>OY751491.1:1387717-1805361 GCA_963565915.1 Entoloma clypeatum | reverse complement strand
AGGAGGTCGGAGATGAGCGGAAGAGGGTATCGATCCTTCTTGGTAACTTTGTTCAGGCCCGATAGTCGACGCACAGGCGGAGGGAACCGTCCTTCTTTCGGACAAAGAGGACCGGAGCGCCATGCGGAGAGCGAGAGGGGCGAATGAAGCCAATGGCCAAATGTTCGTCTATGAAGTTTCGCAGGCAGATAGTTCGGATTGTGAAATGGAGTACATAGGGCCAATAGGGGGAGTCGATCCGTCTTCTAACTCAATGCGGAGGTCATACGGACGATGCGGAGCGAGGGTGTCTGCTTTTGTCTTGCTAAAAACATCGGCAAAATCGTGATATTCCTCTGGGATATGGGAGAGGTCCGGAGGTTCCTCGGACATAGAAACGGATTGGGCAGAGATCGTGTGGTCGGAGAGGTGAATTCGGAAGGATTGGGCACCCGGAAGTTTGCAGGCACGCACAAATGCGGCTGCATTTATCAATGCAATATTCGGAACAACGTCCGGAGTAGCAGCGGGTGTGCCGGAGTCGGAGGTCGAGTATCGGGAGAGGTCTGCGGAGGTAGCGGAGCTGACCTGCAGAAGACGTCAAGGTCGGAGACTCCTTCAAGAGCTGTGGACGGAAAGTAATACTGCCCAATACCCAGTCAATCATAGGATTGTAGCGGGTGAGCCAGTTGTATCCAAGAACCATAGAACAGGAGGAATCGAGCGGAGTCACGTAGGCTGTAATGGCCATATATTCACCGAGGAAAAGTATACAGGGAGATCAACCGCCTGAGTAATGACGGAGTTGGACGTTCCGTCAAATAATTTAAGTTCGATCGGAGGTATGGAGGTGAAAGGGAGTTTATAGGATGAAGCATAATGGGAGTCAATAAAACAATGAGTAGAGCCGGAGTCCACAAGGGCGGCTATCGGAGAAGAATCGGAGATAAGCGAGATGTAAGTCGGACACGGAGGGAATTGGGATCGGAAAGAGCGGAAGCATTGAGTAGAGCGGTAGTACGGATGGTTCAACGCAGTCCTCAGGCCGTACAGAGTCCTGTGGACTGCCCGCTAATTTTTTGTTTCGTCCGTGGTCTTGGCTTGGGCAGCGCGCGCCTTAGCCTTAGAGGCGGAGGACGAAGACTTCAGGCAATCTTTCGCGATGTGTCCAGCTTTGCCACAAAACATACAGAGGTTGTTGTCAAAACGGCGTTTGCGTTCCTCCGGAGTTAGCTTTCCGTCTTTTCTGAGTTTGTCGGAGATGTCGGACTTGGGAGCGGAGGAAGGCTTCGACTGTTTGCCCTGGTTCTGTGTCTGTGGTTTGGCTTTGGAGTTTTTATCAGAGTTTGCGGAGGGGTTTTAGCTTCGGATTTGTCGGATTTGGATGCGGACTTGTCGGAGCGGGACTTCTCGCGATGAGGTTCCCAGTGGCGAGCATCAATAGTCTGTGCTAGCTCCCTAAGTGCTGGTAACGTGCTTGGCTTTGCTTGAGTCCCAAGGACATCTTTAATCCGCTCCGCCAACCCGGAGTAGTACCAGTGATGCAGGGCGGAGCTGTCCCAGTGCGTTTTGGCAGCAAGGCGTGTGAACTCGATATTATACTTGAGAATATGTTGATTTTCGCGCATTTTGAGATTGTCCAGAGAGTCGGCAGCATCCGCAACGGGGTCAATGACCCCGAATTCCGTGCGGAGTGTGCGGAGGAATGCGGACCAATCTTCGTACCAGTCCGGGGGGTTATCCGGGTCCGGTTCGATGATGAAATGCTCGAAATAATCGAGAGCTGTGCCTCGGAGGAAAGAGATGGCGAGAGTGATTTTGGCAGAGTCATCGTCATACTCGGAGTTGTCGCGGAAGAACAATGTGCATTGGAGGATGAACTGGTTCAGTTTCCGGGGATCGGAACCGTCGAAGGTGTCCGGATCCTTAGCCTTTTTATGATGCTTGTGACCTTTGCTGCGTTTGAGTTCATTGGTCATTAAGAGGAAAGCATCCGCAAGGGCTTGTGGGCCGAAAATATTCTGAGGAGACGGGGGTGCGGATTCTATGGGGGAAGTGGGGATCGGAATATTATGCGGAGGTGTGATGGGCTGAAAACCCGGAGGTGTCGGAGTAGTGGGAGTTACGGGGGATAGTTCTGTTAAACGTTGTTCGACATTTTGTAGAACCTGTTGCCTAGAAGTGCCAGCTTCTGCGGCTTTTGCTGTCTTGGTGTTTCGGAGTGCCATGACTAGCAGGAATCCAAAAACAGTTTGAGTTCGAATATACTGTTAAGTAGGTGAAAAGTCGGAGCTTCGTCGGAGTCTGTCGGAGGTCGGACGTAGGACTGAGACCGGAGCGGAACTCCGGAGATGCAAAGGAACAACGAAGGGGAGGGACGTGGCTTCAACGTATGTGTTGCGCCGCCGTTTGTTGGATAAGGTGTCCCAATTTCAAGAGGTCGGAGGTGCGGAGGTCCTCGGAAAGATCTCAGTGAGAGACACGTTGACGTGGAAATGGTCGGACGACGTCGGAGTTGTGACTCGGACACAGTACTGAGCTCGTCGAAGGGTAACGATGGAGGAAGAGCAGTAGATGAGGATGTCGTCGGCGTATTGTACCACAGCGAGGATCTCTGGCATGAACGGGGAGTAGAGGAGTGAACTTTGTTGATATTCGAACTGAGGAACTACAGGTATGGTACAAGCTTAAATATCTAAATGAGATTACTTTACGGAGATGGTCGGAGTAGGTCCGGAGTTGTGGCGTAAGTTGCCAGCGACTGTAACGAACATCGGAGATGTCGGTCAACGGACCATGCGGAAAAGGCGATGCATAAGTAAACGGGAATATGAATATGAAATGCATAAAGGCATGGAGTTATGAATATGAAATGCACGATGGCAACGTGCGGAGATGTGGAGGTAACAGATGTCCGGAAAGTCCGGAAAGTCGGAGGACGATCGGAGTGGATCGGAGATTCGGAGACGGATATAACATTGGCAGTCGATGCTGAGCGATGAGCATCGATGAAACATAAGGCCTCAATGCCCAAACTATGGCATCACAGGCCTCAAGATAGCTTTGAACTTATGGATAGATGTATATAGAGTCATAAAAAGTATATATATAGTTGGGAACTCAAGCTATGTATACTAGAGAATCTGTATTCTAAAATGATGCATCAAAACACACTGTAAATCATGATGAACAGTGCATCATCATGGGTTTTCTCAAACACAAAAACAACCTTTTCTTACTTTCTCCCTTCCACAACTACTGTAGTCTATATGTACTGTATATATACCATTGTAACATTGTATGTAAATCTACTCAAACCATTCAAATCAAGCCCAAGGACTTAATAAGGTGAATAGAAGCAAAATAGGTCGAAAATTTGACCAAAAATTTTTGTTTCAGCTTTGGATTCTCCTCATTCAGGGGACCTCACAGCACATCTGTTTTTCAAATTTGGTGCATTCATTATGGAGATATAACACTTTTACTGAAATATGCACATTTTATCATTTCTATCTTATCTAGAGATCTAAAAATTATACAAGGTGTTTCAGAAGGTGAATACATATATATTGATGAGTTCTATCATGTTAAACTATTATTAGATCATGAGGAAGGCACTGCGTGATGCATTTGCACATTGTTTACTGTTATTTGGTGTAAAGTGTCGCATTGCTATATGCTCAAATCTGTGGTGAAAATTCATGAAATAAATACATATTTATTAACATATGATACTCTGGTACATAATTGATATAGTCTGTAAGCTTACTTCCTCCTGTGTAGCCATATTAAGGAGAAATGCGATGTTTTTTGAGTTTGTTTACATATATTTGACACATTTGATGCGCGCGTGTCATGCATCATCCAACGCCGAATCAACGCATCCACCCATTGCTCGCTCCGCAATGAGAGGCACACAGATATAACAAAAATAACACAGTAATAATAGTACAGATACAACAAAAATAGCACTGTAAATACAGATACAAAAAAATAACACTGTAATCATATGTTTGAGCTATGTTTTCACCATGTTTCACTCAATTCTTAACCTTTGTGACTCTGAGCAAGAGTTTATATACAAGCTAGAAATGTATTCCACTCAGTTGTAGCTTCAAAACAAGCCTTAGACCAATGAAATTGGACTATAAATATCTAGAATATTATGCAGATTACTGAAAAATCTCCAAAGATTGTATAATATCAGAGGGGGGTTGGAGGTGTATCCCAAAGGGCAAAAAGACTGGTCTAGACCTGTTTAGACCGGTCTTTTTGCGGTCTAAGTCAAAAAAAAAAAATCTAGACTGAACTGCAGTCTAAATTTTCTAAAACGTATAGACCTTAGACCGCAGTTCAGTCCAATGTGGTCTATTTTTCAGTTCAGTTCAGTCCGGTTCAGGTCTATGTAGACTGAACCTTTGAACACTAGGTTTGGGTATGTTTGCTACAATTTACTACAGCCAAAAATCAGGGTTTGCTGATGAGAGTCAGCTCTGCAGCGCCACATTGAGTTTTGTGGTTTCAGAAAAGACGTATTTGGTGATCAATAGAACAGCAAGCTAGGCTAACCAGCAACCTGAAGCAATCTAAGTGATTGGCAAACTTAGTATAACGCACCCTACAATCAAATACCCCTTACTGTGCCGTTGGCTGATAGACTGAACTTTCGAACACTAGATATGATGAGCGAAAGTTAGTGGTCCAGTCTCACGACTTGACTACATTTCAGACGCCATTCGGTGCTCAAAGATTGGTTACTTTACCAATGGGTTGGACAAATTCGGTACCAATCTTCCACAATGATGTTACACACATATTGCAAGTGTCACGTAGCGTGTTTCTCAACATCGGAAAACGTCGGACGAGTCGGAGCGGAGTAGCGGAGGAGCGGAATGCGGTAAGTGCGACGTTGGCAGAAAGGACCTGGCTTCAACTTGTGTGTTGCGCCCCACTCTTTGACGTGGTCCTCGATTTCGGATTGGCAGATGTCGGATGAGCAGATGAGCGGAAGAGCAGAGGTGACAGAGAGAATGCTCAAAGGCAAGTAGAGACGGATGCGAATGAGGTATAACATATGATATTTGAACTGAGGTTCTACGACAGGTTTGTACACTATTTATAGTAGACTAGAATGATCAGCATTACTATAAGTGATGTGCAGATATTGGAGTTGACCATTGGAACATTCGGAGTACGGAGAGTAGCAAATGAAAAGTGAACAACATATGTCTACTTGTAAGTATGGTTGAGATGTTACGTAGTAGAAGTATATTCAATATAATAACGAAGCGTATAAAGAAATAGGAAAAACTCACTCCAATGGCCAAAAACACAAGTCCCCCGCTTTCAAGCAGGAGGTGCAATCCTCCTTCCCCTGCTTGTAACTCGCAGGCATATTCTTGAAAACCCCCTGCAGCCGGACCTTCTTCACCTCCGCATCCGCATCCGCATCCCGCACCCGCAACCGGTTCCTTCGCCTTCACCTTCTCTGCCTTCCTCTCTGCTCGTCTCCGCGTGAGCCTGGTCATTCCTTTCTGAGCTGGAATCCTCATCCGAGATGACTCCCACATTATCCATGGTACAGTAGCCTTGCGAGGCTCAAACTGATCATTCTTATCTACATCCAGTCTCATTCCGTCGAACCACAGGTCTTCACCACTGTTCTTAGGAACCTCGGTCGAATTCTTCAATCCATCCAATGTTGCTTTTGTAATATTGATGAAGTCTAACACCCCTTTAGAGACCTCAATGGCACGTCTCGCATAGTAGGGAACAAACCTAAAGGCTGCAACTTTCTCATGTCATACCGACCCCTCCAGTTCCATGATGATGTATGCCCCACCTTTATTCCTCACGACAACTACCATAGGACCAAAGTACCTGGGCTTCATTTTCTTGTCAAGACTATTTTCAACCGCCATATTGCATACTAACACTAGATCTCTCTCGCTAAAGTCATAATCCCTGATTTTATGTTGGTCCTCTTGCTCATAATAAAGTATGGCCATCATCTTGGCACATGTAACCTGCTTACATCTCATTGACGTGCACTTTGTGCTTTGCGAGTGCCTGAGCCCTAAATCTGATCAGGTCTGCTGTTGATAGCAGCCCATCTGGAAGCTTCACTAGCCATGTTGCCTCGACAATATCTAGGGGAAGGATGGGATGCACACCTGTGCACACAAAATATGGCAAGCATCCCAAACCCTTCTGAATTGTGATTCTATCTGCCCACATCATATGGCGGAAGAACCGGAACCACTTGCTGATATCACCGCCTGTGGCTTTAAACAAAGCCTGACAGACATCCCAATGCGGCCGCTTGATCTGCCCATTGGCTCTAGAATTATAGGTTGATATCATAATTCCCTTAATTCCATATTTCTGTTCTATCCAGCCAATGCCTTTTTGAATGGTCCCATGTTATTGGTCACAATCATGACCATTCCACTCCACCTACAAAGTATGTCCTCGAAGAGCCAGTGCCCAACAGTCCAACCCATTTCTTGTCTTAGTGGCCATCCCTCCATCCATGTTGATAGTGCACAGTGGCCATGAACAATGTATTTACAACTGTTCAATGTGGGTGTCATGTGTAACGTATTGGTGTGCAGGACCTGAAACAGACCCTGTGTATGGGTTACCATAGGAGGAATGCAAACCAATGTCTTTTGTCTCAGCTGACATATATGACAAGTCTGGACATAGAGGCAAACATCGCGTTCATATTCCGGCCACCAGAATCTTTGCGCAATAAGCTCCTTCGTCGCATAGAAGCCATGGTGTGCAAGACTATCATGGGACGCCCTCATCATGTACATGCAATGCCCCTTCTTGACCACTAGTTTGTGCTTTTCTTTGCTACCTCTTCTATAGAGTCGGCCATCATCAGCAACAAAGAATTGTCTCGCCTGCTGCACAAACTGTTTATACTGTCAGTCATTCAGGCCGTTTGGTCTCACAAAAGGATCCTTGAGCCAAGTCTTGATGTCAGAAATGCAGTCATCCTGCAACTTCGCAGTCATTGTGCGATGATCCTCATCATAAAGTTCTCGCATTGATTCATCCCATTTCAAAGAGCTGTTGGGCAATGCTGGTTCCCCCATGAATTGCGAGAGCAGCCCGGCTTCACAAACTCACCCAAGATATAACTGTTCAACATTCGATCTCTCGTGAGTGTCAGCAAGCTCTTCCTGGAAATCTTTAACAGACACAGCCCAAAGATACCACCATGTGTGTCTATCTTTGTCTTAAACTTGTTGAACTCCAATGGGTCATTCTTTTCCACATTAGGGATACCATTTTCCTTATTGGGATGCTTGTATTGTGGCAGTCCATCTGGTTCATCCACCCAGTCCTCCTCTATATGGTAGGTTTCATCCCCTGGTTGCACTTCTCGCCTCGATAGACCATTGGGTGCAAAGGTCTTGCCTGGCACATGCCTTAGTGTGAAGTGGAACATCAAGATGTAATCAATCCACTGATTTATAGCAGCGTTCAGTCCAAGACCAGGATTATTGAGCATCCTCTTGATATACTTCACATCAGTCTCTATAATCAGGTTCTGACAGCCCAAGAGCCAACCTTTGCTTCCTTTAATGCATGGAATAAACCATACAACTCTCGCTTTGGTTGTGAATATCTTGCCTCATGCTCATTTAGCGTTATTGAGGTGAACTTTGCATATGTCCTTTTCTTAGAATCACCCTCATCCTCTTGACAGATATAGGAGCCAACCGCCCACCATGAGGAGGAGTCTATGCAAAGGACCACCGCCCCTCCACCATGATAATCTATTGGCTTGATTGCAGGGAATGCCGCTAAAGCATCCTTTATGTCTTGCATGGCCTCCTCCTGTTCCGGTCCCCAGACAAAGAGTTCTCAACTTCGCGTCAGCTTGACTAGAGGTTCCACCTTCTTCGTGAAGTCTCTAATAAAGTTTTGACATGTACCAGCTGTTCCAAGGAACGACCGCACATCGTGTATATCTTTGCAAGATCCCCAGTGGCTTATAACTCTGAACCTATCTGTCTTGGGTCTCCGTCCTTCATACATGCAACAATGGCCAACCACCACTATCTTGCTCACACATACTAGTGACTTATACCCAGAGAATGTTCCTCCACTATACCACATTCTCTGCAACACTCTATTCACATTCTGTACATGTTTCCATACAAATCACCTAATGCCTGGATTTTCTTCTATAGTTTCATATCTGCCATCGGTGTTAAGAACTGATCAACAAAACGTCGGAGTTACGTCGGACAAGTTGGAGGGTCGTCAGGTCGGAGCGCATGCAATGTAGGGGCAAGAACTTGGCTTCAACTTGTGTGTTGCACCCTCGCTAATATGTCGGTGTCCTTATTTCGGAGGATCGGAGGGTCGGAGGTCGGACTCAAGTTAAGAGTTGGAAAGAGGATGGGAGGTGTGATGTCGAATCTAAGTTGACATTCAAACTGAAGCTAATACACGATTCTACGTAAGTTTAAATACTATGTCGGAGGACATGTGGCTTCGTCGGAGTCGGATAATGAGTGGCTGTTGGAGATGTTTAACATAAGTAAAATGGTCGGATGTAAGTAATGTACGTAGTAACGAGATTCATAACAGTAAGTATGCATAATAAGTATTAGTCAAAATGTTGGAGGTGTTGGAGGTGTTGGAATTGGTCGGAAATCGTCAGAATTGATCGGAATGTAACAATTGGGCAACTGATATCGCATAGATGGGCCATGAACTGCCATATTGTCAATATAGGGAATAGTAACATCAGGTATTTCATCTTGCTGTCATAACCATATGATTCACATCCAACTTATCTGACGACTCCAACATTTCATCCACTCTGACATCCGCTCCAACAACATTCTATTTATATTGAATATACTTCTACTACGTAACATCTCAACCATACTTACAAGTAGACATATGTTGTTCACTTTTCATTTGCTACTCTCCATACTCCGAATGTTCCGATGGTCAACTCCGATATCTGCACATCACTTATAGTAATGCTGATCATTCTAGTCTACTATAAATAGTGTACAAACCTGTCGTAGAACCTCAGTTCAAATATCATACATTATACCTCATTCGCATCCGTCTCTACTTGCCTTTGAGCATTCTCTCTGTCACCTCCGCTCTTCCGCTCATCCGCTCATCCAACATCTGCCAATCCAAAATCGAGGACCACATCAAAGAGTGGGGCGCAACGCACAAGTTGAAGCCAGGTCCTTTCTGCCAACATCGCACTTACCGCATTCCGCTCCTCTGCTACTCCGCTCCGACTTGTCCGATGTTTTCCGACATTGAGAAACACGCTACGTGACAGTATATTTGAACTACCACCATTCTTTGATTTACCCAACAACCTCTACCCACATGTCTCAAACCCGTAATACAGTTCAAACAACTAGGACTGCTCATGCAGCAGCAGAATGTTCATCCTCCACACCACGCTCTGCTTTTCTTCGAGGAACACGCAATGTAACCATTACCCCTCGAGGAACCACAGCATCATCATCCGCTCCTACCCCCGGACCATCCGTTCCTCCGCCCTCTTCCGACTCTCAGCTCCCACCACTTCCTGCCAGTCCTCCACTAAACCCACCAACGGAACCCTCCGCACCTCTAAATTCTGGCTTATTCGGCGGACCTCCAGGAGGATCTCCTCCTCCTTCCGACGGTAGTTTACATGGAGATTTGGACGACTCCGATTCCAATCCAGATTAGGAACCCAATCTAGCTGAGGCCATTCTGCTCATGACCAAAGAGTTGAAACGTCGAGATACAAAGAAGAAAAAGTCGTATGCCAACGAACCGGATACCTTCAACGGATCCGATCCGCGCAAACTCTCCGCATTCATTTTACAATGCAAACTTTACTTCTCCGACAACGACAACTTCAACTCAGAACATTCCAAAGTCAACTTTGCCATGTCTTACTTCCGAGGCACAGCACTCGAATTTTTTGAACCCTTCATTCTAGACGATGATGAACCCAATTGGCAGGGTTCTTTTCCCGAGTTCGTCCGACTTCTCCGCTCCGAGTTTGGTACCATTGACCCTCAGGGCGAAGCCGAAGAACAGTTGGACAACCTACGGATGAAGGAAAATCAAAAGATATTGAAGTACAACGTTGAATTCCAACGTCTTGCTACCAAGACTGACTGGGATGAAAACTCCCTCCGACACCGCTACTACGTCGGACTTCCGGATCGGATCAAGGACATCCTCTCCCAACAACCCAAGATCAAGTCTTTACCAGACCTATGATCCGCGGCTCATACTATTGACACTCGCTACTGGGAACGTCAACGAGAGAAATCCAGAACCGATAAACCCACTCTCAAGTCCGACAAGAAACAATCTGCTCCGAACCAATCCACTCCACAAACATCATCAACCAAACCCTCCGCTCCTGCTACCGCTTCCGCTTCCACATCCGCTCCGAAACCCGACCTCTCCAGTAAATTAGGCAAAGACGGCAAACTGACGTATCAAGAACGCAAACGTCGTTTCGATAATAACCTTTGCTTATTTTGCGGTAGCGTCGGACACGCTGTCAAGGACTGTCCCAAGTCCACCTCCTCCGCTGCCAAGGCTAAAGGGAAAGCCGCCCAAGTTGGCACTCAAGCCAAGGAAAAAGGTAAGGAGATCGAGTCAAAAAAATAGGCAGTGGTCCTCATGAAGCACGGTCTGAGGACTGCGTTGACTCTCTCCGTGCCTCCGCTCCCATCCGACTTAACGCGTCCGCTCTCTCCGATCCGAACTCTTTACGTATCAATATCTCATCTTCTTTTTTCTCTTCAGATTCTGTCCCAGCACTTATTGATTCAGGATCTACCCACTGTTTTATTGACATTAACTTTTCCTCCGCTTATGATCTTCCGACCTCCGCTATTCCGCCTTTAGAACTAAAACTTTTTGATGGTTCTTCTAACGTGTTTATCACTCAAGTTGTAACAATACCTATATGTTTTCCTTCAGGTGAATCTTTCGAACAGGATTTTTATGTTACTCCGCTTGACTCCGCTTCTTCCGTGGTTCTTGGATACAACTGGCTCACCCGCCACAATCCTATGATTGACTGGGTATTGGGCAGTATCACTTTCCGTCCACAGATGCAAAAAGAGCCGTTTCCGACATCGACGTCGACCTCCTCCCAAGGTAGGACAGCTACGCTTCCTCCTCCGGAACCTCCGATCATACCTCCGCAGTCCGCTCCGCAGATTTCACTCATTAACGCAGCCGAATTTATGAGGGCATGCAAATTGCCTGGTACACAATCCTTTCAACTTCACCTTTCGACTCCCTCCGTTTCCGCTCACTCCGCATCCGCTTCTGACACCCCCGACTTGACAAACGTACCTGAAGAATACCACGACTATGCTGACGTCTTCAGTAAAGGAAAAGCAGACACTCTTCCACCCCACCGTCCCTACGACCTCAAAATCGAACTTGAAGAGGGTTCCGCTCCTCCGTTCGGTCCGATCTACTCCCTTTCACAAACCGAACTCAATGCCCTCCGTGAATTCATTGACGAACACCTCACCATTGGATTCATCCGACCCTCTTCCTCCCCGCACGGTGCTCCCGTCCTTTTCGTTCGTAAAAAGGATGGCTCCCTTCGTCTTTGCGTCGATTTCCGTGGTCTTAACAAAATCTCAAAGAAGGACCGATATCCGCTTCCGCTCATATCCGACCTTCTCCAGACCGCTGGAAAAGCCAGTGTTTATACAGCTCTCGACCTCCGACACGCCTATCACCTCGTCCGCATAGCGGAAGGAGATGAATGGAAAACCGCCTTTCGCATGCGCTACGGGTCTTTTGAATGGCTTGTCATGCCATTTGGACTCACCAACTCCCCAGCCGTTTTTCAACGCTTCATGAACGACATCTTCCACGACCTGCTTGATAAGTATGTTACCATATATCTCGACGACATCCTCATCTACTCCGACTCTCCCTCCGAGCATCGGAAGCATGTCCGCGAAGTCCTCCGACGTCTCCGACAACACGGCTTATACGCACGCGCAGACAAATGCGAGTTTTCTATGGATACTGTTGAATACCTTGGCTTTATCCTCTCTCCGACAGGCCTCCGCATGTCGGATAAGAAAGTCAAAATTATTCAAGATTGGCCTGAACCAAGGAAGGTCAAAGACATTCAGTCTTTCTTAGGTTTTGCCAATTTTTATCGACGATTCATTCCTTACTACTCCGAAATCACCGTTCCGCTCACTCAACTCACCCGCAAAAACACACAATGGCACTTCTCCGACTCCGCTCGCGAATCTTTCAAAACTTTGAAGAAAGCCTTTACCACGGCACCTGTTCTTATGCATTGGATTCCTGACAGCCCTATTATCGTTGAAACCGATGCCTCCGACTACGCTTTGGGTGCGATCCTCTCCATCCGCACCTCCGACGACGAAATCCATCCGGTCGCTTTCCACTCCCGCACCTTTACACCTCCCGAGTTAAACTATGACACCCACGACAAAGAACTATTAGTGATCCACAATGCATTCAAGGTTTGGCGTCACTACCTTGAAGGCTCCGCTGCTCCGATCAATGTCATAACAGACCACAAAAATCTTGAGTACTTTTCTACTACCAAGATTTTATCACGTCGACAAGCTCGTTGGTCCGAATACCTCTGCCAGTTCAATCTCGTCATCCGCTTCCGCCCTGGCCGTTTAGGTATGAAGCCCGATCTTTTAAGTAGACGATGGGACATCTACCCTAAAGAGGGAAATAGCAACTATTCATCCGTCAACCCAAGCAACTTCAAACCCATCTTCACACAAGAACAGCTCACCACTTCACTTCGCGCAACAGAGTTATATACGCCCGTCCTCCGTGCCACAATCATCATGGATACGGATCAGCTCCGCTCCGACATCCTCTCCACTCTTCCGACCGATCCCATTTACACCTCTTTCCTCGACAATCCTAATCCATGCTGGATCGTGAATGAAGCAGGTTATCTACTCCACAATGGACATATCTACGTTCCCGACTCATCCGACCTCCGTCTCCGCATCCTCCGCAATAAGCACGACCATATCCTCGCTGGACACCCTGGTCAAAATAAGACTATTAGTCTTATCCAACGAGAATACACTTGGCCTGGAATGCGCGACTTCGTCAAAAAGTATTGCAAGTCATGTACCACTTGTATGCGCGCCAAACCCCAACATCATAAACCCTACGGTCTGCTTAAACAACTCCCTATTCCTGAACGTCCCTGGCATTCTATTTCCATGGATTTCATTGAACCCCTTCCGACATCCGCTGGCTCCGATGCGATTCTGGTCATTGTAGACCGCCTCACTAAACAAGGCATATTCATCCCTACCACCATTAATTGCACATCCGAAGACCTAGCAAACCTTTTCGTGCTTCACGTCTTTTCCAAGCACGGAGTTCCGCAAAACGTCACATCCGATCGCGGACCTGAATTCGTCTCCCACTTTTTCCGCTCTCTTGCAAAAGCCCTCAACATGAGACTTCACTTCACTTCTGGATATCACCCTGAAGGCGATGGTCAAACCGAACGCACCAACCAGACACTCGAACAATACCTCCGCATTTTCTGCAACTACCAGCAAGACAACTGGTCCGCTTTGCTTCCGCTTGCGGAGTTTGCTTACAACAACACTCCGAGTGCCACCACAGGTGTATCACCATTCTTCGCCAACAAAGGTTATCACCCCGACATTACACTCCATCCGGAACGTGATCTAGCATCCGATAAAGCTCGACAATACATCGTCGACTTAGATGAATTACATCAAGAACTAAAGACTGCTGTCGCAGAGGCACAACAACGTTATCAAGGCCCTGTGGACGTCCGACGTTCTCCGCCTCCCCCGCTCCGCGTCGGACAAGAAGTCTTTGTTAAAGCTAAGTTCTTCCGCACCACACGACCCACCCAAAAGTTATCTGACAAATATGCTGGCCCATTTGAAATCATAGCCCAACCCGGCACGCACTCCTTTACACTACGTCTACCCGACACTATGCGTGCTATACACCCCGTCTTCCACATATCCATGCTCGAACCAGCAACTCCTAACGAGATTCCAAATCGGATACAATCTCCTCCGCCTCCGCTCGAGATGGACGGAGAAACCGAATACGAAATTGCGGAAATCGTCGACTCAAAGATCGATAAAAGACGACGCTGCAAACTCCTTTACCTCGTCCGCTGGTTAGGTTATGAAGACACCAGTGAAGAGTTTTCTTGGTTACCCGCATCCGAGCTTGAACACGCAGCGGATACGGTAGCAGACTTCCACTCCGCTCAACCAACTAAGCCAGGCCCCTTATCGCGCTTGTAACAAAAAGAAAAGAAAATCTATTAAAATTTTATACTAACAAAAAACTACTTTCGCTGTTTTTTGTTAGATACCCCCTCCGTCTCCTCGTTCCACTCCGATCCGGATTCCTCTTCCGCTTCCTCCATCCGCTTCCGCTTCTTCGTTTCTTCTTCTTTTTCTGCTTCTTCTACCTCCCTTCCCAACTCCTCCAATACCCTATCATACTCCTCCGCATCCTCGTCCTCGTCGGATCCCTCCTCCGAAGCCTCCAAATCCTCCCTCCACGCGATAACCGTCAAAAGCTCCTTGATCTCCCGCAATTCCTTCAACTCCGCCTTTATCAGCCGCATCTCCCTTATCATGCTCCTAAGCCCTCTCACCACCTCCGTGCCTATGACCACCTCCGGCGGACCAAACCCCTCTGGCATGAACTCCGGCTCCTCCGACGCTGCGGCTATCCGCGATCCCTCCGCGGTCCCCTCTCCCTTGGACGATCCCGCCTTCGCGTTCTTCGTCGCACCACCTGCCACCTTAGCCTTTCCGACCCTCACCGCCTTGGTCATCCTCCGCTTCACCTCCGACTCCGCTTCCGCTCCCGTTCTGCAGCTTCGTTTTAAACGCTGGCACCGCCAGCACGACGAAGCATTGTCATTCCTAAAGAACAAGTTAATAACGAAGCGTATAAAGAAATAGGAAAAACTCACTCCGATGGCCAAAAACACAAGTCCCCCGCTTTCAAGCAGGAGGTGCAATCCTCCTTCCCCTGCTCGTAACTCGCAGGCATATTCTTGAAAACCCCCTGCAGCCAGACCTTCTTCACCTCCACACTTGCCGCATCCGCATCCGCATCCGCCTCCGCATCCGCACCTGCACCCGCGACTGGTTCCTTCGCCTTCGCCTTCTCTGTCTTCCTCTCTGCTCGTCTCCGCTCTTTCGCCGCCCTCTTCGCCTCCGCGCGCTCTGCATCTTCCTTCGCGCGCTCCTCTGCCTCCTGCAGTTTCCTCTCCAACTCTTCGGTGACCTTCTTCTGGCGCTCCCTTTCAGCACGAAGAGCGGCGAGGGGTGAGTTTTCAGCGGACATAACGGATAGGCGTCGGGATAGATGTTGTGGTTGGGTGACAAGAGAGAAAGATCACGCACAAAGCTTTTCAACCAACGGTCATGTGGATTACCTCATCTGGGCCTCAGGGTTCGGCCCTAAGAGGGAAATACTGTCATAACCATACGATTCACATCCGACTTATCCGACGACTCCGACATTTCATCCACTCCGACATCCGCTCCAACAACATTCTATTTATATTGAATATACTTCTACTACGTAACATCTCAACCATACTTACAAGTAGACATATGTTGTTCACTTTTCATTTGTTACTCTCCGTACTCCGAATGTTCCGATGGTCAACTCCAATATCTGCACATCACTTATAGTAATGCTGATCATTCTAGTCTACTATAAATAGTGTACAAACCTGTCGTAGAACCTCAGTTCAAATATCATACGTTACACCTCATTCGCATCCGTCTCTACTTGCCTTTGAGCATTCTCTCCATCACCTCCGCTCATCCGCTCATCCGCTCATCTGACATCCGCCAATCCGAAATCGAGGACCACATCAAAGAGTGGGGCGCAACGCACAAGTTGAAGCCAGGTCCTTTCTGCCAACGTTGCACTTACCGCATTCCGCTCCTCCGCTACTCCGCTCCGACTCGTCCGACGTTTTCCGACGTTGAGAAACACGCTACGTGACAGCTATCAACATTGTAGACCCGGATGGGGAAGGGTAGTTCCCTTAATTTAATATTGTTTCTTTTGGCGAAGTCCAGATCAATGAACATTCCTGTTGCCCCTGAGTCCAATAATGCATCAACATCAAAGGTGTGTTTGTCCTGCAATGTTTCCAGCATGAGTTTCATCATAAGTTCTTTTTCCAAAGAAGCGGATCGAATAAAAGATGGTTCCCCCATAGAGTCCGTTTGCCTAGTTAAATTATCTGATTCTTCGCAACAGGGAATTGAGCATTCGTCCGTAAGGGCCGAACCAAGCCTCCTTTCCGAGGACTCCCCAATGATATAATTTACAAGTGTATCTAAGTCCGAATCGTCTGTGCTATTTTTTTGAGTTTTTACCTTTTTGGGTTTGTCCAATAGTATTTTATTGTATGTAACTGCTGCGTCTGTAAGCTTTTGAAACTATGATTTTACAGTGTCTTTATGTATATAAGAGTCTATAGTTACATGCAGTATTTATACTTGTAGAAATGCGCACAGACCAACTACGAGCTAGTAACGCTATTGGTTAGACCGTGATGGAACATCTTGGTACACAGCATCAAGGCTGTGGTGCGCAGCATTCTGAGTCACAGAGATGACTCAGAGATCTAGAACGAGTCTAGATTGTTCTGTGTCTAGAACACTTCATGTGGTCATGCCACATGGTAAAACACATAATCGTAGTCACGTGATTTGACTGTTGATACATCCATACTTGAATGTTCAACATTGCCAACTCCCTCAACACCCTCACCCTCACCCTCACTGTCCCCGACCACCTCCGACCATCTCCACACTCTCTGTTGAACATATCGCCAGATATGTCGCACCATGTGCTTGTCACAGGAAGTGACTATAAGTCACTATTACCATATATGTGAGTTTATGGTACAACCACGGACGCATGACTTGTTTATGTATTGTTTGTACAATGGTCCGTGCGCATATTGGATTAGTATAAATACCCATGTATTTAGTACGGAAAATCCTAACTCTTGAACACCCCAGTTCTCTGAGACGTTGTAGCTAGTTAGCTTCTTCATTCCACTAACGTCTCTTAACCAGGTTAGTCTAGCTTCCACATGCCTTCGTACCGCTACGTCTTGAGCGCCCTTTGGGCTGCCTACGTCGGATACATCATTAGGTTATGGGCCCCGGCCCTAGCGCCGCATGCTCTAAGCATCCTAGCTTTTGCGCTACTATTGGCAGCATCCGCTTTGTATGCTACCCTGGAGACTGGTTTCCTCAGCATCGAGTACATCGAGCTCGACGGTGAACCTCGCAGCATTCGAGGTATTGAATGTACCTTTCAATGGGCCATTCTTGATCGATTGCTTGAGAGAATCCCTGTTACAATGATCGTATCACGAGAGCAAGTCCATATGGTGCCAACAGCACAGGGCTCAGTCCCTTCAGGTCTTGATGACAATGGACGCATCGTTGCACGATGCGGGGTGTGTCGACAGCTTGTTGTTGACAGTCAGCATTGCCCAAGGCATTGCATAGACAACACCACCTTTGACTACTCGTGTACTACGTGTGATGCAGGATCAGCCAGGACTCGAGTTCTAAACCGCAGACGGCGTAATCGCCGTACTGAGGTACCTGTTGCGGTACCTACCCAAGATGGAGATCCCACGGATCCTCCGCCCGTGTATGTTGATGATGGGACCATCCCTGAAGCACACGGGGC
Source organism: Entoloma clypeatum (assembly GCA_963565915.1). Classification (NCBI taxonomy): domain Eukaryota; kingdom Fungi; phylum Basidiomycota; class Agaricomycetes; order Agaricales; family Entolomataceae; genus Entoloma; species Entoloma clypeatum. The sequence goes on along the minus strand of OY751491.1, from coordinate 1,787,583 downwards.
ACCTCCTCTTTCGCCTCCGGCCTGACAAATTCAGTTGCCAGATAATGACCCCTTAATTGAGGCGGCGAACAGAGCGAATGAAGTCATGCTCCCTGTTCAGGGAGAGTCTTGCACCTGTGGGCAACACAGCACTCAGGGCGCACATGACGATTGGGTAGAACTAGTGATGGCATTTCATATGCTACCACTAGACCAAACAGAGAACGAAGAATGATGATCGACAAGGCAGCTCGTCTATTTATTTTCTGATGCGCTTTTTCGATATTTCATATGCTGATTCTATTTATGTTTCGCAGCATCATCATGTCTTCAAACTCAAAACTCGACCTCGCTTCCTCCGTTCCCAAGCTCACCACCACCAATTTCTCCGTCTATCAGGAGAAGATGAGCGCCTACCTGAAGGCAGCTAAAGTGTGGAGGATCGTCACCGGCGATAAGAAAATCCCGGGTGATCCTAAAGAGACAGATTTCCAAGACAAGTTAAACACTTGGCATGAGCAGGACGATCAGGCCCAGGGCCTAATCCAGATGTCCATTTCGGACTCTCTCGTCCATCACATCAAGGGAGCTAAAACCTCCAAGGCTATGTGGGACCTGATCGCCACTAAACTGTCTACGGTCGGCCCGTCCACCGTTTTTGCTGATTTCCAGCAACTCCTCCGCACCTCTCTTTCTCCCGCCGATCCTTTATCTGGCATCGATAAGATGCAGACCCTATTTCAGCGACTCGAGCACAACCACATAGATATCCCCAAGTTCGTCCGGATCATGATGATCCTGAATGGACTGCCTCAGGGCTATGATGGTCTAGTGCACAGCATCCTCTTTGATGCGGTACACTATGTGGCGCCTGGCGGCAATCAGTCCACTGTACTCGAAATCGGGAAAGTAATTGAGCAGGTACGCTCGGAATACTTCCGTAAAAACCCACACGCTCCACAGTCCCAAGGAAGCGCTCACGCGAACAAAATCTCTGCAGTAAAACGCGCTCGTCCCAACCCCCCGAAGTACCAGCCTCGCACTGGACCCTCTCAGGGATCTTCGGAAGGACCGGCTGCTAATCAGCAGCATTCGCATCAGCACTCCAAGCCCTGGAAGGGCAAGGGACGAGGAACTTCTGCCGGGAAGACCAAGGGCAAAGGACCCTGGAAAGGTAAAGAGAAGGCGCATTTTGCCTCCTCTGCCATGGATAGCGCCCCTGATGGGCAGCTTCCAATCCAGACCTTACCCAACACGGTCATTTACGGAAATGGGTCTATCTTCACTCCGCACCCCTCATCATCCACCGACTGGAGGATAAGGAACAACCAATCGCTTGCGATTGGTAATATTCCTGGCCCAGGCCCTTTCACGGACCTGGATGGAGCGCGCACACTAGCTAACAGCATTGGTGTCCCTCCAACAGCTCAGAATCTAACTCGCCTCGTCGAGGTCCCTGCACTTCAACGAAATGAAGCTGCAACGTCAAGGCCGCTCTCAGCGCCTCCGACAATGGACCCCCGGAATCACCGCATTCCGGTTTTCAAAGAAACGCCAAGTAGAATCAGCTGGGCCGATGAGATGGAGACAGAAGACATAGCCCCCACCATAAGGGGCTATTACGATGAAGGATACGTCAATGACTATATGGAGTATGAAGTTTCCCGTGGTGATGGAAACAACGACGACATGGGGTATGTTTCACATTCGACAGCACGTACAACGCAGTTGACAAATACTTCACAGAAGCCTCTTTGGAGACGAGTGAGTGGACGGCGGTCCAATGTATTTATATCACCTGCTGTACACGCGCTTATAGCGCAAATAAATTCTCATTATGCGAATTGTGCTGAATGTAAGAAACAGAATCAATCCAACTGGATTCTTGATTCAGGTGCATCATTGCACTTTACTTATGATATCAATGATTTCATTGAGTATACCCCATTAAAAGATCGTCAATCTGTGCAAATTGCACAGAAAGGTCACACTATTCAGATCCTTGGACAAGGAACGGTGTTGATTAATCACACCATCAAGAAAAACGGGCGAGAACAAAATAAAATAACTCATCTATCACCCGTTTATTACATACCAGATTTAGACGTTCGTCTTTTATCTGTAGGTGAGATTCTTAAACAAGGAAATGAAATTAGCGGACGATTTGGTTCGATCGCGCTAAAGACCAATTCAGGTCTTCCTTTGTTTATGTGTTATCCTCATAAGGCAAATGAATCGATTTATTGGCTAAATGCCACGATCATTAAAAAGGAACGAATACACTTGGTTAGTCTTAGTGTCTCACAATCTGTTGATTATGACACCTGGCACAAGCGATTCGGACACCCTTCACATGAAGTACTACGACATGCTTCTAAACATGTCAAAGGTTTCAATGGAGTGGACAAACCGTCCACTGAGCGACCCTGCAAAGGATGCGCTCTTGGAAAGATGCCTTCAAAATCTTTCCCACCATCTCAGACACGCGCTAAAGCACCTCTTGAGCTAATCCATTCGGATTTAAAGCAATTCAAGAAGGCGACTTATAGCAAATATAATTATTATATCAGCTTTGTTGATGACTACACATCACACGCCTGGATCTCTTTATTGAGACTAAAATCCGATGCACACTCTGCACTTCGTGATTTTAATGCCATGGTTAAAAACCAATTCAATACGACAATTAAAACTTGGCGTTTTGATGGCGGCGGTGAGTTTGTCCCTTTCCAAGCAGATATGCGTGAGATGGGAATCCAGGGTGAAGTTACTGTGCCGCACCAGCCACAACAAAACGGTTGAGCGGAACGTTTTAACAGAACTTTAATGGATAAAGCACTTGCTATGTTGCATGATGCTTGCCTACCCGAAATATGGATTCAATTTGCGGTAGAACATGCACTTCACTTGTATAACTGAACTCCATTGAAAAGACATGGATGGCTTACTCCGTATGAGTCCCTTAAAAAGGAAAAGCCTGATGTGTCGAACCTACACGTTTTTGGATGTGGAGCTTACGTCTTTCTTCCAAAAGAAATTCGTACTACCACCGCTAAATCCGAGCTGATGATCTTCATCGGATTTAAAACTGGAACTAAAGGTTACCGGTTTATGCGAATTCCAAACAACGTAGTCTTCATAGGTGTCACAGCAATGTTTGATGAACAGCTGTTCCCAAAATGTTCTACAATGAACAAAATACCTTCGATAACACAATACCATGATCCAACATCAGACGATATGGGAAACGATGATGCAAATGGACATGATGGCCCGTCTGTTTTACCAACCGACGATTTCCATTCGGAAGATAATGATGCACATGGTCCTGGCGGTTCACGTTACCCGTCTAATCCAGGAACCCATGATGACAATCATAACCTCCCTGATATAAATAGCGACCAAACTGGTCAGCTTCCCGAAGGTTCCAGTCAGACTTCTGATGGAACAAACAGACAGGACACCGCTGAGAATCAGCAGTGGGTTCCCCGGACTCGCAATCCAGGGAAACGTGTGCGCATAGATGCACCAAACGATGATCGTACCTTACCAGGCGATTATCGTCCACAAACTGATCGTCCTCGTCGTACTCGGGTTATACCCCAGCGTCCTGGAAATGTTTACGGGAACAACCCGGCTGAGGCCTTGCGTCAAAATCAGCGTGATTGGAGCAGAACTGTTCAGGAGGATTCACGGCGATACGCCTATAATCCCCGATCGGAGACCAGACCCCAGCAATCTGGCGCTGTTCCATCAACTAGCTCCGCTGATCCTCAGATGTATCAGAACAATTCCAATCCGAATCCGGATATAGATATGGAGGAATTACTCTATATTAGGGAAGGGGGAGGACAGTCACAAATGCTTGCGCACTTGCTATCTAAAGCAATCCCTGCATATGACGAAATTCCACAAGACCCAAAGTCTTGGCAAATGAAGGACATAAATAAGCTACCTGAAAAGGAAAAGCTTGAATGGAAAGCAGCATGCCGTGAGGAACTAGAAGCCCTCCGGAAGCGCAATGTCTTTAAGTTGGTTGACCTGCCTAAAGGTCGTAAAACCATCAGAAATCAATGGGTATTCGACGTCAAAACTGACGGACGAAAGAAGGCACGACTCGTTGCCAAGGGTTTCTCACAGATCGAGGGTATCGATTTTGATGAGATCTTCTCACCTGTGATACGTTTCGAGACTATCCGAATCCTCTTCGCCGTAGCTGCGCTTGAAGGATGGGTGATTGAAGGAGTAGATGTCAAATCAGCTTTTCTCTATGGAGAGCTCGATGAGGAAATCTATATGAATCAACCCGAAGGCTTTGTTGTCAAAGGCCAAGAACGGAAGGTCATCCGTTTATTAAAAGCACTCTATGGCCTAAAACAGGCTGCGAGAGCGTGGTGGATCGCGCTCAATGCATCAATGGAGAAGCTAGGTTTTACTCAATGTAGAACTGACTCAGGCGTCTTTGTTTACCACAACAAACAATCAGGTGATTTGATAATCGCTTTGATCTATGTTGATGACGGCCTGTTCATGGGATCAAACCCAGATCTTGTTCGCAAGATAAAATCTGACTTTAAAAATAAATGGGAAAGTCGTGATCTTGGTATTGCTAAAGAATTCTTGCGTATGAGAATACGACAAGATTCGGGAAAGCAGATCGTAACAATCGATCAGTCAGAATACCTGAAGAAGATCATTAAGCGCTTTGGCTTAGAAAATGCAAAGGCTGCTGACACTCCACTCCCAAAGGGTTATTACCCTGCACCAAATGAGGGGGAGGTGGATCCCACACTCAAAACGAGGTACCAAATGATCATTGGATCGTTGTTGTACTTGTCCATTGGAACGAGACCGGACATTCCTTTTGCAGTTGCAAAAATGTCACAAATGTCTGCAAACCCTTCCAAAGAGCATGAGAAATACGCTCTACGGATTATCAGATATCTTGTCGGTACTCAAGACTATTCTATAATTTATGATGGTCGATCCAAGGCTTCCTTTGAAGCATGGACAGATTCAGACTGGGCATCAGACCCATCTGATAGAAAATCCCAATCGGGATATTTCCTTAAGCTTGCAGGAGGACTTGTTCTTTGGAAAAGTCGCAAGCAAAAGACAGTGGCACATTCGTCCACTGAGGCGGAAATGGTTGCTGCCAGTGAATGTTCGCGGGAGTGCGAATGGGTTACTCATCTCTTCAAAGAGCTTGGACTACAGGACATTACCAAAATGCCGTTCCATGTAGATAACCAAGGCGCGATTTTCAATGCGCAAAACCCAGTCACTGAAGGCAGAACCAAACATATGGCAATCCATCATTTTGCTATACGCGATAGAGTTCAAGATGGATTGATCGAACCACGGTTCGTTCCGGGAACAGAGAATCCGGCTGATATGTTTACCAAGCCACTTGGTCGCCAGGAATTTGAAAAATTCCGCGCTCTACTCCGAATGGAGTTTAAAGAGCCTTATACTCCACTTACGAAACCTACCCGGGATTCTAAGTGAGGGGGAGTGTTGAACATATCGCCAGATATGTCGCACCATGTGCTTGTCACAGGAAGTGACTATAAGTCACTATTACCATATATGTGAGTTTATGGTACAACCACGGACGCATGACTTGTTTATGTATTGTTTGTACAATGGTCCGTGCGCATATTGGATTAGTATAAATACCCATGTATTTAGTACGGAAAATCCTAACTCTTGAACACCCCAGTTCTCTGAGACGTTGTAGCTAGTTAGCTTCTTCATTCCACTAACGTCTCTTAACCAGGTTAGTCTAGCTTCCATATGCCTTCGTACCGCTACGTCTTGAGCGCCCTTTGGGCTGCCTACGTCGGATACATCATTACTCTCCACCGCCTGCGCGTACATCTGTGGCTTAAAATGCACATCAACGGTGCTTGCCCTCCTGCACACCCTTGTCGCTGCCTGACCTCCAAGAGGTGCTGTGCACCCTGAGCCTCTCAGCACACTGGAAGAAGAGCTCAGAGCCGCTGCAGCGGCTGTAGGCAGAGGTGTGGGTGCGGTGCCTCGCGCCAGCACTCGTCAATTTTGCAATTGAGCAAGAGGGCCATGTATTTCCTTTATTTTATCTCATGTTTTTCACAGAAATATATATGTTTGTGGGCATAACATACTATATTAGGAAGGAGGGGGGTGGGGGTCTAGCGAGGCTGAAAAAAAAAAGTCCGACGTGTGTTGCTGTAGTCGCGTTCCGACACCCCCTTGCAACTACATCCAATTCTGTGGCGTAAATAGGGTTGTCTCAGAACGCGGTCACATGAGGCACTTATCGAGAATAAAATCCTGCTCGTCTTCCGATCAGTTTACCTACACTTGTTCTGAATCTACTACCACCACAATCCAACTTTCACCTCCTTTACCACTCCCACATTCCAAGCTTCCGACGCTCAACTTATCCACTTACAATAATGTTCTCGATGAAGAAGATCTTCTGTCGTGCCGGGAAGGCCCCTGCCAGGACCCGTTACCGATACGACCCCAACGCGCAGCCTCTCGCCCCTATCCTCCTTCGTCCCCCCGTGGCGCGCGTCCTCACCGAACTCAAATTCTGGGACGAAGCCCCATTTTACGCCCACCCCTACCCCTCTATACCCGCGGAGGAACTCGACCTCGACGGCCTCGATTTCGACACCGACTCCTCGCTTTCTCTGCCCTATGCAGGTAAATTCATTCCCCTATTTCCATCCCTCTTCCCGTGCGTTAACTCGAACCAATCCCAATCTAAAGATTCCTGCCTCTCATTGAATTCCTTGTCGATGCATACTACGAGCTCATTCACGACGATTCCCCTCGAGGATTACGACGGTGACGACGAAGACGACTTCACGCCCTCTACGTCCGTGGAAAAGGATGATGACGACGACGACATCTACCTTCCCTCCAATACCAGGCAGGATGACGTCATTCACCCTGATCCCAACGACGACATCCATCCTACGGCCTTCGCCGAAGCCGACCTGACCGTGTTAATGGCCCCAACGCCCTCCGATGCCCTGAACATTGTACCAGGCTACGAAGACCACTACCCTCTGCAAGCCGTGGCGCAGGCTCGCCCTCGGCTTCCCAATGAATATCTTCCCCTGTCCGAGTGGGGACGTACAACGCTGGAGCTCGTAATGATTGCGTCGACCACCGATTTGTTCGCGCGAAGAGCGAAGGCTTTCAAGGATGACAGCCCCTTAATCTGAGTTCTCCCCGTCCTTCGTCGTGCAATCTACCATGGACATGGACATGGACCTAGTTTTCTTTTCTGGGCTCTCTTTCTCGGACAAGGACACAGACCTTTTTTTTTCCTGGTTACGGACGGATGCTTTTTCGATTCGGACATATTCCTGGATAGATCTTTTTCAGTTTCGTTCTCGCTACGCAAACGGACACATACTTATTATACCCCTCTATTACACCTCTTAGTACTATACCCTCTTCTATACCCCTTACTATATCCATCCGTGCATATGACCTCCATCTGTTTCTAGTTGGGACAGCCGATGAAGACACCCTTACAGTATGAAGATGCGCGCGTTCAAAACTTTACTCTTCAAGCGCTCCTTAATTTCGGGTGAGTCCCTTCCGTCTTTCGCTGTATCGCTTTCCCTTTCTAGGCTGGTGGCCGATGAAACATATATCCACGCACGAGGCCTATTCACGAGAACATGCGAACGAAACGAACCATCCCAAACGCCTCGTCTAGAACCCTCTCTCTTCTTTTTTTCCCCTTTTTCTAGGTTGGGCCCGATGAAGAAAGAATGCACGAGGCCTAATTTGAACGCCGCGAACGAACCACGAACCGTAGCAACAGGTTGAACCTGGAACATGCGCATCAAAGTCTCTAAATTGCATCGGCCGTCGACTATCTTTCCTTTTTCTTTTTCTAGGCTGGTAGCCGTTGAAGATACGCATCACAGCGAACAAACTCGACATCTAGGGTTGGGCTTCCTTTTTCTCTGGGTTATATTAGCCCGATCAAAATAGAAGCGACGAAGCCTCACGCGAAATATCTCACCTCCACCACTTCATCCCAATGTCAGTGAGCGCGGCTCGGTTTTGTCTTTTCCCTTCTTCTAGGTGGGCGGCCGATGAAAATTGCACGAGGCCTAATCGCACGCGAACAATGTGAACAAACGAAGAACCGACGCTGGCGTGCGTTTCGCTCTTCAAGGACGCACCGCGCTGACACCCCAGATCCTCAGAAGTCAGGCCGATGCAATTCGCCTTTGACACTGTTCATTCTGCTCTAGGTCTGGTGGCCGAAGAAGATATTATATATATGCACGAGGCCTAACGACGTGCCCATCGAACGACAACCGAACACGATTTTACGCGGTTCTACGCACCTAAAATGCAAGATCAAGCGATGACCTTCCGCCCACACAGAAAAAAGGAAGATCAGCGAAAGACGATGAGACCACGACCCTTCTTCCGCAAAACTTCATTGTCTCACCCCTCATTATTCAGAGAACAGACCTTCAGGTACACTCTCGAGTTCTCAGCGACGTGGGCGATTGACCTGCAGAAGGCAAGATATCGGCTCGTATGGATGAGCACTTTGAACCTCCCAACTTTATCTCAGCGATAAGAAAAAGCTGACGATTGTTCTTTATGAGGACCACAGCATTGAAAAGTGGCAGGCCGCTTTAAGACAGGGCACGATGTTGTAAACCTCTCAGCGATGACGATTTCTCCTTTCCAGGCTCCTAGAGAAATGGAACGCGTCGTAAGCACTTCATTCATACTGGTAATTGACAATGTCTGTTTACATGAGGCCTCGTGCGTGGAGGGGGAGTAAGGTATGCCTTCCGATCGTGCTCATAGCCTTACAGTTTCCTTTCATTTGAGCCCAGGAGGGAGAGGCGATGTAGAAGTCGGTAAGCTGTCCGATCTCATATGTCACTGACGAAATTTGGTTTACAGGAGGCCTCGTGCGTGGAGGGGGACCAACGTACGTCTTTCAGCGGCATTGACAACTAACGCATCCTTTTCACTAGTACCGGCGAGCGCCGGGGGAAGGGGAGGGAAGGACGATCTGTACGCCGAATAGGAGGAATAGAGGCGCCCCGGAGTACTTGTAAATTTCCTGTTTCAGAACCCGGGGGACGGACGGCGGGGCGAGATATGTGTCGGTAGGCCCCTGAATTGTTCGGTAGCTAACAGCCTCGTTTTGCAGGCGGCCTCGTGCATGGAGGAGGCTTAAAGTACGTTCCTTAGTTGCATCAACAACCTGACACCTTCCTCTCTTTAAATCTCGGGAGAATTGGAAGGAAGGGGAGAAGGAGAGAGGGACGATAATTCACACCTTTTCTTCACCACATCTTTCGGAGAAGAGACAGGGGTGCAGGGGGGTGACATATAATCCGCGTCTATAGCTCACGAAGTATGTTCACAGGAGGCCTCGTGCGTGGAGGGGGAACGCGGTACGCCTTCCAATCGCGTCGGTCACTGATGCAATCGCTCTTTAGAGATTCGAAGGGACGGGAGGCCGACGTTCCCGGTGAGCCTCTTGGTCAAGTGTATGGCTGACGGAATGTGTTTACAGGAGGCCTCGTGCGTGGAGGAGGAGCAAGGTACGCCTCCGCGTCGCGTCGCTATCTGACGTTTTCTCCCTCATAGAACCCCGGGGAATCGGGAGGGAGGGACTCGTCACTGACCTTCGTTCCTTTATCAGGATCCGGGAGAAATGGAAGGAAGGCTTGCACTTCCACTTGGTAAACCATACCTGGCCGTTAGTAGCTGACAATTGTGTTTCGCAGGAGGCCTCGTGCAGAGGAGGAGGGAGGAGGTAAGCGTACTACCCTACGATCCTGACTGACGATCATATCCTCCCAGGAGGCTCGCGTGCAGGGAAGGAAGGGGCAGAGTTATGTCGCTGGGGGGGGGGGTCAAATCGATGGTTCTTCCTCCGTCTAAACTGTAGGATCTAAAGCGCCGGATTTTGGGGGAGGCTACCGCAGGCGAAAGACCATCGCAGAGTTGTGAGATTGATGAAGAAGATCTTGGGAGCGAGAAGTGGGGACGGGTGGCCCAAAAAGTAGTGAAGCAGGCAGGCATATGGCTTGGACGAAGAAGTACGAATAAAGGATCGATTGACGAAGAAGACCCTTTCGAAATATGGACTAAGGGATATATTGACGAAGAAGACCAAGGCATGGACTGAGCATTGGTTGACGAAGAAGACGGGCCAAGGATTGAATTGGACGAAGAAGACCCTGAAGGACCAAAGGACTCAGATCGGTTGAAAAGAAGACCAAGACCGAACCTAATGCTTATCTCTCTGCTTTTTCGCATGTTCTGTCTGCCATGGCATTGTTTGTGATGTATCATCTTGTTGCTCGAGTGTTTGTGAAAACTATTTGTATTGCTTTCTTGTTGTTTGACTCGGCGTTTGTATCGAATGATGACTTCTGGCTCGGATTTGGTCTTGCATATCATGAGTGTGTCAGCGTTGTGCTCAAAAGTCAGGAATCTCATCCTTGACACGTTGAATAGAACCTTTTCCGTCACAATTTAACGATAGGCTGAGATATTCCACTAAGTCAGTCTAGTTGCAGGTGTCATACATATCCGTTATCGAAAGTTCATACGTCCATTTAATATGAGCTGTGAATGCAACATTGTCGAGTCCAAGAATCCGGCACACGACCCCTCCATCCATCCGAGAGCGAGCCCGAGTGGCTTATACGCTGGTGGCGGTCGCGCCGTAGTGGGGCTGCTGCGGTTGCTGCGGAAGTCCGTGATAGAGGGGTTCATAGTGTCCATTCCCGACATCTAAAGCAAAACGATCAGTAAACCCGTCATGACAAGCCAAGTCCGGTGCGACTTACATTGGAAGCCTCCCGCACCATAACGTTCCTCCGCCTGCATCTTCTTATAGATCAGCCAAAAGGCGTGAAGATGGCCGGGGAAGTATCCGAGGCTTTGAACGAGATTGACAAGAAAGCTCAGGAAAGAGTGAGAAGTGACGCACATTGTCAGACAGATGTTGATGATGAGGTCGCAGCTGCATCCAGTAACGAAAGCCGCAGCAGCGGGAGGAAAGAGAATAGCAACCTATCGAGCAGGGAAGGTCAGTCATACGACAAGCCACCAACTGTATCAGTAGCATACAAGAATGAGAACGACGTCGGAGGACCTGACCATACTTGTTGTAGGAGAAGATGGACGTCGTGGATGAAGGCGAGAGGACTTTAGCTTGATTACGTCATCAGATGCAGAACTTGACGCTGACCATCTGCCTCTGTCTCTGGGTAACCCTCGTCGCCGCTGGTGCTTCCCAACACGAACAGGTCGTCCGCGACTTTTTCAACAACAATGATGCCAGCGGGCACACCAACAATTGGGCCGTCCTAGTCTGTGCTTCCCGCTATTGGTTCAACTACAGAGTATGGTCACCTTTTTCCATCTCACGATGCATTTAACAAATATCTTTAGCATATGGCAAATGCCCTTGGAATGTGCGACTCTCATCAACAATTGTGCCTTGCACTAACCTTGGAACCAGGTACCGCACCGTCAAGCGCCTCGGCATCCCCGATTCAAACATCATCCTCATGCTTGCTGACGACGTCTCTTGCAACCCCCGCAACAAGTTCCCAGGCAGCGTCTACGCCAACCCAGGCCGCCACCTTGATCTCTACGGCGACAACATCGAGGTTGACTACCGTGGCTACGAAGTCACCGTAGAAAACTTTATTCGCGTTCTCACTGGCCGCATGGACACCTCTGTCCCCCGCTCCAAACGTCTCCTCACGGACGACAGGTCCAACATCTTTGTCTACATGACCGGTCATGGCGGCAACGAGTTCCTCAAGTTTCAGGACAACGAGGAGATCAGCGCGTTTGATATCGCTGATGCTTTCGAGCAGATGTACCAAAATAAACGGTAGGAAGAATATCATCCGCCTCAAACACCACTCATCTCCCTTTGCAGATACAACGAGATATTCTTCATGATCGATACCTGTCAAGCTAACACCATGTATACCAAATTCTACTCACCTAATATCCTCGCGACGGGCTCATCTGCACTCGGCGAGAACTCCTACTCTGTACGTACCCTCTCCCCCATCTTTCCTTCCACTAGCCAACCCATTTATGCCTTTCACAGCACTCCCACTCAAACGACTACGACCTCGGCGTCTCCGTCATCGACGCCTTCACACATTACATCCTCGAGTACATGGAAGGCATCAACAAAACAAGTCATCGCACTCTCCAAGACCTCGTCCGTCCCTTCCTTTATCCCTTTTACCCAGTCATGAACCCAAGCAATCTTCAACTGTAGTTCAACACCTACGACCCGTCCAAAATAAACTCAAACCCTGGGGTTCGCAGCGACCTCTTCAACCGCCCACTCGACCGAGCCCTCATCACGGACTTCTTCGGCAGCGTCGCCCACGTCGAGGTCAGCCCTCCCGTCTCCGACAGACACGCCACCTCCTCTCCACTCGCCGCTGCAACTGGACCTGAAAACAAAGCCGTTGCCCAACCTTCCCCCGACGAAGTCTCGCCTGGCTCACTTTTAACATCGATCACCTTCAACTGTGACGTCGCACAATGGAACCGGGAACTCCGAACATGGGCGTCTATAGCCACCATCGCTTGCCTCGTCGGATGGGCTAGTGTAAGGAAGTGACAGTTAACTGTTAACATACACACTTGCAAGGCAGAAAAATTATCCAAAGTTTAGACTTTCTGTGACGCTGCAAGCTTCGGTTGAGTTACCTGGACCGTGTGGCCGAGTCGGACGCTCTTTACATCGCATCCATGTATCGACTCAAGACGATAGCTGCGACGAACAGGCGCACCTTATCTAATGGCCACAGGTAACAGCAAACCCCGGGTGAACCCAGAAGTGCGCCAGAACTGATCAACATGTAAGTTCAGTTATGAGAGGATCAATATTGAACATCCTGTTTCAACTTTTGAGCGGGTTGGACAACAGAAAGCCTGAGTCCTAGATCTGAGTCTGCAGGCAATCTTACACAGCGGGACTGGACCAATGTACACCTCGAAAACATTGTAAACAAATAACAATCTAATATAGAATTTATTTGCTGACCACATTGTGGGTACACAAGTAAAATCCATTTTTAATAATTATTTAATGTGCTCTGCATGTTTCCACTGAGCAAATGCAAAAGAAAATGCAAAATGTGATTGTGATGTGGCCCCGATATTTCCTTCTCTCAAATGGAGATCCCATTCAAAAATCAAACCACTTGTTTATCCTTTATGAGAACTGAATTTGATCCCAGCTTACATAGCAGGAACATGCTGAACAAATTTTTTATTCTATGTTCTACCCTCGTGCACGGAATTCCCATTGACAAAGAACATTTTAAAAGAAATCACAGTGAAGTCATCATGAGATTGACAATCACACCATTTGTATATTTTTAATCTTCTTCTTTGTTTGAGGAAACATTTTAAAGACTACAAAGGAGTGATGGGTACATTTTAAACATAGCAGCAATGTGGTTGTCAATGGATGACTTCCCGTAAGGTTTAGAATCCTAGATTATTTTCTAAATCGATAAGCGAGCGGAGTCTGAATAATATAGGTCTAGGTTTCCAAACCATAAACACTTTTTTCATCAAGGCCAATAAATCCAGCAAAATTGTTGTGCCGTTTCACCGAGATCACGTGTTAACAGTTCCAGAGTGATGAAGCATGTCTGTAGGTGGGTTCATGACATTTCTCAACTTGTTGAGTATTGAGAAACCATTTTATAGATAGTATGTACTCGTTGCGCACATTTCTTTCATAGCTTGTCTGGTCGGAGAGTCCTGACACGGGGTTTAGCAGAGTCATTGAAGCATATGGGCTGAATGTAGGCTGGTTCATGGCTTTCCGGCTAAGGAAGATCATCTTAAGGTGCTATAAGTATTTTCTGTGTCATATGGGACCTACTACGGGCATTGGAACAGGCTTTAGCTATCGACAATAGGGAATGTCGAGCATCGCCATCAAGAGCGAGATCAGGAACTGGGGTCGCGGGCGATGAATATGCTGACAAACATTTAGAAACATAGAATTTGAACTAGATGAGGGGGGGGGGCATGTGTTCCAGATTAAAAGTCTAGAAGAGGGTGCAGTTCAAAGTCCGATGACAGGTGCGACCCATTTGGCAAGCGTGATCTCGGCTAACCTCGCTTAACTGGTTTAGAATCAATATCTACGTTTCTAAACCTTACGGGAAGGCATCCAATCACATCATGGACTCAGTGTGATTTCTTTTAACATGTTCCTTGTCAATGGGAATTTCGTGCATGAGAGTAGAACATAGGGATCAAATAAACAATTTGTTCAGCATGTTCCTGCTATGTAAGCTGGGATCAAACTCAGTTCTCATAAAGGATAAACAAGTGGTTTGATTTTGAATGGGATCTCCATTTGAGAGAAGGAAATATCGGGGCCACATCACAATCACATTTTGCATTTTCTTTTGCATTTGCTCAGTGGAAACATGCAGAGCAATTATTAAAAATGGATTTTACTTGTGTTCCCACAATGTGGTCAGCAAATAAATTCTATATTAGATTGTTATTTGTTTACAATGTTTTCGAGGTGTACATTGGTCTGGTCCCGCTGTGTCTTGTCCTTCTCAAACATCTCAAGTCCTACTCAAGCACCGATCCAACGAGTACATATTGGCGCCATGGCATATTCGCCCGGATTTCGCCAGGATTTCGCCGAGTCAAGGGTTCAAGAGCTTGAATTCCCATCACCCCCCGACCCTATAAAGCCAACCAAGATCCTGGGTCCAGGTGGCAAATCCTCAATTATGCACCCTGGCCCACGTCTTAAGGTTCTGATGTGCGTGCATTAGTGTTGTTATCATGCCACTGTCGTATACTCATGTCCACATCCCAATACAATGAGTATACTAAAGAGTTGAAACGCTGACCCGCCACGCCTTTCCTGATCTTTTGAGCTTTGTGCACGTCGCACGATGTGTGTGTTCCAATCGCGATCTCGCAACCAATATATCGGCTGTTCCAGGGCTTTTGAAACTTGTTATATATTAGACACAATTATCCACGTACGCGGGCGAATCTGGCCCACCTCGGCACCTTGTTTCGCGGCAACACACTTACCCCTAGATCCAGGGGTAGTTGGTTGTGGGATTCCAATGAGAAATGATTCTCTACATACTTACGAAAATATATATACGGTATGGATTGCACAAAAGGAAAAGAATCACTTGACTTTAATCACGACAGACCTGCTGTGCACCATTATAGATCAACATAACAAAGTGCGATGGTATCCAAGGAATATTTTGACTCTAGAGTAAGCGTTCGTGATCAACAAAAGTTAACTATGCCAGTCAGAGAGATCTGCGTAGATATAAGTAAGGTATCGCAAACGGGGTTAGAGAATGTTGGTGTTCGACAAAAATTTAACGATGATGACCTGGTAAACTGAGGAGGAGGATCGCAAAGTGAGCAACTGCCGCCCTTATGACAATGCAACCGTAGAGGCACAGCTTACCACGATCAATAATTTTGGCAGTAGCCTTGACATCCTGGAGATGACACAAACCCAGGCAGGAGTCAGCAGACGTTTTCACAAGAGAAAAGCCAGGGCAATGGACTCACGATAGCACAAGTCAAATGAGGATATATATTGCGTTTTTTATGCGAACTTTTTTGATGTAGCAAAAAGAATGCGTCCACCAAATCTACAACAGCCATCCAATGTCAAGCGAGCGCATTTCCCAGATGAGAGTCATCGGAGAGAGACACTCACATTTGGCCACGGGCTTCGTCTCATTCGCTCCCGCAAAATCCAGCACATGTTGCCTGAACTGGATCCCACTCTTCAGCTTGGCGTCCAAGATATCCAGTTTATTAAGGAACAGAATCAGCTCGACCGATTGCAGGATGCGGTTGGAGCAGATCTTTTGCCAAAGTTTCATAGAATCGGTCTGTGAGGTTATAGGGTT
The DNA here is from genome assembly GCA_963565915.1 of Entoloma clypeatum. Classification (NCBI taxonomy): domain Eukaryota; kingdom Fungi; phylum Basidiomycota; class Agaricomycetes; order Agaricales; family Entolomataceae; genus Entoloma; species Entoloma clypeatum. The sequence continues at coordinate 1,771,627 of OY751491.1, read as the reverse complement.
AGATCGGCGATAGCACCGATATGAAATAACATACGAGGCGATTAACGGTGTCATCCTCCTCGAGCATCTGATCAAAACCTGATAGAGGAGCGAGGAATATGATAACGTTGACTGCAGGCGTAATGAACTCCTTCACTCGATGAATAATAATATGATGAGAACGCACCATCATCGAAGAACTGGGCCCACGCAGCTAAAAGGTAGCAATTGGTCATTGAATGCAAGAGGGACAAATTGCGATCAGTGTTCACCTCGTTGATGTCGGCTGCCTCCCACGTCGTAAAGCATCCAGAATTTGGCATGTTCGGTAGCTAAGATGATTCAGCACAATAACCACTCTACAAAGAAACAGAAACACATACGCATCTCCAAGTTAATATGATGCTCTTGTGGCCCCACAGTTTGTACTCTGGCGCGAAGGATGTCGTCTTAAATGGGGCATGAGCCTTCTGCGAACGAAAGTAGATTGCATGAGAAGACGTACTGGAGGTTGGAATATAATCCTCGCGAGTGATGCGCGGCATATCGTCAAGGAAGCTATAACAACATTTCGTATGAACAATCATGTCCGATAAGAAAATGCACAAACTCACAATCCCGACTGGTCCCGGAGGGAAATCTCGTGCTCCTTTAAGGCCTTATGCACACTAGGATCCCTCCATAACCTCATCATATCCTCCGCACACGCCACCAAAATCCTCCTATTCGAGTCGTTGATCTTCTCCCAGTTTTTCGCTCCCATCTCCCCCGAACTTCGTCGCGTCCTCAAGAAGCCCTTCCATCCTGTCCCAACAGAACATATCGACACCTCCGAAGCCTTTCTACAATTATACGACGGCGTGCCGGCATCAGGCGAAGAGGAGGAAATCGAGCCCGGTATGCTTTGTATCAGACCATTCTCAACTTCGCGCAGTGGAGCCAAGGATATGGCCAATCGGCGTAGTTCGCCACTCAATTGGGGCTGGGGCGAGGAACTCGGATCGGGCGGACTTAAACCACCCGTGGCCAGAAAGTTGAGGATGAAATTGACGGAACGAACAAGATTGAGATGAATGATGGGTCGCCAGACTTCGGCCTTGAAAAAGGATGTTGCACGTTGAGCTCTAATAATGCACAACGAAAGACTTCGTTCACCTCTGCCGCGAACGCCTTGGGTGAGAAATGTATCTGAAAGTTCTTGAGGATCGTTGATTTTCCTGATTCTGCTTGACCTGCAACGACATTTATAGGTAAGGATGACTGACGGGCAACTGGCAAAAAACCCACCAAGAAGCAAGATTTTGATGCATTTTCGGCGCCTCCGACGTTCCCTTTCCATTTCGATGCTTCGGTCGATGGAATCGCTAATCTTCTTCGCCTCTGCCTCAGCTGTCAAGCGGGCCTGTCGTTGCTCCTCCGACTCATCGGCTGGCGGTGGAGGCGGCCACACGACTGCGGTCTTCATTCTAGCCATGGATACGCTGGCAAGGGTGTCCGGGTGGAGGGGGGTTTGGTGGAATGTTCTGCCGAGGTCAATCCCATGTTTTGCTTTTGAATGTGAAATCCGTGGAACGAAGACTCCCCCGCCATCGTGACCCTTGAAAGGTAGCAATCTCAGGCAATTTCGCTTATCCGAAGGTTTACGTTGCGAGGTCAGCCGATCACCATGCTACAGGGTCGCGTCCACAACAACAAGGGCCCCGTTCCTCGATATTTTGAAATACTTTATTCTCACGGCGATATGGTCGCAATAACCCGTCCATACGACACTGACTTATCGGGACAAAACAGGTCTTGAAAATGCAACAGACAGAACCAGTATGTACGGGGGAAAGCAAGGACGTGAGTGGAAAACGGGGAGATATGTGTATGCGACAAGGGGAAGGATTACAAGGCGTGATTTGTATGATATGTTCGTTTGGAGCCAGAGAGCGGCGTGGCAGATATGTACAGCCCGAGAATGTTATGGAGAAAGTGGAGCCTATAAAGGACTCGGGGTAAGTGGTGGGACGGACGTGTCGAGTTGATCTTCTTTTTCCTTTCTTTCTTCTTCCACGGCGAGCCTTATGTGTGGCTTGAGGGGGGCCACGATGTCGATGGTTTTGCTTGAGAGTCCATGACAAACACCACATCGTCATCGTCATCGTCCTCTTCTGCCTCTTCTCCCTCCACCTCCGCATCCACCTCAGCATCCTCATCAGCAGCATGTGCCCGATCGCAGTCGTCCTGATGTAACGCGTCTTCTACATCCCCGTGATGAACCGAGACCGTATCGTTCGTAGCACTGGTGTCTTGAAAGTCTTCAATATTCCCATCACCACTGGCGGCGCCTTGCGAGTCCCCAACATCACCGCCCTCACCGCTAGCATCCTGCAAACCCCCAACGCCGCCCTCACCACCGTGCTGCTGCTGCTGCTCCTCCTCCTCCGCCTCCGCCTCAACCCTGCTCTTCGCTGCATCCGGCAACACAAACCGCTCCCACCCATTCATCCTCACCCACTCATCTTTCACCTCAACCACGCTCGACAACATCAACACCTCCTTCACAGCCTGCAGACCCGCTCCGAACTGCCTCACCCGGTTGAACGACGCAATCAGCGTAATCGGGACCCAACCTTTCGAGTCCATCTGCCAAAGGCGAACACATTAGTCACTCACTCATCCAATCATCAAAGAAAGAAAGTAAAAAGAGGCAAACACACCCTCTGCCGTAAGAAAAAGTCCTGCGCCAAATTCTGCGGACTCAGATAATACTCCAACTGCCCAAGCAAATACCACCTCGTCGAATCCAACGGGAACGCAACCGGCGATACAGGAACCGCAATTGGCGGGTTGCTCGCACCAACGACATGCTGATTACCCGCACTGACAACACCAGTTAAGCTGCTCGCACCGACACCAATAAGAGGCGGCGCAACCCCAGCAGCAGCAGCAGCGAGCCGCGGAGGCAACACCCCGCCCGCCGTGTTCGTCGTCGAAGGCGGCAGCGCCCCAAGGTACCCCTCATACCCCGTTGGCATATACCCCGCCACTCTTGACATCTGAGCCGGACCAAACGTCGGATAAAACCCATTCCGATCGCCTCCCATCGGTATCGGCCTGAACAGCCCTTGCGTAGGCACGACCCCAAAGGGCGGCGGCGGCATCCCTCCCCTCGGGTGTTGGTGCGGATGCTGGTGTGGATGCTGTGGCTGCAGCGTGTTAAACGCACTGGCACCCCGACGGTGCGCTCCTCTCCCGTACGCATTCCGCCCTCTCCTCCCCGCGTGCCCTCCCCGCTCACCATGCCCACCATGCGGGCCATACCCTCCAGGCTCAATATTAGGCGCACTTCCCCTCCGCAGCCTCACAGGAACCTCCATGTCCCTCTTCTCTATATCTCTATCTTGATCTCCCCTTTCTCTTTCGTCATCTCCCTGCTGCGTCACCACCTCCACCCCCTGCCCTCCCCCAACCTTCACTTCCCCATTCACAGTCGGCCCCAGCCCGGTTTGTTGCTGCTGGTCCTGTTCAACCGGGGAGACCGACCCCCTCGACCTCGACCCAAACCCAAACCCAAAGTCCTGCACCTCAAACACATCCCGCCCGGGGTCATCCAGTGTCGCCAGCCGCGGCACGCCAGACAGCTGCTCCAGCCGTTTCTGCAGCTCGCTCGGCGACGACGCTCCCACGCCCTGGTGCAAACACACCGACGGCGACGCACTCTGGTCCAAAATCGCTGATGACGCCGTTTCGCCAGACGACCCCAGGGTAGCCGACATCTCGTACAACCCCACCTCCGCCCCTGGTCTATTCAGCACCGACGTATCAATCTGTTGCGGCTTGTCCGACAACGGTGAAAGCGACCTTGCCTCCTGCCCCTCTTCTCCATTTCCCCCCTCACCACTCCCGTCAACCTCACCACACCCTTCCACCGCGCTCGTCACTGTCCCAAACTCCCACCTCGCCTCCCCAGTCCCACCACCAACACCACCACCCTCCTTCTCAGTCAGGTCAATCGCCTTCATCTTCGTCCTCCCTACTCCATTCCGAGTCCTTGACCTCGACTTCGACCGCGGCAGATGCGCATCCCCAAGCAACACCCCGATCGACACAGGCATCACAAACTCAGCCTGCTTCTCTCCCTCTCCCCCCACCGTCTCGTCCACGTTCGGCGGAGTCGCGCACCGGCTGTTCCCAATGCTCCCAAACACCACCTTCCGCTCCCCCTCTTCGCCTTCTCGATACCCAGCAACAGCCAATGACTCCTCAGGTGGGGGCGGCCTCCAGTGCTCCACCCCCGCCTCCTCCTCCTCGGGCTCGCGCCGACCGCCATCCCTCCGCCGCTGAGGTTGAGGCGGGGGCTGATGATGATACCCCTGCTGTTGCTGCTGCTGCTGTGTCGGCACGTACACCGGACTATGATAACCCGACCCCGGCTGGCTTCCATGTCCGTTCCAATACCCATACTGCGCAAGCGAACCGCTCATATGCGCATGATAGTCGTACGACGCCCTGCCATTGTGCGCGTGCCCATACGGCAGGGGCCCATACACGGTGTAGCCTTGCTGGGGGTACGTGTACGGCAGAGGCGGAGGCGGAGGCGGAGGCGGAGTACCGTCCCTACTTGATTGGAACCCCGCCGCCGCCTCCGTGGGGTGGTGCATGTACTGCGGATACGCCGCTGGCCACCCGTCCTGGGACATGACGCGTCCGTGCGAGTGCGAGTGCACCGGTATCGGGTGTGACGATTGCTGCTGCTGATGGTGGTGGTGGGAGTGTTGACGATGGCGGTGGTCCCCAGTAGTTGTCAGCTGGTTGTGGTTCGCTGACGACACGGCGGCATGATGCCGTGGCTGCAAATGTGGCTTCACGATGAGCGGGGACGTATCTCCCGACGAGCGCCCATCACTTGCCTGAGCAGAGTGATTCGTCTGGCCATTGCCATCCTCCCCCGGTAACCGCCTCGGGCGGGGCATGCGCGGACTCGACTGCACGCTTCCCGAGCAACTCTGCATCCTCGAGTGTGACGCGGACTGCGGCTTGCTTTGTCCCTGTCGATGCGTCGATCCAGACGCGTATGTGTTGTGGTTGTTTTTTGTGCTGTTCGCCATACGCGGTGGAGGAGGGTGATGCTGGCGTTTCGCTTCTCGAGCTTGAGCATCGGCGGCTGCTTGCAGCTCTTCTGGGGGTATAGGAACCCACTTCGTTTTTTCACCTAAATACGGGAGTAAACACGACGGAAAACGTAAGGAAAAGTTGCAAAAGGCACGGAACAAAGCGGTCAACAGAAATGAATGATGAGAAACTTACTCTTGCGGGAATGAGTGTGAGAAATCTGAGGATGATGGTCCGCCTTGTTAGCCTCGTGCGGAGGGTGATGTGGATCTCCAGCATGTACAGACCCATTCTGATGGGCAGATGGGACAGGTTTTCCTACTTCTGGCCAGCTATCGACATCGATGACAGGTGATACGAGGGGCTTGGCGTATATTCGGACGACAAAAGGGTCTCCTTCGGCACCCGTATCTCCGCCGTTGGTCAGTGCGCTGGCGCTCGGACCACTGCCAGCATGTGAGCCGTTTAGAGCGGACGCTGAGTTAGGCGCGGTTGTGTTTGCTGTGGAGTGGTCTTCTAAGGATGAGGAGGATTGGGCAGTGCTATGGGTGGTAGTTGAATATGAATCGCGTTGTTGTTTCTGTTGTTGAGCTGAGCGTGCAGCAGCAGCCATCTGCTCCCTGCGGACGTCCCAACAGTTGACGACAGGGGTCTTTTGCGAAGAGGTGTGGGCAGCGACGATGGAAAGCGCCTTTGTTGCGAGGTCGTTGGAAGCAGATGTCTTGACCAGCTCATCTGAGGCATCGGTCGGTGTGGGAGACATAGGGGTGCGAGAGGAGTCGAGAGTGACGTCGCTTGAGGGAGGAGTGGTGCCATTGATTTGAAGCGTGTCTGCCTTGGGTGATTGTGAGGCCGAGGTCGCCTGTGTTGGGGGCGGGTTTGAAGAGGGCAGAGGGTGGAGTGCGATCGGCGACCTGATGTTTTGGGCCTTCTTCGCGCGGTCTGCGTAGGAAAGAGGGGATATTTTTTGAGGAAACGACGGGGACTGCGATACCATTGGTCTGTGCGTCGAGACTGAGGCTGCGGGGGAGCCGGATAGCGCGATTGGGGTCTGATTCGCTTCCGATGGCGCTGACAGGTTGGCTGCGGTGTTCCAGAACGAGATGCGCTGGAAAAGACGAGTGATATGGCTCTGTACGAATTCTACGAGGCTGGGGGTGGGCTGGAAGGAGACTGGGGACGGGGGGAAGATGGAAGTCAAGAGCAAGGAGGGGAAGGGACTGAGCCTGCCCAGATTCTTTTTCCAACCAAGCCAAGTTATGGCATCTCGTTGTTCCCACGGCAATAATAGGTGCTTATTTACAAGATCTACCACTCCCCCATTCTGCAGACTGATCATGGGACAGCGCTCATGTTCATTTTCTTCAGCTCTGAAAAGAAAAAAATAGGCACTCCATGACTTTTCAAATGGTTCCTGGCTGTTCTGCCATCTGCGGAATACCTGGCAGCCTCTGCTTCTGGAGTCCTGCAGCTGGTCCTACATAATTACATAGTAACGTCTATAGGCCGGTCTCTGACGGATATGATGGCCCCCTTGCTTCAGCCGCGACGACTTCCCTGCGCCCATCAGAAATGACGAAACTCGAAGTCGAAACGAGGGTTTCTCAACGCAACCGAAATACGGAGCTCATGGGTAACCAGGGCAGTAGGCCGTTTCCCCAGGTGCATTTGTCCGCCCCATTGACCAAAACCCAGCGACCATTGTCAACGTTCAACTCCGTCAGTTCAAGTACAAGAGAAACAACACAAGCTCAGCGAACTCACCTCCGCTGCCTTGCAACGAGCGCTACTACTCCCAACGCCAATATAACGTCAGCGAAGACGAGAGAATTCTTTTGCACAACACGAACACGATTGCCGCACAACCCGTCTCCTTGCTCCCGTGAAACTCTTCACATGTCCTTACATAAAATTTTCTTCTCCGGTCTCAGGAAAAAACCTGATCACAGCATGCAGATGCCCACAATATCTGCGACAATATCTCGCTCGGTTCTTTGCTTCCTTGTAGACGAACTCCCCGCCGTCCCCACACCCAGCAGCAACGCATTGGACCGAACCTACATGCGCTTGTGACAGCTCAAAAACTCATTCATTTTTTTCCCTCCAGACTTTGTCAGGAGAAGCCACAGTACCTGACGGCCAATTCCACATTTGATCCTGGATCAGCTTTCCACGAACTTGGGGAGCTAACGAAAGAGATATTAAACGAGCCTTAAGCTTCCCATGTTCGGGTCGCGGTAGGGACGCCAGCTTCCAGGCCAGACGGCGGGCCGAGGGAGGATGTTTGTGGGTACGGATCCTCGGTATTTTCAGAAGGTGTGTTGTTATATTGTTACCTACGGTACACACTTAAATCATCTGATAGAACGCATCAGCCTTCGGTGACAATAAATCCATTATGATAATTATCATGCACAAAAACATAGATGCCACAACCTCATGAGCATGTACAAATCAAATTCATTTCCACACATAGATCACGATATACTCAGAGCTTCCTTCTCCTCAGGGTATTCTGCCACTCCGGCGCGATGAGCGACTCCAACGGGAAGGCAACATACCCACTCAAGGAATCCTCCACATCGCAATCCCACACCTATCCTCGTCCACCTCCTTCTTAACCTCCTTACTATCCCTCGTCTTCACAGCAGCAGCAACCAAAACCCTCACTGCATCCTTCACCGCCTCCCTTTTCTCCTCCTTCTCTTTCCCGCCACCCACCACCACCACCACCCTCTCCCACTCAACCACACACAAATCCAAAAACTCAAAAACCGCCATCACGACCTTCTCAAACTTTGCCTCCCCCGCCTCCCCCGCCTCTCCCTCCCCAGACAATCCCAGCCTCCATAGCTCCCCCAGCGTCGTCCCATCCCACGCAACAAGCGGCGCCTCCCTCCTCGCAGGCACCACAACTGCCGGGCACCCATCACACAGCACATACTTGATCACGCTCTCTCCCGGCCGCTTGCTTGTCGTCCACAGCTTGCGGTGCGGCTTGAGTCCCACCAGAAGCACGACCATCCGCCGGGGCAGCGGCGGCGCGGGCGGCGCCCCTGGCAGTCCTACCTCTGCAGTCTTCGAATCCGATGAATGCGAATGAAGCCGGTCCAGAGCCCTTGACACCGAAAACCGGTGATGCCCACTTTCGTCCTCGCCATTGTCCTTGCTTGGGAGTGGCGGATTCATCTCCAAAGGAGGAGGCGGTGCATCGCACAATGCGATGCGATACACAGATTCCCCCAATAGTGTCTCTCCCACTCTGTAATCACCTGTGTAGTGAAAAATATTTTAAGAGTCCAACGACAGAAAAATTTCTTTGAAAGAAAATACCACCTTGCAAGAACGGCCCATGGCAAAAGATCACATCTGGCTTCATCGCCCGCGGAATATCAGGCCTCCTCGCGCTCGCAAACAAGTACGGCGCAAACCACCCCTTCTCCACCCTCAAATAATCCTTCACAGCACTAAACATCGAAGAGTCCCTTTCAAAGAAAAAAAAAACCATCAGATCCCAACAAAATAACTTTTTTCTACTCACTCATGCATCGAACTCCGGTAGAACCCCAACACCGCTTCCTCCACTCCCGCATGCATATACTTCAGCGTGATCAACAGCACCTTCACCGAACTCGTCTCCAGCACCAAGCTCCCCGCACGGCGCTCCGCCAGGATCTTCTCAAGCGGCTCCGCAATGACCAGGCTGTTGGCCGCCTTGGTCACACCCTTGACCAGCGCCTCGACAAGGATGCTGTCTCCGCCCATGCTACTGATAGCGACGTCCGCGACCGGTTCCATGCTGCCAAAAACATATCGATCAGCGTCAGATCTTATGAAATCGACAAGGAAGAGCAATCATCGGAAAAAAGAGACACCAGTGGTCTGTCGAGAACTATCCTGCGCGAGTAGACCACTTGGCCTCCCGTAATTATTTTCAAACAAAGCGATGGAACCAATTATAAACTCACACTGGAGCAGCCACCGCAGCCACTCCTCCCTGAACAAATAAGCGAGCATCAGAAAGAAAGAAAAAACACGGTGATGTCACATCGCCCCCAAAGCAGTGCCGTCGATGCGAGCATAACAAACTTGGAGGCCGAGCGAAAATACACCAATACGCACCGTAGCCGCAACCACCGTATGCACAACCAGATCCCTGAACCGGATGCAGGGAAGCGAAACCGGAGATGAATCTCCCCACTGTAAGTCAAAAGATTGGATGTTTCCGTCAGCACCATCGATCCTCTGCGACGTTGCGCCGATGACAATGATCATAATGATCTTATCTTCAAAAAACGTTCCGAAAGCACAACACATGGAATTCGGAAGGGGGAAGGGGATCGGGTCGATGACTCACCGGCGATAGACAAACGACAGTCGTACCAGTGGCCCGCAGGGATTCATAAGCGGAGGTAACGATCCTCCCTGTCATTGACTAGCAAAAAAAAATCACATCCAAGATCAGTCAAGATCGTCCGTCGGTGGAGGAGTAGGAATTCAAGTAAGGATGCTCAGGTACCCAGGTAGAAATCTTGCCCAGAAGAAAACAACATACGCCAACGAGCTTCCTGACAATCCACGCCGACTGTTTCTCGGTTTCATCAGCTTGATGTTGAGATGCATCCTCCGTAGGTGCCACCGTAGGTTTAGAGCCCAAGTTAGCAGTGACAGTCATAGGTATTCAACCGCGCCAAGCTGTAAAAGATGTGTAGTACAGCCACTGAGTGAGATGCGACCGCCAAACCGAAAGCATCGTTTGATGATCGTCGTCAGCCGAGTGGTTGATGGTAAGTAAGTAAGGGTCTACCGGTATACTCGTCAGTCACCGTCCCGCGTTTGTCTATCCCAGGAAAAAGAAAATATATATCGAAAGGTCAACCAATCGGAATGAACTGCATCAGGACTTCACACAACCGTAAAGTCCATACCAAACGTGCATTGCGAAAATGATGGCCTCAACTTGTGTACAATGAACATAACAAATGAAGGCACGTTGAGGCCCTCCATATCTTCCATCCTCCAGCTCTCAGAGCGCTCCAGCCTCCACCGCACTCAACAACACACATCCCCTGCCTCCGGCTAAGAGCATTAAATAACGACTCTGTTGAATGAATCATGACATCCACTGAAAAAAATTAGGACGTTGAAGATCCCATTCTCCGGACTAATTTTGGCGAGGGCTCGTTGAGGCCGTCGAGGAATCCGGGGTATAGCACCGCGTCTAGTAGCGATAGTGCGACTGGGGATGGCATCGTTTTTGTCAACATGCCTTATACCACGAAGTGCATAAAGGTAAACTTACGGCCTTGTACGGTCCGTTGACCGGGAGATCCAAGTACTTGGACTGGGTATCCGTCAGGGTAGTGAGCTTGACGTTGAGCTGAGCCAAATGAGCACGAGCAACTTCCTCATCAAGCTCCTTGGGCAGCATATGTACGCCAAGAGGGAACTTTTCAGGGGTGGTCCACAAAGCGATTTGGGCGAGGACCTGGTTGGCGAAAGAGCAGGACATGACAAACGAGGGGTGGCCCGTCGCGCATCTATGAGGGAGCAGATCGTCAATGGGGAGTCCTGTCAGTGGAGAAGAGCAGATCTTCTTACCCCAGGTTGACGAGACGGCCTTGGGCGAGAAGGAGGAGGTGACGTCCCGATGGCATGGTGTAACGATCAACTTGAGGCTTGACGTTTGAGACAGATTTGGCATTAGCTTTCAACCAGGCAACATCAATCTCAATGTCGAAGTGACCGATACTGGACGGGACTTAGATCCGGGGCCAGGTACATAATATATCAATACACTCACTTGCAGACGATGGCATCCTCGGGCATCTCCAGGAAATGCCGCGCAGCGATGATGTCGCGGTTTCCGGTGGTGGTCACAAAGATATTTCCACGAGGAGCGGCATCTTCCATGGTGGTGACTTCGTAGCCGGCCATCGCAGCTTGAAGGGCGTTGATAGGGTCAATCTCAGTGACTATAACACGAGCTCCATACGAGCGGAGGGATTCGGCGCACTGCGAATTGATTAGTGCGCCAGGATCGATCACCAGACATCGAGCACACGTACGCCCTTGCCAACATCACCATAGCCAGCCACGACAGCAACCTTTCCAGCCAACATAACATCGGTAGCACGCTTGATACCGTCAACAAGGGACTCGCGACATCCATAGTAGTTGTCGAATTTGGACTTGGTGACAGAATCATTGACGTTGATGGCTGGAACCTTGAGCTTGCCCTCGCGGAAGTTCTTGTACAAATGATGCACCCCGGTGGTGGTCTCCTCGGAGATGCCCTGGATTCCTAAAGATTGCATTAGTTCTTACTCCGGTATCAGGAGATGTACTCTTTACCTTGGAGGTACTGAGGGTATTTCTCGTGAACCATGTTTGTCAAATCGCCTCCGTCATCCAGAATCATGTTCAGGGGTTTTCCACCTTCGAAGCCAGCGATTGTCTGCTCGACACACCAGCTGTACTCTTCTTCTGTCTCTCCCTTCCAAGCGAAAACCGGTATGCCAGTTGCAGCAATGCTATTTAGACAGAGTTATCAACAAGCGAGCATATTGCCGAAGCGCGACTTACGCAGCGGCAGCATGATCTTGGGTAGAAAAGATGTTCTATGGTGTATCGTTCAATAACCCATCGCGCAAGAGTATCCAGGCGGTACGCACGCAAGAAGACCACGTAACCTCCGCACCAAGTACGACCAAGGTCTCGATAAGGACCGCCGTCTGGATTGTCCTAAAGCAGGGTAAGCACATGGTAACCCTCTCGATAATAAACATACATATGAAGGCAACCAGCGATGCGTGCTCCAGAGAGAGGTTTCGTAGCTGCATACTGCCATCGCAAAAGATCAACCGTCTGATCAATCCGATCTGAAACGTTATCACCTTCTTTCGAAGATACATGAGGCCGGGCATCTCATTCTAATGAATGACAGAGCGATCAGAGGTCGCGACATCACGGGCGGGGTTGACATGAGCAAACCTCAGCGATTTCGATCTCCTTTCGACCGAAGGCCGCAAGAGAAACGTCTGCGATGACGGATGAGAATAGAATGAGATTTCAAACGCACGAAACTTTACCAGCAACTTTGAAAACCATTTTTTTCTGGAGGTTGTGGAGAGGACAGAAGGAGGAGGTAACAAAAAAAAACTCTGTGGAACGTTTTTATTGTTTCCCACACGTGACCTGCGACCTACGATGGATCCGATATCCGATCCTACATCGCCATGCCTGACGTCGACGACCTTCAACGAAGCAAGTGTAAAATTGCAGAAATCGTCCAATACACCTGCGACGCTGCCACAAAAGGATCTTCTCAGGTAACATGCTATCCGATACCACGAATCTTCAGAATGTCGGTAATTGCCTTCGTCGTGACTGTACAGCTACTGACCAGGCGACAGATGTCCAGGCGTCCCAGCAGTTGAGATTACAAGGTTCGTGGATATCAACATGATTACTGGAGAGATAGACGTTCCTCCTGGTTCCCGGTACATCCTTCGAACCCACCTTATCTCCTGGGATTGACCATAAATACAGCAATATAGCAGTCAAGGGTAAGCCCTGGAAAGATATTATCCGTTATGAACACAACGAGTCGGATAATGGAACTTCGGGTGGTGAAACGTTGCTTACGCAAACGGGAAACCCAGCAAACTCGCGCAACAACAGGGTCAGATAACCACACTCTTGAAAGCAGCTTGAACCTGTCCTGTATGTTCAAGTCGACGGAAAGAATTTGTCACAAGTCTACGCCTTTATACTGGATGGTCTACTTATAAGTTTCCAGATTTCGTACTTTGGGTACCGGGTACGTTACAAACCTGGGTATTCAAGAACTTCTTCAAATATCTGAATTAGAGGTCTTGTCGTTACACATGAAATTTGAAATATACTTAGGCGAATCAGTGAACAATTGCAGCGGTAAGTTACGCGGCATTGGAACGACTATCCTCCCCTGCAGGTCCAGCATGCAGATTGTATATGTAGAGACAACAGATCTTCCGGCTCTGCTGCTTGTTCCTAGGCCTGTTTGAATGTTTCAAATGTGCTGCTTAGACGAAACACAGCCCGGAATCTAAATGTTCGGGAGAGGATTGAACTCTCCGAAGTTTTATGATGAATCATAAAACTAAGATATATGTTACATTCCGAAAACTTTGCCTACAGTAGCCAATAACTTTCACACCGACCCAATCGCTCTTTTTTTAGGAACATCTGCTTGATCAAAACTGGCATCAATTCCGCAACAGTTATTGCTGTGCGCTAATTGTTACGTACGTACCCCGCGCCTCATCGTCATCATCACCTACGACTTTCGAGACTCCATCATCTCAACGGGGAGTACAGCCGGTCGTGTCTCTTTGTAATCTGCAGTCGCCATGTCCTGGCACTGGCACACGTTCTCCTTCGCAACACAATCCCAACGAAAACTTGATGGTGTTTTACTTACCGAATAATGGCGCATCTCTCCCACCTTCACCCACGACCTTGCACCGCCCTTTATCTAGCAGGATGATTCACGCTTATATAGAGGCGCACATGTTACTACACATATCACATCGCACATCCACCTATTGCACCCTCCCAGTAGTATTCTATCACCGGACACTCAAACTATCTCACTCTGTCTGACAGGATGTCCGGTACGCCGCCCCCGGCACCGAATCGATCCACCGATACTGACACCTGGGTTATCACAGGCCAACAATATATTCATGCAAGTCAAGCTTCGAAATTCATAGGAGCTTAGTTAACGTCCTCTTTTTTATTATTCAATAGGATGTCTTTCTTGGTCGAACGCCAGACAGAAGACCATCTTCAGCTCACTCCAACTCTTCCAGTCTTGCTGGAGCGATGGGAGATCTAAACTTCACTTCGCGTCATCCCCAACCTTCACTTTCCCGCCTTGCATATGACGGATCTGATTGGAATCCATCCTCTTCGATGCATTTTCAACAGATGCATATCCCTTCGCAGCATGTAGGATTCACCGATGCCGGACATATATCCTTTCCACCATCTTCTAGCAATTTCTCATATCATGACCCGAATTTCTCCGGCCATCGCGCGTCATCCACTGATTCCTCTCCGTCCGGCTCGGGGTTCGGCAATGACCATTATAATGCAGCCCCGCAAGCAATCGGTGCCGTCCACCCTCTGGTGCGCCACCGTTCGTCATCAGTTTCGTCCGAAGAGCAACTTCGAGCCGAAATACATCACCTCCGCCGAAAGGTACGAGCACTCGAGGCTGAATGCTCCAAAAATCGTGCAGCGCTTGAGACGACGCCGAGGTCGGGCAATGCCGCCGCCGCGTCCAACACCCTCCCTACGCCGCCGTCATCTTCGTCCTTTCTGTCGTCTTGGAGAGCCCGTACTGAGGCCCGGAGGCGTGTCTTTTGCTCCTTCAACCGGGCAGGAAATGCTCTCTGTGCATGGCACGACTCTCGCCGTGAACGACGAGCGTATCCCCCTCGAAACGCCCCGTTGGGCTTCCTCAATTGTGGTTGCACACATGAGGAGGCTCTTTTTGAGGAGAGCCTGGCTCGCCATGGGATCGGGAATTACCATCCAGGCGAGAACGTCAGAATGGACCCCGCACTACGCAACGCCCTGCTGAAGTTACTGAAGAAGAGATATGCGTACCAGGATGGTGACTTCGAACGGGATCCCAACACTGGCGACTGGGTCGAGGGAGAAGGCCCAGCTTACTGGGAGCAGCAGGCTAATTCCGGCTCCACCAGTCGCAGGGTGCGCACAGACACAGATCATCCCTAGTTTATTTATTTCACTAACTTATTTTATCTATCATCTCACCTTGGTTGGTACCAGCTTTCTTTCGAAAATTGAGTTTGGAGTTCTCAGTCACCACGGCGTTCGCTTCATCTCAAATTCTTAATTATTTACATTATGACATCACGATATCAATGTTCATCACACTTCTTTCCTTTATCAACACACCGGAACCCTTTTTCATATCATACTGTTGACTCATCACGCACCCACCTGTATCAAGTGTCTGAACGCCCCCTTCATTGTACATATTCCTCGATATGCATGAGTCCTAGATATCTTAGTACTATCACAGTAGTATCGTTATGAACCCTTTCGCGATCCACCATCATCCGAAGCTGTTTGGCATTCTACACTTACGATCCCCCGTAAGTGCGACCAAATAACTGCAATTGCTGTATCATGTAAATTTTTCGAAACAGCACTGACAGCTAAATGCGAAATGATAGGCGGTTGGGAACAAAACAGGACATAGGGCGGGGTTGGTTTTGGGACTCCGAAGGGTTACTTCCTTACGTTGCCGGCTCACCATTGCTGACAGCGCAATCCATCATTACCAATTTGGGCCATCGAGGACTTGAGTTCTAGCCCCGCCCTAGATATTGTTTTGTTTTCAACCGCCTATAATTTCGCATTTAGCTGGAAATTCGCACGATATTCATCTTGTATACTGCCTACAGTGTACACGGCCTTTTTACTGAGGCCGGATTGGCGGCAGACGACTTTCTCTCCTCCATTACCTCAATATGCTCTTCTGTCGTCCATTCTTTTTCCTCTCCTCTCTGGCGTATCCATCCCATGCTCTCTTCTGGTCGAGGGAAATCATGAAAAGTACACCTCAACCAGTGGGGCAAGATTCAAGCATAGGTCACTGGCAGTCTTCGCGTCCTTTTTCTCTGATTCTACGATCCACCAGCTCAATTACTCACTCCGGAAGAGATAAGCAGTCTTTTTCTCAGCCAAGGTGCTTCATGCGCGTTCCGAATAGACTGTGCCGACGTGACGCTATGAAAACCAGATTCTCTCGATAAATACGCGCGACGACCAGATTGTTTCCACCGAGCTTCCACTCTCATTCGCACACGTTGCAGCCAGCTGGATATGAACGAAGATGAACGCGTTCACGGTCAGTACATCCTCGAGCACTTTGATCTGTTTGAATCAACGCGCATATAGCTGCAATTTCAATGACTCTATGTGAATTAGCAACGGCTAAGCACCATTCCACACCCCTCGAATGCGCTCCGTTTGCGTTTGACACTGCCATTTCCCGGCATCCATCTCGTGGACGTCAAGCTGAATGCGTTGAGCGAGTGGCCACACTTTTGTTCGCACATATGCATATGCTGACAAACTGTTTTCTTTCAGCGCTCTCTCTCGGAGTGCGCAGTTCTGGTCAAGCTATTCGGGATACCTTCGGGAAGTTCGTATGTATCTTTCTTCAACCTGCTTCGGTGCCTCGCCGATTCTTGAGCAGCTCAGTTGTGTTTTGCCTTTCGCAGATGGAACGATATCGGTATGCTGTCTTTTCTTCTCTAGCCTGCCCTTTGAAATGGTGTTTTTTATTCAGACATGGCCCGAGACATATATCGCAACGCAACGCTGGAAAAAACGGCCTTTCTCCGTTTCCTAATTGTTCGCGAGAAAGCTCTCCAGAAGAACATCCAGACCTGGGAAATGCACCTCACTGTATGCTACCCCCTCCTTACCCTTCTTGCGATATCATTGAGAAATTCTTAGGGTCTGCGAGGTTCCATCGCGCAGATCCAGACGGCGGCGGCAAGTATTGGAACCAGCACTACTCAACTGACTTCTTCCCTAGACAAGGACTTCGACGATGTGCCTTATCTAATGGCCTTGCTCTCCTCTTGGCTGATCATTTGACTAGAAATTGACTCTCTTCAAAGTGGCTTTCGATAATATCCAACGCGGACAAGAAGTTCGAGACTCGCACATTCTTCGCCAAGTATGTCATGCCTTCCGACATCTTCTCGTTAAGTATTGATGATAATTCACATTGCAGACATCATTGGCACTCGAACAGGCCTCACAACACGTTTGTGTCCTTGTGCCATACCGTGGAGTGTTGACCTTCTCAAGGTTGAAGAAGCACGCGGCAGACCTTCGGGCTATTGTTCCTATAATGGAAGATTCACTTATCCGTCACATAGATTCAGTAATGGCCTACTTACAAGTCCATACCCAGAAATCTCTGGACATCACTGTGAGCGCTGTCTCGCTACGAATGCATTCTCTTGTCATTCGGCCCTAGGCTGAAATACAAGCACGATGGACGTCTTTCGGTGAAGAGGTTCATCATTTAGCTCAAGTATGTCGTCAGTCATCAACCGTAGTTGAAACTAAGCCCTTCTTCACAGTCAATCATGCATTTGACGACGACGGCTTATGACGCCGCCCACTCCTTGAATCACTCAATCGATCAGGCACAGCTTCTGGCTGAGAAGCAGCACCTGGCCTCGGTATCTGCTGATCAACTCACCGAGACGATTTCAGGCTTGACGCAGGTGGCACATGCCGAGCTGGAGAAGATAAACAATGCATCCGACGCATTCATTCAGCGAACGCTCTCTTATAATAATCCAGATCATAGTGGTCTCTCGTCGTGGCTCCTCCTCAGATTGACGAGAATATTAGAAGTTGTTCTCAAAGGTTCTTTCTATCTGTTTGGCGACTCCCAGCTCGACTCAAAGTTATTTTATGCGGTTGCAGTCGACCCGTCATCACTGGATTACTTCAGTCACTTGGCGATTTTTCGATTTCTGCTGTGGATTTGGAGTCTCATCGCCTCTGTATTTCGCGCAGCTTTCTCGGGAATTGTCGTGCGTCAATGTTGCTTTGACCAGCCATGTTTCAATGGCCACCTCAACTTTCAACTCGACTTCTGTAGACGATCTTCATTCTCGCTCTCTCATCCAGGAACTACACCAACGTAGCACAACCCACCATCTCTTCAACGACTTCGTATGTTCATCGGCCCTTCCAGACCATGTTATACGCGCCGCGATTGCGACTAACTATCGGTTCATGTTTCAGCTCAACCAAGCAGCAACTTGAAGATCAAGAATGCTGTTCTCCCGCTCCTTTGATCCGAAAGCAATCAGTGGTTGCTCTCGATCGTCGTATTGGTCCTCGGTACCTTCGTGGCTGTGATCGTGTTTCTCGGATACCAGACCATCTTTGTCGACCCTGTTTCTAAGCTTCATGTTCATCGCTCTGTTTTATTCTGCAAACCATGTATTAATTTGGGGGTACATTTCGGTAATAATCGTCACTCCGGGTGTTGTCGATGCTTCAAAGGCAAGAGAAAGTACATTGGGAGATGACTGATAGATGTCACACAAACGTTCAATTGCTGTCTACATGACAATTGAGCGGTCGTCGATATAGAGCAGCCTCCGGAATCAATGTTGATGAGGTTCCAGTGCTTCCAAACGCGCGACTTGCCTAAAAGCAAGTCGTCAGATGAATGATGTTAACCCAACCCAAGAAAACTCACCTATCCCTCACAGCCTCCTGCCACCTCTGTAGTTTCGCAATCTCGTTCAACTGGAATCCATATATCCTCGGCCGATACCTATCCGCCTTGAGGGCCACGCTCGCGGTGCTGATCGTCTCCCCGACGCCCTCGGCATGCACCATCTCCTGCTCCTCCCTCACCCTCCTCCTACCCTTTCCATCGCCCTCCTTGGCTGCCGACCCCGACCCAAAGTCGACGGGCCCGCTCTTGGGCGGGATGAGGTTTGGGTAGACGAGGAACAGCAGGTGGGGGAACGTTGTCCCAAAGTACGCGCCGTCGATGGAGCCGTGCCGGGTGGACTTGGGCGAGTAGAGGTCTTCGCAGCGGCCGCAGTAGAGCTTGACGGACTTTTCGTAGGGTATGTCGGTGAGGCCGACGGGGAGGAGGGGTTGTTGGGAGCATAGCACGCGCGGGCAGCGGCCAAAGTCGGCTCGTTTGTATTTTTCAAGCTGTTTTGGACAGGCGTTAGATGGGTGGGTAGCTGAGGATGGCTGTTTTACCATTTTTTGGAGTCCTCGTGCGGTCACGATCCATCTGGCGTGGATGAGGCCGTAGAGCAATCGTGCTTGGACGTCGAGAGAACCCCGTAACTCGTCTTGTATTTCTTCGTCTATATTGAGATCAGCACGATGGAAGACTTGTCATGCCCTTCCACTCACCAAGGTTATCCGTGATGAGGTCAAGGGCCTGGGTATAATTAGAGACCTCGTTGTTCAATCCCGTCAAGTTGAAGCGGTCGAGGATGAAATCTTCATCGACCTCGCAAAAGTATTCGTTCCCCTTTGATGACAAGAACCACGATATCCACTAGAGTTGCGTTATGATTGGAGAGCAAAAACCGATGGAAAGGCATACGGTGCTACAGGTATCGGGTCTTGATTACATCTCGTGCACGAGGCGGATACGTTACTCACCTTGAGTATTCTGAGTCTGAGCCCGTCGAGGCATCGTCCACTGCGCAACAAGTGATGGATGTCAGTTCTTGCAGGGGGGGAGGGGGGGAAGAACGCAACTTGTTGGTGGGGGAGAGGGCTGGATCAGTGAACACGTGCCGAGGATGACTCTCCTTCGCTTGTTACCACCATCATCTTGAGCCTCCCCCTGTCTATCCTCCTCGTTCCGTTCTGTCCTGCAGCGTGCCCGCGCAGTAATTACGTATCCGATGCCCGGAATAACCAAGAAAAATCGTCCTCAACGGCAAATGCCTCAGGGGAGTGCTCCTCAACCCCAACCGACTACCAGTACTTCCTCGACCCCAATCCAAGCCGAGCCACAAGCCAAAACCTCCAAGGATAGCACAGAACCTACTGTAGACGACAGGAAGCCTTTGGCGAAGAAGAAACGAGCCAAGGGGAAAGCCGCAGCACGGCTAGATAATTCGGTATGTGGTGAGCACAGTGATCGTTCTCTCCGCATCTGATTTCTTTCCAGACAAGAGAGCAATGTGTTTTTACTGTTTCTCTTCCCAAGTCACCAGACTCCCCCGTCAAGGTATGTCCAACTTGCTCGGTCTCGTTATGTCTATCCCCACCATTTCTGGCTTCTCCCCCAATTCCAATGTAGAGCTAGATTCGACAGACCACTTTGTTCCTGTCGCATTCTGCCTTTTTCCACGATCCCCAATTTCGACGGTTTTGTTACTCAGGTCTTTCTGATGCGCTCCATAGGCCGTGACAACAGAGCCGCCTGTACCCAACCAGGCACCCACGCCAGAGATCCCCACTGTCTCTGACGCCGGTCGCCCCACATCTCGCAAGTCCCAACGCAAAAACCGGCCGGCCGTGCCCGCTCCACAACCCTTCCTCGTTAAGCTCCCACCACGGACGTTTTCGCTGGATCTTGCGTCCAAAACAGGGGATGCTACCGTGCACGTACGCTATTCTTCTCTTTTTAACTTGGAAGACGCAGTAATCATGAACTGTATTCACGCAGGCCAAGAAACCTGGCACAGTTGACGCCTCGGCGTCAACCAGCCGGGTATCGAGTCTCATATCTAACAAGCCCTGTACCAGCCTTTCGCCGGCGTCTATAAGCCACAATAGCGCCGTTTCTCACGATGCGTCAGAAGACACCTCAGTCCCGACTGTGCAATCGCACTGGACGGATGAGAACCATGGCGAGCCTTCCGACAGCACAACAGTGAGCGTTCTTTTTTGCTCCGGACATCGATCAGCTTTGAGGGTGACATGACATTTTCCAGGCTTATACCAGCACCGAATCGTCGTACTCTTCGGATGAAGTCCCATCTTCTTCATCTTCGAATCCGAAAGAGGCAGCAGCACCGTCGCCCCTCATAGAATATCGTCCCTACTGCCGGGATGGTGCGAGGGGGAACTGCAAAGGGTTGAACTGTCGCTATTTTCATCCAGGTCTTCAGTACGATCGGCCCGTGCAAGGGGTTAAACGTCCGCAATTTTCTAAAGAATGTCCTCGATGGGCACGAGGTAAATGTACCCTTAGCTACGCTTGCAAATACGCTCATGGAGACCTTGAGTACGATGAACCAGTATGTACTTGTATCTATTCACTTCATCCACTTTGGTTGACACCAGTGTTAGGTTCACGCCGGCGCTACGGGACCGTCGTTATCTGCGGATGGAGCCCCGTCTTTGGATGTAGATCTGAAGGAGGCGGTATCAATGGAATATCGCTACTACTGCCGAGATAACGTCAGAGGTAGCTGTACTTTGGGTGTGAATTGCCGCTATTTCCATGCGGATCTCCAGTACGACCATCCTGTGCAGGGCATAAAGCGCCCACGGTATCGATCGATGTGTTTTGCATGGCAACGAGGAGCATGCGAGCTTGGGTATGCCTGCCAATATATTCACAACGACCTTGAGTATGATGATCCAGTACGTTGCCGATCCTTCATTCCATCATCTTCAGCTGACTCAACCTTATGAAGAAATGTAATTCGAAAATGTATGGGCAGCATACAAATGTAACTTTTACCTTTTCGATTTACTGAACTCTGGAGTAATCATTCGCATCATTCTAGAAATCTCTCGGTGATACTGTACCGCCTGTGGCGAATGTGAGTTCTGTGATTCCCCCAAGTCATTGAGGGCATTCATAAAACTTTCTTTAATATAGGGATCATCAACTCCTCGAAATTGTCCCTCACCTTCGACGAGCCTGGCAGATGATGGCGGAAGAACAGAAGATAGTTATACACCATCTGTGACGAGCTCCGAGTTTAGCCGCACAACAATATCTTCCATAAAAGTAACTTTTATTTGGCCAATTCCCTTTTCCATCCGATCTGATAATAACGCCTTCAGAAATCGAATCATTCCACAAATTCATCATTAGGAGTGACATTTCCTGCTCCGAGAGAGGTGCATAACATACACACGCGGTCCGCAACTATGCCCGATGTGAGTGTCATCAACCCCCCAGTTTTGGGCCGAGTATGGAGTCCTTACAACAACAACTACACAGGTCCGCTTGATGGATAGAAAGAGGACCGCACCTCCAAGGCCCCCGCCTCCTGATACGCAATATATCTGTCGGGGTTGGCTAATCAATCGATGCAACCTGGGCTCCTCCTGCTCCTTCGTCCATCCCAACACCGATAACGACCGCCCTGTGCTACTTAAATATCCTTTGCCAACTTATCAAACGCCGTGTAGGGACCCCAAGTGTTCTCTTGGATATGCTTGCGAGTACACGCATGATCTTGACTATCATAGCACTCCAGTAAGGTCATTACTGCTCCTGCCCTTCATATCGCCTCATAATCGATCGTTTTTCAGCCTCACAGAATCAAAAAATACGGAGAAGCTCCTCCTCCTGCACCTCGGCAGATACCTTACCAAATCCGCGACCTCCGGCTGGAAACCTTTACACCAACTCCAAAAGAGATAAATCACGGGGACCCACCCGTCGGCTGGCGGCCGCGACCTAACCATAATAACGTCTGCCTCCTCTCAGTCCGGGGCGAGTGTACCCGCAGATATAAATGTCCGTATATCCATAACGATCTAGAATATGACCTACCGGTGCGTAACGAGGTCTGCTCGTGGTCAACTCTCGATGTGCTGACGAAAACTTCAAATGCAGAGACCTGTGCCTCCGCCTGCGGAAGTGCCTATTTCGGTGTGTAATGACCCCCCAGTTGGGATGCGCCCCTACCCGCAGAATGCGGAGATATGCCACAATTGGTTGCGGAACCGTTGTGAGGCTCGGTATGCGTGCAAGTTTCGGCACGGTGATCTGGAGTATGATGCTCCCCTGGTGAGGGTCTCTCTCTCCCGTGCCAGGAAGTTTGGTGTTGATTGCGTTTTGACAGAGACCTCCGGGATTGCCTGTACCACCGAACAAAGCCGCCACTTGGGTAAGATTGTTCTCTTTTTTGGCCCTCTCGTGTGGACACTGATCGGATCTACAGCCCTCACAGCCAAACATACAAACTTCGGGTACGCGTGGTTCATGGACGCTCAAGGTTCAGGACCACGCCAGAATCAGGATCGGCCCAGGATTCGACGTCCAGGAGGTCGTCACCGGATTTGAGACGCCTTGGTTGTACCTGAGCAGGATCCCGAACGATGTCACGTCCGATGATGTTGCCAGGCTTTTGCGACGATTTGGAGATGTACAGGACATAAGAATGCCCAGCAACTCAGGGAAGACGCCGACCATGCTGGTGAGAGCACGATTCTCGGTGCCAGCAGAAGCTCGTGAGGCCTGTACCCTTTTGAACGGTAGCGAGGCATTCAACTCCACGATCACGGCGCATCTTCCGATGAGCAGCGGGGCCCCGAACAACAAGACAATGTTTACGGACACCACTGTGCGCATCCGGTGGGAGGCTCCGAGCAAGATCGCGTACTGTGGCTACTCCACTATGGAAGAAGCACAGAAAGCAATGGATGCTGCGCGTTTTCCGTTCAAGGATCACTATATGCATGCGTCGATCCATACGGACCTTCCCGTTGCCGGGGTTGTGACTGTTCGTTTCCGCGGCGTCCCCCTTGATGCCAATGTCGGTGACATGGAGCGCTTCAATCATCCCGACGATGTGATTTGGAGCCAGCCGAATTACCAGAACCTGAGCCAGTCCACCAACGGCATCAAGCGAATGTTATATACCGAAAAATCAGAGGTTCCAGAGTTGAACATCCTACCCCCTCCTTATAAGAACGCCGGCACCGTCACGGCGTATGCATACTATTCTACGGTTTTGGACGCGAAGGCCGCCCGTAACCGTATCAATGGTCGGAAGCCCGTCTTTACTGGGAAAACGACCGTCTTTGCGGATCATGTCCAATCGTTGACTTTTTCGCTCGCGCCTGCCTTGTACAACATCTTGGGTCCTGATATCCATGCACTTTGTCGCACCGTGAAACGATGCCGCCGCCGCACGACGATGGCGGTATTCTCAAACCCCGGCCCGAAGCCCTCCTCCGTCAGGCTTTCTGGGGACGATACCAAGGAGCTGGGTCAACTCAAGGCGGAATTCGAGAAGATACTCAACTGGGAGGTGGTCAAGGTCGATTCTAGAGTCGCCTGGGATCCGTTCTTTGCTTTCCAGTTTGGTGCTCAGTTTTTGGAGCAAGCTGAGCGTGCCAACCCTGGCGTTATCATTGAGACGAACGTTCCTCGGCGCACGATTCGCCTGCGCGGGTGGTCGGCGGGTCGACAACGTGTACGAGAGCACATCGTTGCGAAAATCAGGGAGTTGCAATCGCAGAAGATGCGTATGATAGGCTTGGAGGGGCCGCTGATGGGGCTTATCATGGGGAAGCACCTGATCCAGTTGCAAGATGATATTGGGAGACACAACGTCATGCTTGATCTGGTCAATCGGCAGCTCAGGGTCCGGGGACCGGATGCGGTGTTTGACGCGGCTTGTGAGGCTGTACAGCGTGTTCGCCAAAGCTACCAAGAAGGCCTCAGAGAGCAGCGGAACATTGCCTCGTGCCCGGTGTGCTTTGACCAGGTGACGAAGCCTGTGACATTGGACTGCGGGCACAGATGGTGCCGCGGTTGCATTTCCAGCTACCTGACTGCGTCGGTAGAGAACAAGTGTTTCCCCTTGTCGTGTCTAGGCAACGAAGGCAAATGCAAGGAACACATCCCGCTCGTCACTGCGCGCAAGATCCTCAGCGTGCCCGACTTTGATGCCCTGGTCGACGCTGCGTTCACGTCGTTCGTCCAGGCGCGGCCGGACGAGTTCCACTACTGCCCGACGCCGGACTGCACGCAGATCTACCGCAGCCCTGCTACGAGGCGGGACGACACGGTGTTGCAGTGCCCGTCGTGTCTGTTGCGGATCTGCCCGAATTGCCACGTCGAGGCACACGATGGGTTTGAGTGTCCGGACCCTGACGGGGGGAATGGGTTGTTCAAGGAGTGGATGCGGAACAATGACGTGAAGGCGTGTCCTGGGTGCAAGGTGCTGATTGAGCGGGCGGAGGGGTGCAATCATGTTACGTGCACGCAGTGCAAGACGCATATCTGTTGGGTGTGTATGCAGACGTTCCCTGGTGGGGTTGGGGTGTATGATCATATGCGCGGGGTGCATGGGGGTATTGGCTTGGGGCCGTGACGAGTTGGTGGGTTGGAAGAAGATTTGGTTTTACCGAGGTTGGATTCTCTGGTAGCTTCAAACTCCTGTGGTGTAATATGTTATCGTTCAGGCTCTTTCGTTCATTCTTGTACCTTTTACTTAACCCCCCACTGAATTTTCTTTTTTTAAATACCTCTATGTAGTATGTATTCGTTCTGGCCTATGTAGGGTTATTCACAGTGCCTTTTATTTAAACGTATCGTATTAGAATGAACACGACGAATTCAATGGAGATTATATTGCATGGACGATGATACACAGTAACATCATGTTAGCATAAATTATCACAAACTATCTCTGACAATTGAGAAAAACCAAATTGTCAGCACAAAATGGGAAAAGAGTAAGAAAAAAAAGCCAAGGAGTTCAGTAAGAGCAAAAGTCAAAAAACATGTTTAGATCCTAACCCCCTCCCGGAGCATTCAATTTATTTGTTTGGTTTGGGATCATCACCTATGCGTTTCCGAATACGACCCCTCTCTGATGATTGAACCTGCTGAAAGAGTCCGACGTCGAGGGCGGAGACGAAGGGGAGTCTTTATCCCGTGGCACGACGATCGTTCGCGTCGTGAAGCTTACAAACTGTGACGTCAAAGAGTAAGAAACCAAAAAAAAAAAAAAAACCAAAAAAAAAGGGACTGACACTCCGATAAGGCATAGCAGGCGGCTCCCCCCTCCTCGGCAGACTCTCCTCCAGCTCTGCCCTCTCCGGCTCCCACCGCGCCACCTGGCCATGCTCGTCCCTGTACCCGTCCTTCCCATCGGGGTAGTCCGCGAGGTCCGTGGGGTACGCCAAGGTGGCGGGGGCGTAGACGACGAAGCCGGCGTGCGTGAGGTGGTCGCCGCGGCGGTTCCAAAAGCCGAGGCGCACGGAGCGCGAGTGGGTCGTGAGGTGTGCGGGGAGGGAGGCGGCGGGCGGGGTGGGGAGGGGGACATGGGTTAGGTTGGGCTTGATGGGGCGGGGGCCGGGGCGGGGGCCGGTTCGGTTGGAGGTTGGAGTTGGGTTTGCAGTGGTGGTGTTGGTGGGTGGGGAGGGGTGTGGGTGAGGCGAGGACGGGGAGTGAGAGTGGGAGGGACGCGTGGGGGAGGTAGGGGACGGGAGGAGGTGCGGGTGCGGGTTGAATGCGATGGGCAGGCCTGGGAGGGGCGCGCCCGAGCTGGTGGAGCTTGCATTGGCGGTGGCGGCGTCGTTGCCGTAGCGCTCCCTGTCCTTCTCCCGTTCCCGGTCGATGTCGAAGCTGCTTGGGCGCGGCGGGACGGGCAGCGGGTGCTGGTTCTCGGGTGGGGGGTGGTACCGGGACGCGCCGGGGGACGGGGGGGTATGGTGCTGGGTGCTGCTAATGCTGCTGCGGCTGCTGCGCCGGCGTGGGTCCCCTTGAGACGGGCTGCGTGGGCTGGGGTACGTTTCTGGCGGGGTGTGTTGCTGGCTGTAGGCCTCCGGGGGAGTGCGTTGGCCAGAGGGGGGGTGAGGAGGTTGGTATTGGGGTTGGATGTGGGACGGACGTGGGGTGTGGTCTTGGCTGGTATAAGGGGAGGGCGAGCGCGTGCGGTCGTAGGCGTGCTTGGACTTGTGGGAGCGGCGGCGGCCGGGGGTGTCCTCGACGATGGTGTGGAGGGTGGTGGAGGAGCCGAGGCGGTCGTGGGGAGGCCGAGAGGCGGCGGGGGGCGGCGCAGTGATGGGGCCCGGCTCGTCGACGAAGGCGGGCACGCCGGACAGGGAGGAGGAAGAGAGTGGGAAAGCGTAGATGGAATGACTGGAACCCTGCCTAGAGAGAGGGGTGTCATCGCGAGACGAGGAACGGGAGGAGTCGGAGGTGTGCATGCGGTCCATGCGGCTGGAGAGGGAGTCGATGGAGGCTGATCGGGAGCCGGAGCCGGAGTTGTTGCGGGAGGGAGTGCGGTTGGCGTAGTGGTCGGGGGTGCGGACGATGTTTGGGCTGAAGGTGGGGCGGAGCTCGAGGTCGGCGGTGAAGCTCTCGCGTTGCTCGAGGGCGGGGCGGGGTTGAGGTGTTTTATTGTCGGGAAGGTTGGGCTCGGTGGCGTGGCGTGCGAGCGGGGTGGGAGTAGAGGAGGAGGTGGGGAAGGTGGGTTCTGAGGCGTGTCTGAGGGGAGTGCTGGACGCGGAGGGGGTGGGTGTCTTTTTAGGGGAGACGCCGTCGTTGGAGAGAGTCTTGGGGTTCCAGATCCAGGGTGTCTGTGGGGCCTTGGTCTCCTGGTAGCGGTTCTCTCTGGTTTGTTGTTTAGGCCGACGAGAGAGAGGGCTGAGAGGGATGAGGACGTACGCTTCTACCATGTCGTGGAGTCCAAGGGGGTTCCTGCTGAGCGGCATGGCCATGTATTCCGCGCTGGGGGGCTTGATGACCTTTTTGTATGGATTGAAATTGGCTTGCTGTTGTTGTTGTTGTTGCTGCTGCTGCTGCTGATACTGGGGATTGTACTGCTGCCAGGAGTGACTGGCCATCCAGGGCACGGCGGGGGCGGGGAAGCGAGAAGGATTGTAGTGTGGGTTGGGCTGCCATTGGCCCATGGCCCATTGTTGCTGGTTAATGACATATCCTGCGGGGATGGGAGGTGCGGCGCCTTGGTAGGGGATCGGTGCCCATCCTGGTGGTGCTTGACGAATATACGACATTAGGACTGATGGCTCGTTCCGGCTGATTTTTATACAGCACAGCTAGCAAGGGAACAACAAACCCGGTCACCGGTTTAATCTGGGAGGAATTCGACGGGGATCGATTGAAGAGTAAGTACAAACCTGACAACACACATGTTCAAGGACCCCGGCCACCACCACCTTGCCTCTGCTTAGTCAGCGTCATGTCATCTGCAATCACCACCACCACCAACCACCACCACCCCGACGGCCTCCGCATCCGGGACTTTCTAGCTCCCAATGACCCGACGTCGTGGGACAATGCTTGGTCCGTGCATCACGTCGAGTTTCAGCCCCTCCCCCGTCCCTTCTCCACCGGAAGTTATCTCACATACCCGACCCTTTTCTTTTTGTAATAAAAAAAATCTCCGGATGTACATGACTCATCGCCTATGTAGGGAAGCAAACTTTACACCTTGGGACGCTGGACACGTACAGCCCCCTTTGAAGGAGATCATCGACGGCGGGGAGCTGCCGTTTCCGAGGGAGGGAAGAGCCCTCGTTCCCGGGTGTGGGCAGGTCTGTTTCTCTTCCTTGCTCTCCACCGGCTTCATCCACCTGATGCGGCCTACGCAGGGCCTTGATGCGATTTACATCGCGGGTGCCCTGGGGTTGGACACCCTAGGGATTGATGCCGCGAGGACCGCGATTGACAAGGCAAATGAGTGGGGATCGGCGTCTCTCTTCCTCGGGTATTGTGTATGAGCTGATACTTAGGAACGCGCGGTCTAAGCGGCTGACGAACATCAACTTCGAGCTGGGCGACTTTTTCGCGTACGAGGCCGAGGGCAAGTTTGATCTTGTTTATGACTACACGTATGTGTCCTTTCCCCCTCCCCATATCCTAAACCTATGCAACCCCAGGTTCTTCGTCGCGATCCCACCCCACCTCCGCCCGTCCTGGGGTGCCCAGATGCGCGCCCTCATCAAACCGGGGGGTTACCTCATCACCCTCATATACCCGCTCGACTCTACCCCGCCACCTGTGCTCGAGAGCCCGCCTGAGGGCCCACCGTATCATGTCAGGGTGGGTCACTACGCGGAGGTGCTAAAGGAGGGGGAGGCGTTCGTGAGGGTTGTGGATCGGGTCCCAGAGGTATGGAGCCGAGTACAGATGAGGAGAGGAGGTATGTCGAGAAGCATCGGGGAAGGGACAGGTTGGTCGTTTGGAGGACGGTGTGAGATGGTCGTCATATCACGCCTAGTGTTCAATTTCAAGAAAGCAACTAACACTGACATGAATCGTCCGAGAAAAAGTGAGGGTGATTTGAAAGTTTTGAGTGAAAACATTACAGACCTTTAATTCTGGCTTGTCGACTTGTTATACTGATTACTGTATCTCAGTTCAATTAAAGTTCGACGTCCAGGAGTCATGACGGCAAACTCGTGAACCAGGGTCGCGGATCGGTCGCGGAGTCTGACAGAGCGGAGGCAAATCGCGGAAAATCTGGCACGTGGCGCAAGCATGTTCCCGCCTCGTGTTTGCCAATGAATTCTGATTGGGCTCCACGAGGCAAACCTCTCAATAACTTGACCCCGAACCAGAAAATATCTCTGTGCAGCTGGTGCAAAGGGCACGTTCCAAACACGCTCCGAGGTCGATGTCAAGTCGAGAACAAGAAAAATCTGTAAGCAGTATGGAGCTGCCACTCGGGGTAATTTTTTATGACAGGAGGGGAGGGGTTTTGCTGTGCTGCAAGTGCGTCACGGTTTTTTCTATAAATACGAATTGATTGATCTTTTTCTTTTCTTTTTTTTTTTTTTGCCTTCTTCTTGGGGGGTGGGTGCTGTTAAAAGGGCCTGTTCAGTGAGAGAGTTGTCCTGCGACCAGCTCTCTCTCTCTCTCTCTCTCTCTCTCTCTTGCACACACACAGACACATATCCACACACGCGGTAGCGCAGGGCGCGGCTAACGAAACGAACGGGCCCTTACTACGGATGTCCGAGTCGATGTCGTCTCCGTCGTACAAATCGGTATTTTGGACGTACTGGCAGGTTCTGTGGCTTTCGACCGTGCTTCAAGTTGCGAGGGTGGCTTCGTATAGCATCGTGCGCGACTATTCTGGGCCTGCGTTCTTCGATAGGTGGGACTTTTATGGTGGGTATGATAACTTGACGTTGGGTGAGTGGTCCTCTTTTTGCAATGCAATCGTACTATGCTGGAGCGGAGTTCGATCATCGATATGCAAATGCTCTTCATTCTTAACTAGGTAATTTTGACCTGGCTGACTTTTTGTCGCGTTTTTTTTTTCTTCTTTCCCTGCAGGGGACGTGGTGTGGGTAGACAGGGACACGGCGTTCCGCCAAGGGCTGGTGTACACGAATGGCGCCGGGAACGCCGTTTTGAGGGTGGACAATGCCACGAATGTGCCGTTCAATTACAAGCGTAACTCGGTAAGCAGAACTACGTTCTTTTCTCTCTCTCTCTTTCTTTCTTTCTTTCCTCTACCCTTTTCGTATACGATAGAACCATGCTGAATCGGCGGGTTTGTTTTGCTTTAGATACGCATTACGACGCAGGATGCGTACTCTGTTGGCAGCCTTTGGATTGCGGATCTAGTTCATATGCCTTTTGGCTGTTCGGTATGTTTCATTCTTTTATTTTTTTACTCTAATCATGGGAACGACTGATGCGCCGCTAGGTATGGCCCGCGTTCTGGACAAAAGGCCCGACGTGGCCCGACGACGGCGAGATCGAGTCAGTAATCCCCCCCAGCGCCAGACGAAATGTTCCATCTTTAATTTTAATTTTAATTTTTTTTTCCCCTTTCCACTTTTCCTGCGCATATATATGCAGTATCCTAGAAGGCATCAACCGCATGACGAACAACCAGATGTCGCTGCACACGACGCCGGGGTGCACGCGCGCGACGCTGCTGCCACCGGACAGCGAGATTGGCACGGTGGGGGCGGCCGATTGTTCGCAGCTGGCTGGGTGCATCGTGTCCGAGAGTCAGCCGGGGAGCTTTGGGGCGGCGTTTAATGTGGCGGGGGGAGGGGTGTATGCGGCGCAGTTTGATGTTTCTGGGTTTGTCTGGAATATCTGTTTAGATTTTATTTGTTGAGTTGGCTGATGTGGTTTTTTTTCTTTGTTTTTTTTTTTTTTTTTTCGGCGGGGGGATTGAAGGATATTGTATGTCTTCATTTTCGTCTGGTAACTCCCTTCTGATTAATGTCGGCATTTGCTCGTCCCCCCCCCCCCCCCCCCCCCCACTTCTTTTTTAGCATTTGGTTCTGGAGCGTAAGTTAAAATAATGCCTATCCAGAATGTCAGGGCGGGTTACCTGCGCGAGTTCATCTAACTGACCCGATTATATGACAGCGTCCGAACGTCCCTCAGTCGGTGCTGCAATCCACACCGACTTCTTCCATCGACATATCACAATGGGGTCCACCCTCCGCTAGCTTTCCTGCCACGACTTGCGACATAAACCGGTTTTTCAGGCCCCAGAACCTCATACTCGATATAACGCTCTGTGGCGCTTGGTGGGTGGTCCCCTCTCCTCCAACTCAACAGCAAAAATAGAAGAATTTTTTAATTCACGCGCCACTTATTGTACTTAGGGCTGGTCTTCCAAGCGAGTACCTCTCGACGTGTGGAAATACGGGTCCGAGCGGGATATGCGTGAGTTTTTTCTTCTTCTTTCTTTCTATTCATTCGCTTATTGATACACGGGGACTCACGAGTTGTTATTTTCAGTATATAGATAACGTCGTGGGTTCGGGGAACAGGTATGACGAGGCGTACTTTGAGATCAAACATGTCAGGGCGTATACGACTGGCGTGCCCGCGCCGCCGGTGGGGGGTGGCCGGTATGTTAGTTCGGGGTGGTGTGTGACCAGGCCTAGAAGGAGGACGTGGGTTGGGTTTGTGATGGTTGGGGCGTTGATAGCGCTGGGAGTTTGGTGGTGACCGTTGGACTCTGAGTTGAAAGAGCTTGAAGACACGTTTTCTTTTTTCCTCGTTCATGTGCATTTGCCTTGATGGCGAGGACGTTGGCCTGATATCATTATGACGACTACTGTGGACTTGACAAGGTGTAGTTACTATTAGCTTGTTGTAGCTTAATGAGTACTTGCCAATGAATGAACAAATGCGGAAACAGCCGGGAACGCGTGAACGTGACTGACTCATATTCCGATTTCGTCAACCATCGTCCACCTTTTCCTTCAGGCTCCAGCAATGTCCTAGTGAGTCCTCTTTGCTGAGCTTCGTCGTACAGGAGAACCTGCGTGCTCACAAAGCTTCGGGACCAGCGTCGTCTTCGGCCGTGCCATCAAAAACGAGCACCTTGCACTCGGAGTCCTCACCACGGCTTTTGGTGGTGCATGGCTGTCAACGAGAGGGGGAAAATCCAGCAAGCCCGCCGCTGGTGTGTCACCGCAAAAGGCAAAAGAGACGGTGCCCATCAATGCTGGTTCGAGGTGCGTCTTCTTGCGTGGCTGTTTTTTTGTGGTCTGAATGTTTCCTGACTTTTTTTTGGTTTTCTTTTACTTCTTCAGTCAGGAAGAAGAATTGTACGTGTCCTGGAAGGTTTTGGAACGGTATTGGACGTCGCTGACTGACGGACTGCTCGTTACAGCATCAAAAAATTCATTGCAGAGGCAGAGAAGGAGGAGGCAGGCGCAGGGAAACACTAGACTCGTTCCGTTGTGGAGGACTTTGCTAGTCAATTGTGCTATGCTGCTCGACGTTGAATACACAATCTATAAAATAGCGAAGCAGATCTTTAGTGAGCGTGCCGTCTGTGTCCGTGGTTGTCATGCAACGTTACCGTCTACGGAAAGCACACATGTCACTTGTACCCCAACTTCTCTCATGACAAACTCGTCTCCGCTGTCGGCCCCGGCGTCGATGGCCTCCAAGCGTCGTTCATGGGTCGTGTCTACAGGTCCTCGCCCCTTACATCTCGTCCATGGCAACGTTCCTTCCACCGCACCGCTCGCTTCCACATTCGACCTCAAGTCCCCCCCGCCACCGTCCAGTCTCAAATCAGCAGATGCATCGAGCAAGCAGGCGCGAAGACAGTCCTCCATCTGCTACAGAAGCAGCGATCTTGACGCGAGCGTGCGGCCGTCTCCACGCTCCAGACATAGCTTGACCCCGAACTTCACACTTGGGTCGCCCAAATTTGGTGACAGCCCCGTCGCGTCGCCCTCACCGCGGAATCGTGGAAGCCGTGTATTTGAGACGAATGGAACGCAGGAACGACCACCGTTGACTCTCGCTGAAAAGTAAGGAGCCAGTTCGATTGAATGGATGAATTGCAGTGTTGTTGAATGACTTTTTATTGGCGTGTCCTTTGACAGACACTCTGACCTCCTGCACTCGATCGCGCACAAAGAATCTCAGTGCCTTGAACTGCGCTCACAACTCGCGGTGCACGAAGCTGACCTCCTACAACGTACGTTCTTTTTCCCGTGTTACATGTGATATTACGCGGGGATCTGACAGCCGCATATATTTCATCCGTATCTTTCAGTAAAGCGCAAGTGGGAACGAATAGTCAACCTCGGCCTTGAAAAGGCTGTAGATGGTCAACCCCACGCTGCCCAAGGCAGCGGTGCTGTCTTGGACGGGATCAAGGAAGGCGTGCACGGCGTCAGCAGGCTCATTGCCGCGGGACTCGCTATTGGCGATCCGCCCGCATCGTCGTCATCATCACCACCGTCGCGATCAAGACCGCGACCCGCAATCATAGCCGTACCTACACGGCCCACACACTCAACGACACAGTCCAACTCGTCTTCCGTGTCCACTTTCACGAGCACGACAAAGTCAACACGGTTCTCGCAGTCTTCCGCGTCCTCACTCGGGTCGGACATGTTCATCGACGTTGACCCGTCTCCCGCACATACAGGGAAAGAAAAGACGAAGAAGGAGATGACGGAGGGCGACCTGTCGAGCTCGTCGGACGAGAACGTGCTCATGGTGCACGACACGGGCGCGACGCCGACGATGAGCCCGAACCCTGCGTTTGTGCAGCGGCAGATGAGGCGGGAGGAGCGGCAGATGAAGCGGGCGAGCTTGGCGCTGCAGCAGAGCACGAGCACGAGCACGACGAGCGTGAACACGAGAGCGAGCTTGGACGGGTTGGACGGGGAGGTGAGGCGGAGGAGCTTGAATTATGCCCGGTCGCCGTTTTTTGGTGAGGAGGACGAGGATGTGAGTCGGATGGTGCTTTCGCCGGCGGAAGACAAGGGTTTCCCGCCTATTTCGTTGGTGGAGGGAGTGGCGAGCAGGGAGAAGGATAAGATCAAGGCGAAGAGGGCCAGTGCGATGATGAATGCTGGGTTTCCGCCAGTGTCGTCGATTCCGGGGTTGGGATCGCTTGCGCTCTCGGGGGGTTCGGCCGCAGGTGCGCAGCCCATCTCCTCATGGGTGGGGAGCGTTGGGCGGAAGTGGGAGGAGCTGCAGAAGGGGACGTCAACGTGAGTTATGCTTCTTGCCTTGATTGGGTTGTCTTTCCTTTTCTTTCCCTGCCCTTCTTCTGCGTTTCACCTGTTATATTTTTCCCAAGGAACGAACTAATGTCCTGCTTTGTAGATTTGCAAAGAAACAAAAACGAGCGTCAATGCTTATATCAGACGTGTTCTCGGCCCTCGCCCCACCACCGCCAGGACCGCCACCGTCGTCATACCCCTCGCCATCAGCCTTCTCTTCAAATTCCGCGTCATCGCGGTCAGAGCTGAAAACTCCCTCGTCCCCATACCCTCTCCCGTCGTACTTCAGCCCTCTCAACGCCGCCTCTGCAATGACAGCTTCCATAACGGGCTCGTCCTCGCTTCTTGACGCCGACGATGGAGACCACGGGGTGCTCGCTGAGTCGTCGGAGGTGATGAAGCCGAGTTTACCGCCGAGTCTGAAGCGGCAGCCGACGATGGCTGCGCCTGTGTCTCTGCCTCAGCATGCGCGTGAGAACGGGGCAGGGGGGAGGTGCGGGGCGGGTAATGCGGGGCAGAAGCCGCCGAAACCGACGATGAAGGTGATGCAGCCGATGTCGTCTGCGTCGAAACCAAAACAACAGGAGCGGGAACAGGAGGAGGAATGGAATTGGTAAAGAAACCTCCCTCCCTCCTTTGTGTGTAAAGGTGCCTTGCCTCCCCCCCTCCCTTTCGCCTTTCGCCTATCTGCTGTGACGTGGATGTTCATCTGAGAACCTGTTCTGTTTGCTTCCGTCTAGGGCATACTTTTGGTTCGGAAGATGATAGATCCACGTCGCCTAGGCTGCTTCATGGCCTCCATGGGAAGGTGCTGTATGAGTCTCTGCTCGCTTTTCTAGCTGGCTTTTTTTTTCTATCCTTCTCTTCCTTTTCCTTTTCGTTCTCTTTCCACATCCTTATTGTTACCATCCATCCTCCTTTTCTTTGTACGACACGTCATGACAAGCATACACGTTTCATTTTCAACCATCATCCCACCTATTAGTATGTGTAGTATTCTTATCACTACTTATATATGAATTAAAGTGCGTGTCAACCTATTTTTGGTGCTGAAAGGAGTGACTGCTGCAGATTAGCCTGTTAGCGTCATAGCTCTCCAACGTCGATCAACCCTTCAACGTCAATTGTGGACATGGACAATTCATCATTTCATGAATGCTGAACGCACTTCGTTTCTTTGCAATTCTGAATACAAAAAACTCAACTATCAAGAGACACTTTTCGTACCAGAACAAGTGAGAACCGTGGTCATCTCACGACCACAGCTGTCGAATCCGACTCGGGGCCTATCATTCTACACGTTCTGCGCAGCGTTGACGCCTGCATTTATATTAATGTTTTCGGCACTTCAGCTCCACCTCAAACCACACCGCAGTAATTAACCTTCTCCAGGCGCCGTCGAACTCTGGGCCTATGACAGCTATTGTCATAACGCTAGACGTTCGAGCCCTCGCCCGCGCAACGTTAACAACGACCTTCGTTCCCGGATGCTTGGTGAGCGCCTTCTCTCCCCTCAAAAACGTCCAATAGCCGAGAGCAAACCTAAGCCGAACCCACGGCATAGTCAACTTGAATTTCCATTTGCAAACACTGCGGATTTAGTAAATTGCGATTTTTTTCTCGTACCAGCGCAGACCCCAGCTTGAAAGGTATGTAGGTTCGATGTTTATCTACTCATACTCACTAGCGTTTGCTTCGGCCTTCAAGGGGGGGCTGATGTATAATTTGAAGCTTAACGCTTGTCGCGGGCGAGTTCCAGTGCGAATGCTTTGGGTTCAAATAACGTTTGCTGTATCTCATACCGCGATCATGTCGTGATCACGCGACTAGGGGGGTAATTTCTTTGACTCAGCCTCGTTCAACCTCTTCCTTTCGCACCCATCGTCTTCAGCGCCCACAGCAAATTCTCAGCCCAAATCCTCCGAACTTGAAATACTCCATTGAATGGCGGAAACAATGCATCAGAACATTCAAGAGCAGTACGTCCCTACTTCCACACCCTGGTTATGATAACATCCTTATTTTGAATGATATCGGTCGATTCAGGTGTGATCTCAATGATCCGAATTCCAACGAGCATCTGGATGGAGAGAAAGAGCATTCGGCGGGCGAGGTGTGTCACCATCGACTCTCCTGCATTCTCTGAATTCCAATCACATTCTATCTAGGTATCTCACGTTCCGGGTGTAGTCGGGGACTCTGGAACTAAGGTTGACGAGGTGGCGGTCCCGGTCAAAGAAAGGTGACGGCCTTGATTTACGCATTGAATGAACCATCTAATTCATTGCCTGAGCAGATCAGAACTGGGCGTCATCAACGAAGGAAATAGCAACGGTTCTGATACCAAGGTGAATAACCTTCGATCACTTCCAGAACAAGTTTGTCATGAGATAACCTTTCTTTTCCAGAGGAACAGAGGTGACTCTTCTTGTTGAAGTTCCACCTGGGCGCTAGCCGCAGATGTACTGAGCAACACAGCTACAGTGGAAGTACTCTACTCTACCGTTCTAGTCACTTACATGGTTTGGAGAGGATGAGGCTGGTGAGAGTGGTTGAGGCTGGTAAGAGTGATGGAGCTGGTTAAGAGTCAAGAGACAACTTGTTGATATTGACAGTTTCCTGGTCTTATATACCGTACTACTGTTTGTACCAACCAAACAAGTATGTAATTGAAGATGTCTAAGGTCACGTGATATAATATAATCTAATCTAATCTACGTGATGGAAAAGTTTCAACACCCCCCCATATTTAGTACATACTTCTAAATATATCTTACTTTTTCCCATATAGGTACTCTTTTTTGCCTAGTTTTTGAGTAGTCCGAAGTACGGGATAAACTTGCTAAAGAGGATTTTCCCCAGATTCTTAGTTAAAAGGTCTGCAGGGTTATTCACTCCTTCGATGAATTCGACCGTAATAATTCCTTCGGATACTTTTTCTCTGACGAAGTGGAATCGCATGTCGATGTGCTTGGATCACTTCTCAGTTACAGGATTATAAAGACGGAGCCATTGTTATCTCCATAGATCGGAACCGATCCGATCTGCATTCCAAGTTCGGCAAGCATGCTTCTAAGCCATGTTACTGCGCGACTGCAATCTGATAGCGCCATGTATTCTGCTTCCGTGGAAGAGAGGGCAATGGTTTTTTGTGCTGATGAAACCCATGTTATTGCTCCAGACGCCAGTGATATGAAGTAAACAGTGGTGGATTTCCTGGTGTTTTCGTCTGACGCCCAATCGGAGTCTGTGAAGGCGTAGATTCCTTTCCCAGAATCACCATCATACATGATTGCGTAATCTTTTGTTGCCTTCAAATACCTGCAAATATCCCTAGCCACTTCTAAATGGTGTTTGGTAGGGTTTGCAGAAAATTGGGACATTTAGATCACGGCAAAACAAATGTCGGGTCTTGTCCCGATCATTAAGTACAATAGTGATCTGATGATGGATTGGTACTTGGATCTGAGTTCCGCATTGGGTTCATCTTCAGATTTCATGGGTTTGTAGCCCGTCGGGAGTGGGGTATGGGTGGCATTGGATTCGCTCATTCCCATATGTGCGAGAATTTTCTCAAGGTAAGGTACTTGATCAATGAAGATCCTCTTCCCACGTTGCCTTATTTGGATCGAGAGAAATTCTTTCGGTTCCCCATCAGACACTAGGTGGCCTAGGTCCCTACATTCCCATGTTGTCATGAAGGCCTTCTTCTTTTCTAGCGTGTATTCTCGGTTTGTGCTGAGAAAAGCAGAGTCATCGACATAAATGACGGCGATCACAATTTCCCCTTTGGTACTTGTGTGAATGAAAACTCCCACATCGGAGTGAAGCCGGACAAAGCCAAGCTTTTTCATGGAGAAATTGAGTTCTCTCCACCAGGCTAATGCGGCCTGCTTGAGTCCGTATAGGGCTTTGTATAGTCGGTACACGAAGTTTTCTTTCCCTTTTACTATGTAGCCCTCAGGCTGTCGCATGTAAATCACCTCACGGAGTCTTCCATAGAGGAAGGCTGATGAGACATCCAAGAATGTCATGAACCACCCTTCAAGGGCTGTCAATGCCAAAATCAACCGGACGGTCTCGACCTCACTACCGGTGAGAAGATTTGATCAAAATCGATCTCTTCTACCTGTGAGAAGCCTTTTGCAACCAGGCATGCTTTCAAACACCCGTCGGATTTTTCATTGTAAACCCATTTGTTCCTTAGAGCTTTCCTCCCTGTAGGTAGAGGTACTAACTCCGTGATCACCCCGCGGCTTTTGAGCATGTCTAGCTCTTTATGTTCTGCCGCATACCAATCTTCTTTGTTCAGAAGAGAGTATATGTCTTTGTGTGACATTTCGATGATGCCTACTTGGATGGAGATTGCCTCCATCAGGAGATCGTTCATCCATGCCGTTTGACCGCCCAATCTACGTCTTCGATCCATTTTTTCAAGATCAGAAGCAGGGGTGTCTTCCCCATAGATGCTGTCTGGCATTCTCCGAACTCGTCGTTCCCTGATCGGTCGATCTGGTACTTGCTCGGGCTCTGGAGTGGATACTCGTGGCTCGTCATCGGGCTCGCTAAGCGGCAAATCATTGTCTGATTCAGGGTGATCCTGTCCAGTAGGAACAGGGTCGCGAGGTGTTTCGTTATGACTGTCATTGTCATCATTTCCGGGGATGAGGTCCTCAAACTCATCAGCCGGTTCTGGGTTTTCCATTTCAGGATGGTTTTCTGGCAAAGGGTCGATGTGGCATCTAGGGTACTTGCTTTCATCAAAGATCGCTTTCCCACCCATGAAAATTGTGTTGGTCTCAGGATCCATGAAACGGTATCCTTTGACCCCTGGCTTCGATCCGAGATAAATCATCAATCGAGATCTAGATTCCAGGGAATTTCTACGTTTTTCCTTTGGGATATACACATATGCCTGACATCCGAAGACTCTGATGCTTGACATATCAGGGATCTCATTGGTCACCCTGAAGTAAGGGGTATTCCATTCGAGACGCTGCATGGGGGTTCTGTTATAGAGAAAAGCTGCATGTTCCAAACAGAATTCCCACCACATAGGGGGTAAGCACGTGTCGAAGTGCAAGGCCTGAGATTTCTCCCACAGGGTTCGATTTATCCGTTCTGCTCTACCGTTCTGCTGGTGCTGATATGGGAGCGTGATGTCGACCAGAATTCCATGATCGGCAAGTACATTCTTGTATTCGTTAAACTCCCCACCTCCATCAACTCGCCATTTCTTAGGGGTGGCGGCGAATTGATTCTGGATCATCGCAAGGAATTGTCGTAGTGCCGTGACGGCATCTGACTTCTTCCTAAGCAAGACGACCCAGATGTGGGATGAAAATTCATCCAAAAACGTAAGGAAATATTTATATTTGTGGTATGATGCCGTGGATATCTGTTTGAGATCGGAATGGATCAGATCAAAGGTTTTTGTTGCCCTTGTCATCGAATTGGGATATGACTGATTCGGCATTTTCCCTTTGAGGCAACCTGTGCAACTTTCCTGTGATTTCTCACGTACTAGTGTCTCAGGTACCCCTTTGGTACTGGTGGGAATCTTTCGGAGTGCTTGATCATTTGGGTGACCAAGGCGCTTGTGCCATGTTTCGACAGTGATTTTGCTTGAGATCACATGGATCTGGTCATAGCGTATTTCAGTGTCTAACCAGTAAATGGTTTGACCAAGGATGTGGGGTGAAAACTGGATTTTGCTCAGCCCTTTGGAGATGTTGATTTCTCCACAAGTCCCGTCTACTTTGTAACCATGGTTAAGGAAGACGCCTAGGGACAGTAAGCGTGTGTCCATGTCCGGGATGTAGAACACCGGTCTGAGAAGATGGGTTTTAACTTCCCCATTTAGGGTGTGCCATACTGGAACGGCCCCAACTCCGAGAATTTCCAGTTTCTTCCCTTTAGCTGCAGTTTGGACAAATCGCTTGACTGTGAGAGGTCTATAGTATGCGAAGTCCTTAAACTCATAGGTGAAGTGTAGGGAGGCGCCGGAATCTAATATCCATTGCGCGCGTTCTTTTTCCTTACAATGTGTACAAGAAGCAAAATGTTTGATATATTTTTTATGTAAATCACTGCTAAAGTGATCTACGCATTCTGTACTGGTACTGGCTATTATGTCATACGTCTGTTGAGAGGTATTGTTAGCTTTCCGCAATTGGTAAGGTTTAAGAAAGGGTTTCGACGAACCGTCAAGTTCTATCTCGTCCTCAAACACATCCGGCCCCATCCGTTCCTGGTCGATGTCCATTATTTTCAGCGATTCTTCTATCGACGGGGCTACGCGACGCTGTTTAGCCGGCCTTTTATCGATGT
The DNA here is from genome assembly GCA_963565915.1 of Entoloma clypeatum. NCBI lineage: Eukaryota > Fungi > Basidiomycota > Agaricomycetes > Agaricales > Entolomataceae > Entoloma > Entoloma clypeatum. The sequence continues at coordinate 1,731,208 of OY751491.1, read as the reverse complement.
CAGGAATGATGGTATCTAAGATACGAAGGTTTGATCCAGAGGGTTGAGCACCGATTTCTCAGGCGAGTCTTCGCACCCTCTTGTTCTTTTTCCACACAGACGGCTTTCCAGAGGGAAGCCCGGTGTACTGAGAAGGAGGCGGGTTCATGCATTGCAGGAGTGACTGCATTTTCTCCGACTCAGGCTGCGCGGTACTCGTAGTTTTCCCATGGCCCGTTACAGTGGTGAAGGCAGGTGCATGACGAGGTGGGAGAGGGCAAGGGGCACGTTGACGAGGGGCTTGCTCAATGGCTGGTGCGATGAACTCGACCATCTCCTTGGCGCAGTCGGACTCATTGTCCGCGTTGTTGGCACGCTTCTTCTGGTTGCGCCAGCGTCCCTTTCCCTTCTTCTTTTCAGAAGCGGTACTTGGGTCGGTCGAGTTCATCTGCTCGTCAGTGTTGTTACGTGAGGTACTCGGCGCTGTTTGCTTTTCCCATTTGGGGTCTTGCCCCTTTCGCTTAGTCCTGGAGATTTTCCAGGCCTGCTCGTTGGACGCCCGAGTAGACCCTATTGCATACTTGCGCCTGTATTCTGAGACGATGCTGTCGGTGATGGCCTGCCATGTGAAGTCGTCAGCATCGTAGACCTGGAAGAGGGCAGTGGAGAGGGACGACCAGGCGTCAGGAATGGCACTTGCCAGGATCATGGCCTGCATCAGATCAGGCATGACAAATTTCGCGTCGCTGAGGCGAGCGAAGAGTGACCCAAGGCGTTCGATTTCCGGTACGGGGTCGCGACCCGACAGTTTGAAGGAGGTGGCGGCTTTGAAGTCGCCGAAAATGGTGGCGGGGGAGACCTTCGAATACCCGTCCTTTAACGATGTCCAGGCTTCCTTTGAGGTTTTAGCGTCTTTGATGTGTCTCCTGATGGCTTCAGAGACCTTGAGGCGGATGGAACCGAGGGCCATGTTGTCGTCCCTGATCCAAGTCTTCCTCTCCTTGTGGAAGGCGGGCTGGTCGATGGTGGTGGTGATGACCGGAGGCTGGGTCGCAGACGTCGAGGTGGCAGAGGCAGGAGTGGAGACCATGATGGTGAAGTCCGCAATGTCGGGGCGCTCAATGTCACCGGATACGAGGCGCCAGACTCCTTGATGGAGAAGGTACGATTTCATCTTTTCGGCCGAACTCTGGTAGTCGATGCCGTTGAAGACGATGATGGAGTCAAGGGCAGAGCGAGAGGTAGACATTTTTAATGAATCTAAAAGGAGTTCTCCCAATCAGTGATGTTCTTTATGAATTTGATTTTCAGAGAAAACAAATAAATGATTCCTCATAACATATTCCCTTTAGGAATAGCAGTTTGTGGGAAAGACCCTTTTTGTCAGAAGTGTGTGAGGTACGATCAATGTTTCCACATGATGTGTACTAAGTCAATCCCCTTAGGGACACTTCATGACAGGTACTTGTCGTAATGACGTTCCCAGGTTCATGTGTGAAGAAGTAAGACTCAGAACCTAGATCCTTCGATCGGTTCTTTGCCAACCAGGGTAGAGTGGGCAGGTACTTGCTGTTGCCAGCGTTCCCAAGTCCCTCTGCTATCCGGGGCCCATAACCTGTTGAAGTTCCACCTGGGTGCTAGCCGCAGATGTACTGAGCAACACAGCTACAGTGGAAGTACTCTACTCTACCGTTCTAGTCACTTACATGGTTTGGAGAGGGTGAGGCGGGTGAGAGTGGTTGAGGCTGGTAAGAGTGATGGAGCTGGTTAAGAGTCAAGAGACAACTTGTTGATATTGACAGTTTCCTGGTCTTATATACCGTACTACTGTTTGTACCAACCAAACAAGTATGTAATTGAAGATGTCTAAGGTCACGTGATATAATCTAATCTAATCTAATCTACGTGATGGAAAAGTTTCAACACTTCTGTCACGGCTAATCTTGACAAGATGAAGAAGACCTTGGCCAACCTTCCTCTCGGCCATCCTGATCTTCCTAGTGTTCTTGGTCGTTTGAGCTCTGCATACAGATCTGTCTATCACAACAGCAACGATGTTCGGGCGCTCAAGGCTTCTTTTATTTGCTCTCAGGCAGCTGTAGCTAGTGCTTCTTGTGGCCATCCTGCTCTTCGTACATATTGGATTGCTCTTGCTCGATCCCACAGAGATTACTTCAAGAGATGGAGTAGCCTTTCTGATCTAGAGAGCTCTCTGAAATACAGCAAAGCAGCTGCTAATGTTACACCTTCTAATCATCCTGACATGCACTTGTGCTGGTCTTCTCTTGGTGTATCTTACTTGGCTTTATTTTTGAGGCTCGGAAAGTTGGAAGATCTGACTGCTTCACGCAATTATCATCAACTGGCTCTTGGGGCCGCATCTTCATCTCATTCTCACCATCTCTCAAATCTGGCAGAGCTGGCAGGTGTATATGCAGTTCAGTTTCAGAGATTTAATAATTTCAAAGATATTGAAACTGCAGTGTCCTATTATAAACAAGCAGTTCTTGGTGCAGTTCTTGGCAGTTCTACTCTCATCACCAATTTAGGCTTTCTTGCTCAATGTTATTTGATCTGGTATGAAAGAAGCAGTGATACTTCTCTGCTTGATCAAGCACTTATAAATGCAGAGGCATCAATTGTTTGTATGACTTCAGACAATTACAATATCAGTTATCAATATAGCATCTTAGAAACATGCTATATGGAGAAATTCAAGAGATTTGGAGGTCTTGAAGATTTGAAGGCTGCTTTGAAATATCGCAATCTGGCTTTGAAGGGTGTCTCTTCAAGTGATCATCAGTTTTCTAACAGACATGCAGCTCTTGCAGAAGCTTTTTCTCACCAGTATTACAGACTGGGAAATATGAATGATCTTGAAGCTTCTATGAATCATGATAAATCAGCTCTGAAGTCTACACCAAAAGATCATCCCAATCTTTCTGTATATCAAGCAGGTTTAGCAGTATCTCACAGAGATAGATACAGCAGACTTGGTTATCTTGAAGATCTTGAAGGTGCTTTGCAATATACTCATGCTGCTTTGAATACTATTCCAACAAATCATCCTGGTGTTCCGGAGCTACGGTCGTCTTTGGCAAGCAACTATTTTAAGAAATATGAGAGATTTGGAAATTTGGCTGATTTGGAAGCTGCATTTAATGCCAGAAAAGCTGCTCTACAAGCTACACCTGAGAATCATCCAAGACTGGCAATATATCAGTCTGGTCTGGGTATTGCTCACAAAGATTATTATTTGGCTTTTGGAAGATTGGAAGATTTAAATGCTGCTTTCAACTATCTGATCTCAGCATTAGAAAAAATACCTGCCAATCATCCAAACTTGCCACGTTATATGAATTCATTGGGCACAACTTATTTGCTACGCTACAAAAGATTCAATAATACTAAGGATCTTGATATTGCATTAACATATAGTGAGAAAGCTTTGTCAATAATACCAATGAATCATCCTCACTTGTCAGCATATCAACTTGTTGTGGGACAGGCCTATGATAAACAATATGAAAGATTTGGCAGAATTGAAGATCTTGAAAAAGATTTGAAATACAAAAAACTTGCTCTTGAACATGCACCAGAAAATAGTTCCAAATTATATTTATATCAGACTGAGATTGCTAAATCATATAGTAATCAATACCAGAGACTGGGAAGTCTTGGAGATTTAGAAGCAATGCTCAGATATTATAAATTGGCAATTGAAAAATTGCCTTTTGATCATCCTGATTATCTCAAGTCTCAAGCAAATCTTGCAACTGCATATACAAATCAATACAAAAGACTTGGTGATATAAATGATCTGAAAACTGCTCATGAGCTTTACAAGTTGGTCATTGAAAAAACATCCTCATCTGATCATCAACTTTCATCATACTAAGTAGCTGTAGCAGATTCATATCTCAACTGGTACCACAGATTCAATAATTTGGAAGCTCTTGATACAGCAATCAAATACTTTGAGTTAGCCATAAATAATACTTCAGATGCTTCTTGCCTTCCAGAGTATCAGCAAAATCTGGCACAGTCATATATTGAAAAGTATCATAGTAGTGGTAATCTTGAAATTTTGGAAGATGCATTGAGATTTCATTTGCTAGCTGTTGAAAATACACCAGAGGATCATCCTCGTCTGCCTTTTTATCTGAGAGATTTGGCAGTGTCATATACTGTGCGATATAGAAGATTAGATAATGAAGAAGATCTGGCAGCTGCGGTGAAGTATAAAAAATTAGCTTTGAATTTAATATCAGAAAATGATCCATCATATTCTGTCTTCTTGAATTCTATGGCAGTTGCATATACAGATAGATATAAAAGATATCAGAACTTGGATGATATGAAAGCTGGACTTAACTATCATCTATTGTCAATAAAACACACATCTTCAGATGATATTTATCTTCCAGAAAGACAGCAGTCCTTGGCAGTTTTTTATACTTATCAGTATGAGATATCAAAAAAACTACATGACCTTGAAACTGCACTTTACTACTATAAATTATCACTGAACAATACACCTGCAGAACATAGAAATATTTCTTTTTATCAAAAAAATCTGGCAGCAACTCATTATACTCGATATAATGAGCTATATAACCCAGATGATTTGAAAAAAGCAATAAGTTTGCAAAGCTTAGCTATTACAAGTGTATCATCTGAGCATAAATATTTGTGTGACTTTCAATCAGATCTTGCTATGATGTACATGGTTAAATTCAATGAATCACAAAGCTTAGATGATTATCAGAAGGCTAGTATTCTTGCACAAACAGCAATCAAATCAGATTTTGCATCACCTGCATCAATATGGAAAGCTGTAGCTATATTTGCTGGCTTTCCTGAAATTTCTCAGCAAATATCAATACATGATCTATATCATGCATTTAGCAAAGCATTCAAATGTTTGCCTGATCTTTTGTGGATTGGAAGTTCACTACCAACACAATATAATATCATTCTTCAGTTTGATATTGCTGGTATTACAAGTTCTGCAACAGCAACAGCAATTGCTTGTAATAATTTCAAAAATGCTATTGAATTTATGGAACAGGGTCTTTCTACTATTTATCAACAAATGTTATCTTTAAGAAATAGCAATGATACTCTCTGGAAAATGTACCCAAAAGAAGCAGCTATACTGAAGAATATATCTGCTCAACTCTTGACAAAGAATGAGTTTGAAACTTCTAAAACAAACTTCCATACTTTAGGCATTAACTGATTGAAAAAATCAGAAGCTTTCATACCTTTGAAAAATTTCTTCTTCCCTCCCAGTATGAGCAGCTAGCATCTGTAGCTGAATTTGGTCCAGTAATTTTGCTAAATTGTGCCACAATAAGAAGTAATGCAATTGTTCTCTTGAATTCAGTATCAGAGCCAATAATTGTTGAGCCACTTCAAAATATTACATTGAAAAAAGCAGAAGAATATCTTATACAGTTGAGACAGAGTCTTCGAGCTCATCACATTGCAAGTCATACTATTGACCGCTATGGTAGACCTGCACCCAAAAAGCATGTTGACAATAGTTTTGAAACTATACTATCATGGTTATGGGAATCAATTGTTGAGCCAATCTTCAAAATTCTTCAAAAGGTTAGTAGATCTTCTTTATTTCAAAGAATTAAAATGCTGATCAAAATGTTAGCATGATGTAAATGATGGTAGAATCTGGTGGTGCACTTCAGGACTCTTTGCTTATTTGCCTATCCATGCAGCAGCTCCAGTGAATTGTCCATATATTCAATCTTACACATCTACACTTCAGAATCTTCTTAGAGCAAGAACCCATCACTTGGCTTCTGATTCTGGAAATAATAACATTACAGTTGTTGGAGTTTCACAATCTTCTGATCAGAAAAATGTCCTTCCAAGTCTGCCATCTGTTAAGAATGAGCTAGAAAAAGTAGCTTTATCTTTTGAAAATCAAAGAATTTATCAACTTATTGATGCAGATGCCACAATTGAGAATGTTTTAGAAAAAATAAAGAGTTCATCATGGGTACATCTAGCATGTCATGGTCTGCAAGATGCAAAAAATCCTCTACAAAGTGGCTTGCTTCTTTGGGATGGAAAGCTCCAACTGCAAAAAATATTGAATACAGATTTACCAAATGCCAAATTTATTTTTTTATCAGCTTGTGAGACAGCAATGGGAGATACAGCTCTTGTAAATGAAGCAATGCATTTGACTGAAGGATTTATTGCTGCTGGATTTCAAGGATCTATAGGCACATTATGGAGTATAGCTGATTCTGATGGTCCAAAAGTGGCAGAAACAGTGTATACAAAGATTTGTCAAAATAGTGTTCCTGAGGTTGCTTTAGCAGCTGAAGAGCTGCATCTTGCTATTCAGCAACTTCGTAAGGAAGGTGCTCCATTTCATCAATGGATTCCTTTTGTACATTTTGGAGTTTGATACAAATATATATAAGTGTAGAATCAGCATTATAAAATCATGGTAAAAAAATAATTGATGTAGTAAGTAGTATAGCATAGTGAATTGAGAATAATAATATTTTTCTGTAACAGTATGCACAATTTGTAGTGTTCGAAAGTCCAGTCCAGTCCGGTTTTTTGCCCAAAAAATTAAGGACCTAGAACCAAGACTGGTTGAGTGGTTTCTCCAAGCCAGGACTGGACTGGTCAAAGACTGGTGAACCAGTCTTTCCTTTCTCAAAAAAGTAAACCAGGACTGGTTTGAACTGGTTTAAACTGGTTACTTTCTGATATACAGTAGCTCAAAAAACTGCCCCAATGTTTGTGTATTTTTGAGAGATCAATATGGTATGGATTGCTGACATAAGCAGGGAACCTAGGGTGATTATGTAAACTACTATGACATTGTGTCTTTTGAACGGACCCTGGGTCATGTGATTCAGATCAAGACCCATTATGCTATAATCCAAACAAAATGGTCACTCATTGGGGCAGTTTTTTGATCCTCTATTATTTTACTATCTATGACCACCTTTGCCTTTATAACTGCTTGTATCCACCTGGGCATACTTTCTATTAGGTTTCAGCATACCTCTGGTGAAATTTCACCCCACTTCTCAGCCAATCTATCCCACAACTCATGTACTCCTTTTGGTGGTGTTGGATATTGTTTAAGACGACCCCACCCTACCAATGACTGAGCACCGCCACCCACGCCCCAGCCTTCCACCCCCTGTTGCCATGTCACCCAAGCCCCCTGTTGCCCCTCTACCCCACAGCCACCATGCCACATCACCAGAACGCGACCAGCTGCCACTCGTGTTTGAAAGTCCAGTCCAGTCCGGTTTTTTGCCCAAAAAATGAGCGCTTTACTGTCCCCCAAGGATTCCATGTGGAATATGTGGAATCCACATGGAATTTCAATCATCAGTAATGATTGATTCTAATATCTATGTGGAATCCACATGAAATCCACACTGAATTGCAGAATCCATGTGGATTCCACATGGAATCTGTGTGGAATATTCCATGTGGAATCTCCTTACACTGGTCCAAGGATTCCACATGGATTTGTATAACATTTACTATATAATATTATTATCAATAGGTAATGTATTTAGAAAAAATAATACATCAAGCAGAGATTGAACTCACAATCCATTGATCCATTGGTGCACCTATGCTCAATGATGCTCAGCAACTTCCGAACTATTCAGCAAACTCCAAACATCAATCAAGCATGTCACATTTCCGGCGGCTGTTGCTTGTCGTAACGTGGCATGGTGAGGGCAGGGGGGGGTCAACTGAGTGAGGACAACAGTGGGGGAGGGCTTACCCATTGAGGCCAATAATGCCAGGTGGCATTTGGCAGTCGTCAGTGCATGGCGGGAACGTGTATTGCGCAAGGGTGGTGGTGGTGAGAGGAAGAGAATGGTCATCAATACGCGCCCTCACCATGCCATGTCACGACAAGCGACAACTGCCAGATGTGCCGACTGCATGTCTGATGCCTCCCAGCCTGGTAAGCCCATTGCCCCCATCATTGTCATCACCCATTCAGGTCACCAGAACACGACAACCGTGCCCTGGCCGTGCCATGTCATGAGAACGCAGCCAGCATGCCCTCACTGTGCCATGTTGCCTGGGCCACCACGTCACTGCCATCCAGCCAGGCATGTGCCCCGTCCCCGGCTACCTCTCGCCCACCCTTCCATTCCACCTCTCGCACACCCCTCCACTGCCACTTGCCCATCCTGCATTGCTCGCGGACCCCAGCTGCCATCACCCAAGAAACAACAGCCACCTGATGCCTCGCTGCCCATTCCAGGTCACCAGAGCATGACAACCATGCCCTTGCCCTTGCCTCAGCCGCCGTCCAGCTACCTCCTGACCCTGTTCACCTCTCCACTACCCACACATCATGCACAGCCCACGCACACATGCTGGCCGCCCACTCCCATCTCTGATGAACAGGGACCACCTGCCACATCAACGGCCTCCTGTCCCTGCCTGTCTGCGCCCTCATGCTGCCCAGCAAACGGGGGTCCAATCCCCCGTTCGAGGCCTCCCATCCCTGTCGTACCCCCCATCTATCGCCTCGTCCTCCCCCGCCTTATGCGAGGGGTTATTAATCAGTTATTAATTACTTTTTTGTATCTGCGTCCCCCTAATTAATTATATTTTCATTTGCTATTTAATTTGTAATCAAGAATGTTTGATATAATAATGTCTCAATGTTTGAAATTCAGAGCCTCATGTAACCAAGGTGTAGAACTGGTAACATACTTAAGTAGGTAGATACTAAATTCTGTCTCTATTCCACATAGATTCCATGTGAAATATGAGGATTTTTAACATATAATAGAACTCCAGACATATATATGCCATATGGATTCCATGTGGATTCCATGTGGATGTTAAGTAGGTGAAACATCGGAGCTTTGTCGGAGTCTGTTGGAGGTTGGACAGAATACTGGGACCGGAGTGCAACTCTGGAAATGTGGAGGAACAACAAAGGGGAGGGACATGGCTTCAACAAATGTGTTGTGCCGCCGTTTGTTGGATAAGGTGTCCCAATTTCAGGAGGTCAGAGGAGAGATCAGAGGTGTGGAGGTTCTCAGAGAGATCTTGGTGAGGGACACATTGACGTGGAAGTGATTGGACGACGCAGAGTTGTGACTTGGACACAGTACTGAGCTCGTCGAAGAGTAACAATGGAGGAAGAGCAGTAGATAATGTTGTCGGCGTATTGTACCATGGCGAGGATCTCTGGCATGAACTGAGAATAGAGGAGTGAGCTTTGTTGATATTTGAACTGAGGAACTACAGGTATGGTACGAGCTTAAATATCTAAATGTGATTACTTTATGGAGATGGTCGGAGTAGGTCTGGAGTTGTGGCGTAAGTTGCCAGTGACTGTAACAAACATTGGAGATGTCGGTCAACGGACCATGTGGAAAAGGCGATGCATAAGTAAACAGGAATATGGATATGAAATGCATAAAGGCATGGAGTTATGAATATGAAATGCAAGATGGCAATGTGCGTGGAAAAGGCGATGCATAAGTAAACGGGAAATATGGATATGAAATGCATGATGGCAACGTGCAGAGATGTGGAGGTAACAGATGTCCAGAATATTGGAGGACGATCAGAGTGGATTGGAGATTCAGAGACAGATATAACAGTGGATTCCACATGGAATTTATAGCTATGTATAAGATATATCATAGAAAATATATTTCATCCAATTCCACCTGGAATCCACATGGAATTCAAAGTCCAGTGTGGAATCCATGGGGGAGTGTGAATTACACCCTCTCACCACCCCCACGCACACACCCTGACACCTGCCTTGATTGCCCCCTGCATTATGCCGGGGGTTATCATTTATTTTTTTGTAATTTGTATATATTGTGTCATTCTGCCTTATACGGGGCTAATCAATTTATTTTTTGTGTTTCTCATGGTCCTCCCTGTCCCCCCCAACTCTTCTCATGCCCCCTTGCTTTGACAAATAAAGGAGGGGGGGGGGGTTTGTTTAGCTTGTATAATAAAATAAAAATGTATGAAATTAATTAAATACAATTGAGCCATCAAACCTCATTACACCACCAGATTCTATTCAGGAATTGTAGAATTCCTTTCTGATTCCTCAGGATTCCTGTGGAATTCAAAATTCTGCCAGAGAATTCCTGTCAGAATCCTAAATTCTGATGAAAATCCGGCAGAATTTTGGATTCCACTGGAGGACGTGGGGGACTGTAAAGTACTGGAGACAACGAAGATTACTCTGAGCTCTGGAAAGCAACCTGGACAGCCAAACAAACATACTTTGAGGCAAAAATCAAGGATGTAGCAATCAAACAGAAGACCCCATGGTCACTCATGGACTGGCATCGTGCATGCAAACTAAACCCCATGACCAACATCAAGAGACAGGACAGCTCTGATGTGGCTACACCAACCAAAATGTTTGAAATGTTTGACAGCGCCTTTCATTCGGCGCCTCTGGTCACTCCAGACCCCAGCATTCTCGACAAACTCCCTCCCCAACCTACTCATAATGAGTGGGCTTCCTTCACTACTACTCATCAAGCTCTCGCGAACCTCACAGCCCTAGCAAACACCTGCTACAATTTCAGAATCTGGCCCAATGCTTTCAAAGAATCTGTCACAGTCATCATTCCCAAATCCAGCAAGGACAATTAGTGTTTGAGGGTTCGGTTCGGTTCGGTTTTTTGCCTCTGAGAGGGATGGACCGAGACCGAGACCGGTCTTTCAATACCACAAAAACGTAAAAAACCGGACCGGTCCATCGCACCCACAGAGGGTGGACCGAACCGGTCTGCACCGGTCTGAACCGGTTTTGTATTATATATTGTGTCTAAATATATACACGCTGTATGTAATGTCAGTGGGCGTGAGTGGGAGGGTGTTGCGCGCAAGAAGGGGCTGTTTGGCTCGAAGAAAGGGCATTGCGCGCGAGTTGGAGGGCGTTAGGCACGCTGGGCACAAGAGGGGGCCGTAGGGCTTGAAGGAAACATGTTGCGATGAAAGGGTGTCGTTGGGGGCAAGAGAGGGCCGTGGGGCGCGAGAAGGTGCTGTTGGACGTCAGAGAGGGCCGTTGGGCGCTAGTAAGGGCAGACGCCGTTGGATGTGAGTGGGAGGCCGTTGGGCGCTAGAGGGAGCCGTTTGAGGGCGTTGGGCATGAGTCACAGTCGTTGGGCGCGAGTGGGAGGCCGTTGGGCATTAGAGGGAGCCGTGGGGCACGTTGGGCGCGAGTGGACATCGTTGGAGCCATTTGAGGGCGTTGGGTGTGAGTCGCGGTCGTTGGGTGTGAGTGGACGCCGTTGGGCGTTAGAGGGAGCCGTTGGGCATTAGTCGACCCCGTTGGGCACTATAGGGGGCGAGGAGCAGGCATTGGGGGGGGAAGTGGCTGGGTGGAGTGAAGGTGGGGGATAAAAAAAGTGTGGGAACGTTGGGCTGGCAGTCGACTTATGTATGGTTTGACTTTTGGCAATTGCTGAGAGTGCTTGGCATCAATGCTGAGCAACATGTGTCGTTGAAAGTCGCGCCTTCAATGCCCAATCTGTGACACTGTAAGTCCTAAAAATAGTTTGTAACTTATGTAGAGATACTTAGAAGTTAATAGTAAGCATATAACCAGTTAAATATATGAGCTATGTAGGTAGAATTCTGAAATGATGCATCAAAACAATGGCACACTGTAAATCATAATCAACAGGGCATCATCATGGGTTTTCTCAAACACAAAAACAACCTTTTCTTACTTCCTCCCTTCCACAACCACTGTAGTCTATATGTACTGTATATATACCATTGTAACATTGTATGTAAATTTACTCAGACCATTCAAATCAAGCCCAAGGACTTAATAAGGTGAATAGAAGCAAAATAGGTCGAAAATTTGACCAAAAAATTTTGTTTCAGCTTTGTTTTCTCCTCATTCAGGGGACCTCACAGCACATCTGTTTTTCAAATTTGGTGCACTCATTATGGAGATATAACACTTTTACTGAAATATGCACATTTCATCATTTCTATCTTATCTAGAGATCTAAAAATTATACAAGCTGTTTCAGAAGGTGAATACATATATATTGATGAGTTCTATCATGTTAAACTATTATTAGATCATGAGGAAGGCACCGTGCGCGCCTGCGTGATGCATTTGCATGTTGTTTACTGTTGTTTGGTGTAAAGCGTCGCATCGCTATATGCTCAAATCCGTGGCGAAAATTCATAAAATAAATACATATTTATTGACATATGATACTCTGGTACATAATTGATATAGTCTGTAAGCTTACTTCCTCCTGTGTAGCCATATTAAGGAGAAATGCGATGTTTTTTGAGTTTGTTTACATATATTTGACACATTTGATGCGCACGTATTGCGCATCATCCAACGTTGAATCGACGCATCCACCCATTGCTCGCTCTGCAATGAGAGGCACGCAGATATAACAAAAATAACACAGTAATAATAGTACAGATACAACAAAATAACACTGTAATCATATGTTTTAGCTATGTTTTCACCATGTTTCACTCAATTCTTAACCTTTGTGACTCTGAGCAAGAGTTTATATACAAGCTAGAAATGTATTCCACTCAGTTGTAGCTTCAAAACAAGCCTTGGACTGATGAAATTGGACTATAAATATCTAGAATATTATGCAGATTACTGAAAAATCTCCAAAAATTGTAGAATATTAGGGGGGGGGGGTTGGAGGTGTATTCCAAAGGGCAAAAAGACCAGTCTTTTTGCGGTCTAAGTCAAAAAAAAAATCTAGACTGAACTGCAGTCTAAATTTTCTAAAACGTATAGATCTTAGACCGCGGTTCAGTCCAACGTGGTCTATTTTTCAGTTCAGTTCAGTCTGGTTCAGGTCTATGTAGACTGAACCTTCGAACACTACTTTTACTTATTGGCCTGACTTGGCACCCGCTTACAAATACATTATGTCGCAACATCTATTTCCATTCCCTTCGCTACCGCTCTGACTCATTCGGCAGTAGCTGTACTCAGCTCCGCAGTATGTATGACTCATTGTACATAGCCTTCCACAGTTGCCTTACTCATGCGCACTGCCTTCCGCAGTACTGACTCATCCGCTACTTCCTATAGTCAGTTCCTATATAAACCTCTTGTACTAGAGTAGATTCCTTAGATTTAGCAATCACATTGCTCTTCGCCTTTCCACTTCCTGCATACTCTGCCCAAACCTTGGAACGGTTTGTTAAGCATAACAAGTTGCTAAATTCGCCCAGAGCAAAGAGAGCAACTACCAGACGAGTCAAGATGTCACGCTTCTTTGAAGACTTCACCAGTAACCCATTCACTATGCCAGAAGCCCGACAGGAGGAGCTAAGTCCTTGAGACAGTATCGATTTTACGCTCATCCAGCAGTACATCGAATCGGAGATCCGTCGCATCCTACAGCAGGTGCTTGATGAAGAACTAGACAACAACAAGCATCGCCCCCACGGCGAGATAGCAGAGAGCATCCATCTTGCTCGGCAACACCAGATCACGCGCTATAATGCCTGACAGAACAAACTCAAAAGCTTTCACATTCAAGAAGGACCTCAGACAGGTCAGATCACAGAGGTCAGAGAGTTTATCGGTGTCCAGACAACTGTTATCAGAAGATTGATTAGGACGCTCACATCGAGACATCCCAGAGCCACATCATCACATCTTACTCGAAGCAGCAGATCTACACCCACTTCACCACTGAAGAACAACAGACCGAGTACAACCGTTGGGCACGAAACGAGAGACTTGACCCCTTCTCACGACCAACAGATGCACAGGAACAGAGATTCCTTAGAGATTTACAGAGGGAATACTCTGAACGCTTTGCCACCGATTCCGCCGACGAGTCCCCTGACAAATTTACTTTTGACTCCGCGCAGTCAGATATCGAACAGACGCCTAGAACAGGGACTCATTTTCAATCCTTACCTGTATCCTGAACCCCATCTTCATCCCAACAACCCGACTCCTCTTCTCCTCCGCAGACTCTAAACATGGCAGAAGCTCCGGCTGTACAAACAATGGATACATCCAAGATCATCAAGGATCCTGGGATGTTCAAGGACAGATACACCTTTGACGAGTGGTGGAAGGCCACCAAACTATACATCAGGTTCCAAAAGAGCCTCACAGACGATCAGAAGATTCTTGCGGTGCTATCCCGTATGATGGAAGGGTCCGGCAGGCACTGGGCCAGTAACAAGTTAGACGCTCTTGCTGTCGACAACAAGAACATCACCTGGCTAGGTTTTTCCGATGATATCGCCACATGATTCTCCATTGCCAACAAATCGGTCGCTGCCAAAGCAAGACTCGAAGTCCTGAAACAAGAGAAATGCACCGTTGACGAATTTTTGGATGAATTCGAAGAACTTTTGAAGCTGTCAAACCTTGGCAAAGAAACTGGGAAATACATCCTAGAGAAGAATGTCAACCGCAGAATCTCTGAACAAGTGGCTAGCGATGGCAAGACGTACACCGATTACGCAAAGGAGATCCAAAACAAGGGACGACAGATGGAAGGACATGCACTGGTCATCCGAGGTGGCGGCGACATGCGCACCAGATCGGGTACCACTTATGGTGGTCAGGGCAAGGCCATGGAGATCGACAAAGCAGGAGTAGCCCGTTGCTACAACTGTCAATGCTTCAGTCATCTGGCTAAAGACTGTAGCGCTCCAAAGAAGAAAGATGGTCGCAAGTGTTTCAACTGTGACCAAGAAGGCCATATCGCGCGCAACTGCTGCAAGCCGAAGAAGAACTCCGGAAGGGTTAGGAAGGTGTCTGAGGAAGATGCCGAGAATGATGAAACCACAATCTTGGAAGCCAACAAGAAGGATTTTCCCAAAGGGTCCGATTAAACGATGCTAAGTCGCGACCCTTATCTATTAAATGGACTTGCTTGCCTTGTATGACTGCAGACAATAGAACCTATGTCATCCCTGCCAAGCGAGCCGCTGCATCAACTAAGATTGTGAAGGGAGACAAACCTCTGAAAAGACAAGAGATCAGGCTGTTAGCTCAGCTCAAAACACGACGAGGACCAAAGGTCATCCAACCTGAGGTTGATAGCGGATGTGAGCACACATGCATCCATCCCAGAATAGTACACGAACAGAACCTCCCCACGCGAGGAATACCACCCATAGCAATTCTAAATGCGGATGGATCACCAAATCGACAACAGAAAGCGAGCCAACTTGCCAAAGTCAAACTGGATTTGGGAGAACATCAGGAAACCATGGAAGCAATGGTACTGGACATTGGAAGAATGGACATGCTCTTGGGACATGACTGGTTGGTACACCACAACCCCACAATCAATTGGACAACCGGTGCGGTAACATTTAACCGGTGCCCAACAACATGTCGAACCAAACACTCGGATTTCAGGGTTAACCTTGATGGTCACAAACACCGGGTTCGCATGGTTGAGGTGTACGACCAAGATGCACCCAAAAAGTCGGATCAGAAATGGAAGCCTGGAGACCCTATTTTGGAAGCTGTCACTCCCACACCACCTCCCACAACCAAACGACCCTCATATGTTGAACGATTTGCTCATCTCTTCGAGAAGGAGAACTTTGATAAGATCCCAAAGGAGAGGGAATGGGACCCATTGACGAGGGTCTAGCAACAGGAAAGATCCGCCCATCCAAATCCCTGTATGCCTCCCCTTGCTTCTTCATCAACAAGAAGGATGGCTCCAAACGATTGCTACAAGATTACCGCATGGTCAATAAATTCACAGTCAAAGACAAGTTCCCACTCCCATGAATATCTGATCTCTTGGACGTACTGAAAGATGCAGTCTACTTCAATAAAATGGACATCATGTGGGGCTATAACAATGTCCGGATTAAGGAGGGTGATGAATGGAAAGCTGCCTTCCTCACCAGTCGAGGATTGTTTGAACCATTGGTCATGTTTTTTGGTCTTTGCAACCCCCCGGGAACGTTCTCTCGAATGATGGCTAGTCTATTCTGGGACCAGATCCGCCAACATATCTGTGTGATCTACATGGATGACATCATGGTTATCGGTAAAACCAAGGAAGAACTCACGTGAAACACTGAAGAAATTCTACAGATCCTATTGGACAATGATTTGTTCCTAAAGGAGAAGAAGTGTTTATGGGAAGTAACGAAATGTCCTATATTGGGATATGTTGTTGGTGAAGGAGATGTCGAAATGGAAACTGAGAAGGTGGATATGATCCAAAACTGGCGAGCACCCACATCAAAAAAGGAAGTTCAGAGGTTCCTTGGATTTGCTAACTTCTATCGACATTTTATTGAAGGCTACTCAAACATTGTGAAACCTCTCACCACACTCACAGGTGGTATGGCATTTACTTGGGGACCAACAGAGCAGCAAGCCTTTGAAGGTCTCATACAGGTAATTACATCAGCACCGGTCTTGGCATTACCAAAACCAGAGGAACAGTTCAGGGTTGAAACCGATGTATCGGGCTATGCCATTGAAGCGGTACTCTCTCAGAAGCAAGATGACAAATGGCATCCCATTGTGTTCTTGTCGTGGACCATGTCCGCGGCTGAACAGAATTACGAGATATACAACAAGGAACTCCTGGCGGTCATGGAAGCATTGAAAGATTGGAGACACTATCTGCTCGAAGCCAGGGAATGTTTTGAGATCTTGACCGATCACAAGAACCTGGAATATTTCTGTCATCCTCAGGACCTAAATCAACGACAGCGATGCTGGAAGATGCAGTTACAAGACTATGACTTCGAATTACAGCATGTGCCTGGCAAGACCAATGTGAAAGCGGACATCCTGTTGTGCTTACCCTGGTATGAAGCGGAACTCGAACCACAAGACAGTGACCAAATGCTCAAAGAGGGACTATTCTCGAAACAGTTGGAATCAGAAGATGTGGTACAAATGGAGATGTTCACAGAGGAACAATTCTTTGAAGGGGGTGAAACATCTGATTCCATCAAGATCAGAAACATCAGTTTCCGGGGAGTTGCAAAGACCAAAAAACATGACCAATGGTTCGAACAATCCTCGACTGGTGAGGAAGGCAGCTTTCCATTCATCGCCCTCCTTAATCCAGACATTGTTGTAGCCCCACATGATGTCCACCTTATTGAAGTAGACTGCATCTTTTAGTACATCCAAGAGATTGGATATTTGTGGGAGTGGGAACTTGTCTTTGACCGTGAATTTATTGACCATGCGGTAATCTTGTACCAATCGTTTGGAACCATCCTTCTTGTTGATGAAGAAGCAAGGGGAGGCATAAGGGGATTTGGATGGGCGGATCTTTCCAGTTGTTAGACCCTCATCGATGAATGTGTCCAATTCCCCTTGTTCTTGGTTCAGCATGTTGTTGGGCACCGGTTAAATGTTACAGCGCCAGTCGTCCAATTGATCGTAGGGTTGTGGTGTACCAACCAGTCATGTCCAGTACCATTGCTTCCATGGTTTCCTGATGTGCTCCCAAATCCAGCTTGACTTCGGCAAGTTGGCTCGCTTTCTGTTGTTGATTTGGTGATCCATCCTGTTATGCGTAACAAACCGTTCCAAGGTTCAGGCAGAGTATGCAGGAAGATGGAAAGGCGAAGAGCAATGTGATTGCTAAATCTAAGGAATGTAGCTATGGTACATGAGGTTTATATAGTACTGACTATGAGCGGTAGCGAATGAGTCAGTAACTGCGGAAGGCAGTGCGCATGAGTAAGGCGACTGCGGAAGGCTATGCACTAATGAGTAAGCTGACTGCGGAATGAGTCAGACAGCTGCGGAAAGCGAGTCAGTGCGGGAGCGAAGTATACTAAAGGAAATAAAGTATAATACAATATGTGTAAGCGGGGGCCGATGAGTAAAAGTGAAAAAGTAAGTGTATACGTCCGTAGTCGTTAGTCCGTAACATGTTCCCCTCCTCAAGGTCTGTGTCCTCACAGACTACCTACTCCCATCCATCGTTGCCATTTGGATCGGCCCAGGCAGGGTCAACTCGGTTACCCCAATCCTTTATCAGTTCATCGTTTACCGCCGTGGCAAACTCTAAACCTCGAACGGCGAGGCGAAGGCGTCGATTCTCGACAGCAAGGGTGTTGGTATAGTTTTTGAGGATGAGCTTCTCCTCAGCGGTGGGGGCGGTTGGTAAATTGGAGAGGGTATGGAGGCGGATATGCATCTGCCGGTGGAGGATGTCGGCGACGGAGGTTTCGAGCGCATGGATCTGGTCGCGCATGGAGAGCGCTTCGCCGATGAGGGTGGTGATGGTGGGGTTGATATCGGAAGCATCGGTGGAGGCGGCGGTGATGTTGGACATGGCAGAAATGATGTTTGAAAGGTATAAGAAGAACGGCGTGTTGGGCGAGAAGAGTTGGAGCGGGGAACTCGATGTGACAGAAGTCAATGTGGAAAATGGCTCTCAAAGTTTGTTCTTTTATCGTGGACGTGATGGATTTTGCCGATGAAAATCTCGGATCAAGTCTTGAGCGTTCTGAACATTAGTCCGAGGTTCCCACATGTTCTCTTCTGGGCCATATCCTTCCCACTGGACGAGGTACTGGATCTTTCCACGGAACTTTTGAGAGTCTAGGATCGTAGACACATGGTACTCTTCTCGTCCTTCAATGATGATCGGATCAGGGGCTGGCTTCTTTTTCTGAATGGCATACTTCGGGGTTTCGTATGGCGATAACAGGGTCTCGTTGAACACAGGGTGGATCATCTTCCAGGTTTTGGGAAGATCAAGACGGTATGCGCTAGCTCCTTTCTTCTCTAGGACTTTGAACGGTCCGTGTCGGAGGGCATCAAGTTTCTTTGAGGGACGATCAGTCCTGATGTTAGTCCCTTCCAGCCACACCTTGTCTCCGATGCGGTAATTCCGAGACGGGCTTCGTCGTGTGTCAACTGTTTTCTTCATCTGATCCTGGGCCTGTTTCAGTGCTGCGTTGGCTTCTTCTCGTGCCTGTTTGAGTTTTTTCAAGAAGTCGTTTGCCACTGGATTGGTGTCTTCCAACACA
This sequence comes from Entoloma clypeatum, assembly GCA_963565915.1. Classification (NCBI taxonomy): domain Eukaryota; kingdom Fungi; phylum Basidiomycota; class Agaricomycetes; order Agaricales; family Entolomataceae; genus Entoloma; species Entoloma clypeatum. The sequence goes on along the minus strand of OY751491.1, from coordinate 1,712,197 downwards.
AGTTCTCCCTTCCAAGGATGCAGACCGTAGTTGAGATAGAATGGTGTGTACTTTGTCGCTTGATGTTCTTTGTCATTGTACTGGAATTCTGCGATTGCGATCCATTCCGCCCAATCATCTTGTAGATGGTTGACAAAGTTTCGTAAGAACACCTCGGTTTCCTGATGCGATTGTTCGGCTTGTCCATCAGTTTGTGGATGGTACGCAGTGGACAGGTTTCTCTTGATTCCCAACATGCGGCAAAGTATCTCCATGAACTTCGCGGCGAACTGTGGTCCTCTGTCGCTAATGATCTTCTTAGGGATCCCATGAAGCTTCCATATTTGGTCCCAATAGATCTTGGCTAATCCTTCAGCCGATAGTTCCACGGTTGTCGGGATGAGATGAAGCATCTTTGAATGTCTGTCCGTGATGACCAGAATTGCGTTCTTCCTATCAGATTCTGGTATCGGTCCCACGACGTCAATCCCTGTCTTCCCATGGTTGACTTGGCGCGGCGTTAGGGTGTAGAGGGGCGTGTCTCCTTTGGCGGCTGATCTTGTTACGTTGACAGGTGTCACAACCTTTCACATACTTTTTTATGTCATGTAGGATGGTGGGCCACCAGTAGGTGCGAGTGAGGAGTTCATGTGTTCGATATTGTCCTGGATGTCCTGCCACTGGTGCGTTGTGCGCTTCAAACATCAGTTCTTGGCGCAATTGTGGGTCTGGTGGAACATAGGCTCGTTCTCCTGCGTAGGTGATGCCATTTTCCTGCTGGTACCAGTGAGGATTCTTCTTCAGACCCTGGGCTACTTCTGTCTCCATGCGATTCGAGGCCTTGATGCGTGCGATCCATGGGTTTTCGATGGTTGTGATGTTTCCGATTTTGATGGAATCAGATGTTTCACCCCCTTCAAAGAATTGTTCCTCCGTGAACATCTCCATTTGTATCACATCTTCTGATTCCAATCGTTTCAAAAATAGCCCCTCCTTGAGCATTTGGTCGCTGTCCTGCGGCTCGAGTTCCGTCTCATACCAGGGTAAACGTGACAGGATGTCTGCTTTCGCGTTTGTCTTCCCAGGTACATGTCGCAATTCGAAGTCATAGTCTTGTAACTTCATCTTCCAGCGCCTCTGTCGTTGGTTTAGGTCCTGAGGATGCCGGAAATACTCCAGGTTTTTGTGATCGGTTAAGATCTCGAAACGTTCCTTGGCTTCAAGTAGATAATGTCGCCAGTCTTTCAGTGCTTCCATGACTGCCAAGAGTTCCTTGTCATATATCTCGTAATTCTGTTCGGCCACGGACATGGTCTGCGACAAGAACGCGATAGGATGCCACTTGTCGTCTTGTTTCTGCGAAAGTACCGCTCCAATTGCATAACCCGATGCATCGGTTTCGACCCTGAACTGTCCGTCCGGTTTGGGCAATGCCAAGACTGGTGCCGTCATGATTGCCCGTATGAGACCTTCAAATGCTTCTTGCGCCGCTGGTCCCCACGTGAATGCTGTATTTCCCGTAAGTGTTGTGAGTGGCTTTGCGATGTTTGAGTATCCTTCAATGAAGCGTTGATAAAAATTAGCAAATCCCAGGAACCTCTGGACTTCCTTTTTTGATGTGGGTACTCGCCAGTTCCGGATTGTGTCCACCTTTTCAGTTTCCATCTCAACACGTCCTTCTCCAACGACATATCCCAATATGGGGCATTTCGTTACTTCCCAAAGACACTTCTTCTCCTTTAGGAACAGGTCATTGTCTGACAGAATCTGCAAGATCTCTTCGGTGTTCCAGGCGAGTTCTTCCTTGGTTTTACCAATAACCACTATGTCATCCATGTAAATCACACAGATGCGCCGCCGGATCTGATCCCTGAATAGGCTGGCCATCATCCGAGAGAACGTTCCCGGGGAGTTGCAGAGACCGAAAAACATGACCAATGGTTCAAACAATCCTCGGCTGGTCAGGAAGGCGGCTTTCCATTCGTCACCCTTCTTGATCCGCACGTTATTGTATCCCCACATGATGTCCATTTTGTTGAAGTAGACTGCGTCCTTCAATACATCCAAGAGGTCGTTGATGCGTGGGAGTGGGAATTTGTCCTTAACCGTGAATTTATTGACCGTCCAATAATCCTGTACCAATTGTTTGGAACCGTCTTTCTTGTTAATGAAGAAGCAGGGTGATGCATAAGGGGATTTGGACGGTCGGATCTTTCCGGTTGCCAGGCCTTCATTGATGAATTCGTCCAGTTCTTCTTGCTCCTTTGGGTCATAGGGTACGTGTTTCCTCCTAGCTCCTTTGGTGCGTCCGGTGTAAGTTCAATGCCGTGGTCCCATTCTCTTTCCCTTGGGATCTTGTCAAAGTTTTCTTTTTCAAAGAGATGGGCAAAACGTTCAACATATGAGGGTCGTTTGGTTGTGGGAGGTGGTGTGGGAGTAACTGCTTCCAATATGGGGTCTCTGGGCTTCCATTTCTGATCCGATTTTTTGGGCGCGTCCTTGTCTTGTACTTCCACCATGCGAACCCGATGTTTGCGACCATTAAGGTTAACCCTGAAATCCGAGTGTTTGGTTTGACATGTTGATGGGCACCGGTTGAATGTTACAGCGCCGGTCCTCCAATTGATTGTGGGGTTGTGGTGCACCAACCAGTCATGTCCCAAAAGCATGTCCGTTCTCCCAATGTCCAATACCATTGCTTCCATGGTTTCCTGGTGTGTTCCTAAGTCCAGCTTGACTTTGGCAAGTTTTTCTGCTTTCTGTTGTCGGTTCGGCGATCCATCCGCATTTAGGATTGATATGGGCTTTATTCCACATGTGGGAAGGTTCTGTTCGCGTACTATTCTGGGATGGATACATGTGCGTTCACATCCGCTATCAACCTCGGGTCGAATGGCCTTTGGTCCTCGTCGTGTTTTGATCTGAGCTTGCAGCTTGATCTCTCGTCGTTTCGGAGGTTTATCTCCCTTGACAATCTTAGTTGACGCAACGGCTCGCTTTGCAGGGATAACATAGGTTATATTGTCTGTAGCTGCACCAGGCAAGCAAGTTCGTTTAATGGATAAGGGTTGCAACTTAGCGTCGTTTAATCGGACCCTTCGGGAAAATCCTTCTCATCGGTCTCTATGGTGATGGTTTCATCATCATCGGTATCTCCATCAGACACCTTCCTAATCTTTCCAGAGTTCTTCTTCGGCTTGCGGCAGTTGCACGCGATATGTCCTTCTTGGTCGCAGTTGAAACACTTACGACCATCTTTCTTCTTTGGGGCTTTGCAGTCTTTGGCAAGGTGACCAAAGCGCTGACAGTTGTAGCAACGGGCTACTCCTGCTTTGTCAATCTCCATGGCTTTGCCTTGACCACCATAAGTGGTGCCCGATCCGGTGCGTGTGTCGCCACCCCCTCGGATGACTAATGCATGTCCCTCCATCTGTCGTCCCTTGTTTCGGATCTCCTTTGCATAATCAGTGTACGTCTTTCCATCGCTAGCCACTTGTTCAGAAATTCTGCGGTTGACGTTCTTTTCCAGGATGTATTTCCCAGTTTCTTCGCCAAGGTTTGACAGCTTCAAGAGCTCTTCGAATTCGTCCAAGAATTCGTCAATGGTGCGTTTCTCCTGTTTCAGGACTTCGAGTCTCGCCTTGGCCGCTGCCGACTTGTTGGCAATAGAGAATCGCGTAGCGATGTCGTCTGAGAACCCTAACCAGGTGATGTTCTCGCCATTGGTGGCAAGGTCATCTAACTTGTTGCTGGCCCAGTGTTTACCGGACCCTTCCATCATGCGGGATAACACCGCAAGAATCTTCTGATCGTCGGACAGGCCCTTCTGGAACCTGATGTATAATTTGGTGGCTTTCCACCACTCGTCGAAGGTGTGTCTGTCTTTGAACATCCCAGGATCTTTGATGATCTTGGATGTATCCATTGTTTGTACTGTCGGTGCTTCTGCCATGTCTAGAACCTGCGGAGTAGGAGAGGTGTCGGATTGTTGGGATGAAGATGGGGTTCGGGATACAGGTAGGGGTTGAAAATCAGTCCCTGTTCTAGGCGTCTGTTCGGTATCTGACTGCGCGGAGTCAAAAGTAAATTCGTCAGGGGACTCGTCGGCGGAATCGGTGGCAAAACGTTCGGGGTATTTCCTCTGTAGATCTCTAAGGAATCTCTGTTCCTGCGCGTCTGTTGGTTGCGAGAAGGGGTCAAGTCTCTCGTTTTGTGCCCAACGGTTGTACTCGGTCTGTTGCTTGTTGGTGGTGAAGTGGGCGTAGATCTGCTGCTTCGAGTAAGACATGGTGATGTGGCTCTGGGACGTCTCGATGTGAGCGTCCTAATTAATCTTCTGATAACGGTGGTCTGGACACCAATAAATTCTCTGATCTCTGTGATCCGACCTGTCTGAGGTCCTTCTTGAACGCGAAAGCTTTCGAGTTCGTTCTGTCGGGCGTTGTAACGCGCGATCTGGTGTTGCTGAGCAAGATGGATGCTCTCTGCTATCTCGCCGTGGGGGCGATGCTCGTCGTTGTCTAGCTCTTCGTCAAGCACCTGCTGTAGGATGCGACGGATCTCCGATTCGATGTACTGCTGGATGAGTGTAAAATCGATACTGTCTTGAGGACTTAGCTCCTCCTGTCGGGCTTCTGGCGTGCTGAATGGGTTACTGGTAAAGTCTTCAAAGAAGCGCGACGTCTTGACTCGTCTGGTAGTTGCTCTCTTCGCTCTGGGCGAACCTAACGAGATTTAGCAACTTGTTATGCGTAACAAACCGTTCCAAGGTTCGGGCAGAGTATGCAGGAAGATGGAAAGGCGAAGAGCAATGTGATTGCTAAATCTAAGGAATGTAGCTATGGTACATGAGGTTTATATAGTACTGACTATGAGCGGTAGCGAATGAGTCAGTAACTGCGGAAGGCAGTGCGCATGAGTAAGGCGACTGCGGAAGGCTATGCACTAATGAGTAAGCTGACTGCGGAATGAGTCAGACAGCTGCGGAAAGCGAGTCAGCGCGGGAGCGAAGTATACTAAAGGAAATAAAGTATAATATGATATGTGTAAGCGGGGGCCGATGAGTAAAAGTGAAAAAGTAAGCGCATACGTCCGTAGTCGTTAGTCCGTAACATGTTCCCCTCCTCAAGGTCTGTGTCCTCACAGACTACCTACTCCCATCCATCGTTGCCATTTGGCTATGCACTAATGAGTAAGCTGACTGCGGAATGAGTCAGACAGCTGCGGAAAGCGAGTCAGCGCGGGAGCGAAGTATACTAAAGGAAATAAAGTATAATACGATATGTGTAAGCGGGGGCCGATGAGTAAAAGTGAAAAAGTAAGTGTATACGTCCGTAGTCGTTAGTCCGTAACACATCTACATTTAGAATTGCTATGGGCAGTATTCCTTGTGTGGGGAGGTTGTGCGTTTCTGTTGTCTCAGGACTTCGAGTCTTGCTTTGGCAGCGACTGACTTGTTGGCGATAGAGAATCGTGTGGCGATATCATCGGAGAAACCTAGCCAGGTGATGTTCTTGTTGTCAATTGCAAGAGCGTCTAACTTGCACAGCACAGGATTCAAAATTTAGCCTCTGCAAATGATATTGATATGATATCTGACTGCAGGAAGTCAAAAGTAAATTCGTCAGGGGACTTGTTGGTGGAATCGGTGGCAAAACGTTCAGGGTATTTCCTCTGCAGATCTCTAAGGAATCTCTGTTCCTGTGCATCTGTTGGTCGCGAGAAGGGGTCAAGTCTCTCATTCCATGCCCAACGGTTGTACTTGGACTGTTGCTCTTCAGTGGTGAAGTGGGCATAGATCTGCTGCTTCAAGTAAGACGTGATGATGTGGTTCTGGGATGTCTCAATGTGAGCGTCCTAATCAATCTTCATAATGGTTGTCTGGACACCAATAAACTCTCTGATCTCTGTGATCTGACCTGTCTGAGGTCCTTCTTGAATGTGAAAGCTTTTGAGTTTGTTCTGTCAGGCATTATAGCGCGTGATCTGGTGTTGCCGAGCAAGATGGATGCTCTCTGCTATCTCGCCGTGGGGGCGATGCTCGTCGTTGTCTAGTTCTTCATCAAGCACCTGCTGTAGGATGCGACGGATCTCCGATTCGATGTACTGCTGGATGAGCGTAAAATCGATACTGTCTCAAGGACTTAGCTCCTCCTGTCGGGCTTCTGGCATAGTGAATGGGTTACTGGTGAAGTCTTAAAAGAAGCGCGACATCTTGACTCGTCTGGTAGTTGCTCTCTTCGCTCTGGGCGAACCTAACGAGATTTAGCAACTTGTTATGCTTAACAAACCGTTCCAAGGTTTGGGCAGAGTATGCAGGAAGTGGAAAGACGAAGAGCAATGTGATTGCTAAATCTAAGGAATGTAGCTATGGTACATGAGATTTATATAGTACTGACTATGAGTGGTAGCGAATGAGTCAGTAACTGCGGAAGGCAGTGCACATGAGTAAGACAACTGCGGACTGAGTAATACTACTGTGGAGCTGAGTAAGGCTACTGCAGACTGAGTCATACTGAGAATCTAAGGGAACAAAAGTAGCTATTAGACATAGTGTATTTGTAAGAGGGCGCCGAGTTGGGATGATAAGTAAAAGAGATGACGTGGTCCGCATACCGTAGAGTCTGTAACACATCCCTTGTACAAAAACCACTGACACAACCCTCACCGCCAAACTTTATTTGGACCATGTGTACTGAAGATTCAGACTCCCAGACTCGATTCTGTCTGACAGAGGGCCACAATTCGCCTCTCAGGTCTTCAAAGAACTAGGACGACTCCTAGGAATCAAATTGATGATGAGCATGGCTTACCACCCCCAAACTGATGGAAAAATGGAACGAGCAAATCAGGAACTTGAAATCTATTTCTGGATGTTCTCTTCAAACAATCCTGAAACATGGCACGATCACAACTCGACAATGGAGTTCTGTCACAATCAAAGGACCCACTCCACAACGAAGAAATCCCCATTTTACTTAATGATGGGATATGAACCAAGAGACATACCATTGGCATTTGACAAGACAAATGTGCCAAGCATAGAGGAACAGCTCAAAGAGCTAAAACATACAAGAGATGAAGCGCTGGCAGCGCATGAACTAGCCCGTCAAGTGATGGCTGAAAGATCTACACAAGGCTTCACCCCATTTGGAAAAGGAGAACAAGTATGGCTAGAAGGAAAGAACCTCCAAATTGGATACCCTGCTAGAAAGCTGGCACCCAAAAGAGAAGGACCCTTCACCATCACTGAGGTACTCGGACCCCTAACATACAAGCTGAAGCTTCCAGAACAATGGAAGATCCACCCTGTGTTCCACGCCTCCTTGTTAACACCATATCGAGAGAACAACACACACAGACCAAATTTCCATAATCCCCCTCCTGATCTAATTGAAGGAGAACACGAGTACAAAGTAGGACCAATCCTTACCCACAAGCGACAGGGCAGAGGGTACAAATATTTGGTCAAGTGGATGGGATACCCATCAAGTGACAACATGCGGGAACCGGAATCCAACTTAAAAAGAGCTCAAGAAACACTGGGTCTCTACAAACAAACTCATCAACTTTGAACCCAACAATCTACATCCTCCCGCACCATGTCCAACCTCCGCGTCGCCTCTCCCGAAGAAGTGCGCTTCAACACCGACAGACACACCAGACGATCCTGACTCTTAAACCTATTCACCAACCCCAAAGATGAAAACAATGTCCTTGGACGACTTGAAGATGAGACAGACCAGTTCCTAGTCAATGTGTTATACAGGCTCATCTCTATCCAGGAATACCATTATAACACTTCTGCTTCTATTGCCCACCTCATTGACAGTCACGCTGACCTCCTGGTAGATAGAGGAGTCTACCGACATTTTGAAAGACTATTCCCCACATGCTCTAACTACCCCGACCTCTCACTCATAAATCCCATCCCTGTGGTCCCCGTTCCCGAAGCCACCCCTAAACCGACCTGTTCCTGACCCAATTCCCCTCATTATCAGAAAAACCAAACCCAGGGATACCCCTTCCCCCACTGAATCTATGTCACCCTTAAACAGCGACTGAAGCCTTTCTGATGTCAAGACCGATGTAAAAGGGAAGAAGCCATCTTATGGAGTTGCCAAGTGCTCCAGAAGAAAGACCATATGCAAAATCATGTCTGTCCCACTCGGGCATGGCTTCTCTTATCAGATCCCCATCGACCTCACTGATGAACCCAATTGCGTTGGTTACGAGATTGACACACACGGACACGCTCACTCCCCGAGCAGGCCTTGGCGCCGTCCTGCAGGATGGCCGCACATTGACAAGGGACACAAATGTGGTCTCTGTGCCAGGGCCGACGGACACATTGAGTGTCAATGCGGACACTACATGTGTCAGAAATGTTGGAAGAAAGCACCTGGGCACTACGATTACGAGTGTTTAGGTCCAGGTCATGCAGAGCTCAAAGGCGAGCCATACAAATTCGATGACAATGCCGTGCATAATATGGCAACTTGAAAACATTCAAGTTGAAGCTGGTCACTTCAAGCATAGAAGGGGGTAATGTTACACTTTTTCACCCCTTTCCTATACACCTTCATGCGACCCTTCGACCCTTGATTCCTATCAGACCTCATTTCTCTAAACTCTGATGACCCTGGCACACGTGTCCCCTCTATCAGCGCTATGACTCACAATGACTCGGACTATTCCCCTTGTAGATACATTTTCACTTGTTATCTCTGACTCATGGCCTTGAGGCCTTATCTCTGACTCTTATGCCACAGCCCCCTTGAAACATTTATCTAACCAATGGCTTATTTAGCTCCTGCGCAGCACCTACTTATTTATAGCTGTAGGATAATGTATATAAGACTTGTAACCTTAGAGTAGAGGTGCTTGGCTTGACCTAGACATACAACACTTACTTGTCTATTCTTCGAACACTCTCCAACTAAGTGCCTTGCGAGGACTTAGCTCTGCCAGACCCGAACCAAGTCGTCCTTCTGAGGAACTCGCTGATCTTGACCAAGTCGTCCTATTAAGGGACTTGTGTGTGGAACCAGTACGAACCCACATGACTAGAACCTTGAACTGATTGTAGGCTATCGCCGTAACAACAACAGCAAACACATGTGGTGGCTGTGTTGATGGGGATCTGGACAGTAACCGGGGCTAGTCAACACAAAATATCAAAAAAAAAACTGACTCATATGGATACAATCTTGTCCGTGCACAATCCCACATCTTTTTCTAAGAAATTTGAATGTTTGATCTGAAATCCTGCCTGATACAGCTGGCGCACCGTAGACGTTCCAGGCAACTGAGCTGTCAAATTCCAGCATTTTCATCAAGGTTTGTTTTTTTCGTCTGTATTCACAGTCGCAAATGTTGTGACTGACGTATCTCGTAGAAAATGAATTTTTAGGCACATTGTCTCAGTTAGGTGGTGCATTTTTCAAGATGATTTGCTGCAATGGCACTGGGCCTTTTTACATTGTCAAGACGAGACAGCCACTGGTGTAGTCCCTGATTTGACCACTGTTATGCTTAACAAACCGTTCCAAGGTTCGGGCAGAATATGCAGGAAAGTGGAAAGGCGAAGAGCAAAGTGATTGCTAAATCTAAGGAATGTAGCTATGGTACATGGGGTTTATATAGTACTGGCTACGAGCGGTAGCGAGTGAGTCAGTAGCTGCGGAAGGCAGTGCGGATGAGTCAGTAACTGCGGAAAGGCAGTGCGAAGTGAGTCAGACGACTGCGGACTGAGTAATCCCTACTGCGGAGTGCGAGTCAGCACGGGAGCGAAGTATACTAAAGGAGAATGGTAGAGTAAAGGTAAATGAATAAGCGGTCCAATGAGTCAAAGAAATAACAAAGGTACAATGCAAGGGAAAAGTGCGTAACATACAAACCGGTAAGTCCGTAACATGTTCCCCTCCTCAAGCTCTGTGTCCTCACAGAGTCATTGTCCCCATCCTCCGGCATCGTCGTTGTTTGGCCAGGAGCCATTCTCCTTGAGGCTCCAATCGTCTATTAGCTCTTCGTTGACGGCGAGCTCGAGACTCTGGACGGCTAGTCAGATGCGCCGGTTTTCAATGACCAGCATACGGGTGTAGTTCCCGAGGATTTGTTTTTTTTCGGGGGTTGGTGCGACGGGGAGGTCGGATAAAGAATGTGCATCTGTCGATGCAGGATGTCGGCGAGCGAGGCTTCTAGCGTGTGGATCTGGTCTCTCATGGAGAGGGCTTCACCCATGAGGGCAGTGATGGCGGGGTTGGTTTCAGTGGATGTGGTGGTGACGGTGGCGGTGGACATGGTGCGGAGGATGTTGGAGAGATAGAGGAAGAATGGAGTAGCTATATTGAAGACGGAGCGGAGAACTCGGTGGGTTTTTGACTGATGAGGTCGATGCTGTTGCTGATTTCAACGGTTGTCTTTTATCGTGGGCGTGATGGGTTTTGCCGATGGAAATCATGGATCAAGTTTTGAGCGTTCTGGACGTTAGTCCGAGGTTCCCACGTGTTCTCTTCTGGACCATACCCTTCCCATTGGACGAGATATTGGATCTTTCCGCGGAACTTCCGAGAATCCAGAATTGCAGACACATGATACTCTTCCCGCCCTTCGACGATGACCGGGTCTGGAGCTGGTTTCCTCTTCTGGATGGCATACTTTGGGGTTTCGTATGGTGACAACAGGGTCTCATTGAACACCGGATGAATCATCTTCCAAGTCTTCGGAAGGTCAAGAAGATACGCGCTAGCCCCTTTCTTCTCCAGAACTTTGAATGGTCCATGTCGGAGTGCATCAAGTTTCTTTGAGGGACGATCAGTCCTGATGTCAGTTCCTTCTAGCCACACCTTATCTCCAGTGCGGTAATCCCGAGACGGACTTCGTCGTGTGTCAACTGTCTTCTTCATCTGATCCTGTGCCTGTTTCAGCGCTGCGTTGGCTTCTTCCCATGCTCGTTTGAGTTTCTCCAAGAAGTTATTGGCGGCGGGATTGGTATCTTCCAGCACGAGTTCTCCCTTCCATGGATGTAAGCCATAGTTAAGGTAGAATGGGGTATACTTTGTCGCTTGATGTTCTTTGTTGTTGTACTGGAATTCTGCAATTGCAATCCATTCTGCCCAATCATCCTGTAGATGGTTGACAAAGTTTCATAAGAACGCCTCCGTTTCCTGATGTGATCGTTCAGCCTGTCCATCTGTTTGTGGATGGTATGCCATGGACAGGTTCCTCTTGATTCCCAGCATGCGGCAAAATATCTCCATGAACTTCGCGGCAAACTGTGGTCCCCTATCGCTGATGATCTTCTTGGAGATCCCATGAAGCTTCCATATCTGATCCCGATAGATCTTGGCTAATCCTTCAGCCGATAGTTCCACGGTCGTCGGAATGAGATGAAGCATCTTCGAATGTCTGTCTGTGATGACCAGGATTGCGTTTTTTCCATCAGATTCTGGTATCGGTCCCACAACGTCTATCCCTATGTCTTCCCATGGGTGACTTGGTGCCGCATGGGGATGCAACGGGGCATGTCGCTTTTGTCGGTTGATCTTGTTGTGTTGACAAGTGTCGCAACCCTTCACGTACTTCTTCACATCATGCAAGATGGTAGGCCACCAGTACGTGCGAGTGAGGAGTTCATGCATTCGGTACTGTCCTGGGTGTCCAGCCACTGGTGAGTCATGCGCTTCGAACATCAACTCTTGTCATAGTTGTGGGTCTGGCGGGACATAGACTCGTTCTCCTGCGTAGGTGATCCCATTTTCCTGTTGGTACCAATGAGGATTCTTCTTCAAACCCTGGACCACTTCTGTCTCCATGCGGTTCGAAGCCTTGATGCGTGCGATCCACGGATTTTCGATGGTCGTGATGTTTCCAATTTTGATGGAATCAGATGTTTCACCCCCTTCAAAGAATTGTTCCTCCGTGAACATCTCCATTTGTACCACATCTTCTGATTCCAATCGTTTCAAGAATAGTCCCTCCTTGAGCATTTGGTCACTGTCCTGTGGTTCGAGTTCTGCTTCATACCAGGGTAAGCGTGACAGGATGTCCGCTTTCGCATTGGTCTTGCCGGGCACATGCCGTAATTCGAAGTCATAGTCTTGTAACTTCATTTTCCAGCGTCGCTGTCGTTGATTCAGGTCCTGAGGACGACGGAAATATTCCAGGTTCTTGTGATCGATCAAGATTTCAAAACGTTCCCTGGCTTCGAGCAGATAGTGTCTCCAATCTTTTAATGCTTCCATGACTGCCAGGAGTTCCTTGTCGTATATCTCGTAATTCTGTTCAGCCGCGGACATGGTCCACGACAAGAACACGATGGGGTGCCATTTGTTGTCTTGCTTCTGAGAGAGTGCTGCTCCAATTGCATAGCCCGATGCATCGGTTTCAACCCTGAACTGTCCCTCTGGTTTCAGTAATGCCAAGACTGGTGCCGATGTAATTGCCCGTATGAGACCTTCAAAAGCTTGCTGCTCTGTTGGTCCCCAAGTAAATGCCGTACCGCCTGTGAGCGCGGTGAGAGGTTTTGCGATGTTTGAGTACCCTTCAATAAATTGTCGATAGAAGTTAGCAAATCCAAGGAACTTCTGAACTTCCTTTTTTGATGTGGGTGCTCGCCAGTTTCGAATTGTATCCACCTTCTCAGTTTCCATCTCAACACGTCCCTCACCAACCACATATCCCAATATAGGACATTTCGTTACTTCCCATAAACACTTCTTCTCCTTTAGGAACAAATCATTGTCCAATAGGATCTGTAGGATTTCTTTGGTGTTTTGTGCGAGTTCTTCATTGGTTTTACCAATAACCACAATGTCATTCATGTAGATCACGCAGATACGTCGGCAGATCTGGTCCCGGAATAGACTAGCCATCATTTGAGAGAACGTTCCCGGGAGTTGCAAAGACCGAAAAACATGACCAATGGTTCGAACAATCCTCAACTGGTGAGGAAGGCAGCTTTCCATTCATCGCCCTCCTTAATCCGGACATTGTTATAGCCCCACATGATGTCCATTTTATTGAAGTAGACCGCATCTTTCAGTACGTCCAAGAGATCGGATATTCGTGGGAGTGGGAACTTGTCTTTGACCGTGAATTTATTGACCATGCGGTAATCTTGTACCAATTGTTTGGAGCCATCCTTCTTGTTGATGAAGAAGCAAGGGGAGGCATACGGGGATTTGGACGGGCAGATCTTTCCTGTTGCTAGACCCTCGTCAATGAATGCGTCCAATTCCTCTTGTTCCTTTTGCGTCATAGGATATGTATTTCCCCCTAGTTCCTTTGGTGCGTCCGGTGTAAGTTCGATATCATGGTCCCATTCCCTCTCCTTTGGGATCTTGTCAAAGTTCTCTTTCTCGAAAAGATGAGCAAATCGTTCAACATATGAGGGTCGTTTGGTTGTGGGAGGTGGTGTGGGAGTGACAGCTTCCAAAATAGGGTCTCCAGGCTTCCATTTCTGATCCGACTTTTTGGGTGCATCTTTGTCGCGCACCTCAACCATGTGAACCCGGTGTTTGCGACCATTAAGGTTAATCCTAAAATCCGAGTGTTTGGTTCGACATGTTGTTGGGCACCAGTTAAATGTTACCGCGCCGGTTGTCCAATTGATTGTGGGGTTGTGGTGTACCAACCAGTCATGTCCCAAGAGCATGTCCGTCCTCCCAATATCCAGTACCATTGCTTCCATGGTTTCCTGATGTGCTCCCAAATCTAGTTTGACTTCGGCAAGTTGGCTCGCTTTCTGTTGTCGATTTGGTGATCCATCCGCATTTAGAATTGCTATGGGTGGTATTCCTCACGTGGGGAGGTTCTGTTCGCGTACTATTCTGGGATGAATGCATGTGCATTCACATCCGCTGTCAACCTCAGGTCGGATAACCTTTGGTCCTCGTCGTGTCCTGAGCTGAGCTAACAGCCTGATTTCTCGTCTTTTCGGAGGTTTATCTCCCTTCACAATCTTAGTCGACGCAGCGGCTCGCTTGGCAGGGATGACATAGGTTCTATTGTCTGCAGTCATACAAGGCAAGCAAGTCCGTTTAATAGATAAGGGTCGCGACTTAGCGTCGTTTAATCGGACCCTTCGGGAAAATCCTTCTCGTCGGCTTCTAAGATTGTGGTTTCATCATTCTCGGCATCTTCTTCGGACACCTTCCTGACCCTTCCAGAGTTCTTCTTCGGCTTACAGCAGTTGCACGCGATATGGCCTTCTTGGTCACAGTTGAAACACTTGCAACCATCTTTCTTCTTTGGAGCACTACAGTCTTTAGCCAGATGACCAAACATTGACAGTTGTAGCAACGGGTTACTCCTGCTTTGTCAATCTCCATGGCCTTGCCCTGACCACCATAAGTGGTACCCGATCCGGTGCGCATGTCGCCGCCACCTCGGATGACCAGGCGTGTCCTTCCATCTGTCGTCCCTTGTTTCGGATCTCCTTTGCGTAAGCGGTGTATGTCTTGCCATCGCTGGCCACTTGTTCAGAGATTCTGCGGTTGACGTTTTTCTCTAGGATGTATTTCCCAGTTTCTTCGCCAAGGTTTGACAGTTTCAAGAGTTCTTCAAATTCATCCAAGAATTCATCAACAGTGCGTTTCTCTTGTTTCAGGACTTCGAGTCTCGCTTTGGCAGCGACCGACTTGTTGGCAATGGAGAATCGTGTGGCGATATCATCGGAAAAACCTAGCCAGGTGATGTTCTCGTTGTCAACCGCAAGAGCGTCTAACTTGTTACTGGCCCAGTGCCTGCCGGATCCTTCCATCATGCGGGATAGTACCGCAAGAATCTTCTGATCGTCTGTGAGGCTCTTTTGGAACCTGATGTATAGTTTGGTGGCTTTCCACCACTCGTCAAAGGTGTATCTGTCCTTGAACATCCCAGGATCCTTGATGATCTTGGATGTATCCATTGTTTGTACAGCCGGAGCTTCTGCCATGTTTAGAGTCTGCGGAGGAGAAGAGGAGTCGGGTTGTTGGGATGAAGATGGGGTTCGGGATACAGGTAAGGATTGAAAATGAGTCCCTGTTCTAGGTGTCTGTTCGATATCTGACTGCGCGGAGTCAAAAGTAAATTCGTCAGGGGACTCGTCGGCGGAATCGGTGGCAAAACGTTCAGAGTATTTCCTTTGTAAATCTCTAAGGAATCTCTGTTCCTGCGCGTCTGTTAGTCTCGAGAAGGGGTCAAGTCTCTCGTTTCGTGCCCAGCGGTTGTACTCGGTCTGTTGTTCTTCGGTGGTGAAGTGGGCGTAGATCTGCTGCTTCGAGTAAGACGTGATGATGTGGCTCTGGGACGTCTCAATGTGAGCGTCCTAATCAATCTTCTGATAACGGTTGTCTGGACACCGATAAACTCTCTGATCTCTGTGATCCGACCTGTCTGAGGTCCTTCTTGAACACGAAAGCTTTCGAGTTCGTTCTGTCAGGCGTTGTAACGCGCCATCTGGTGTTGCCGAGCAAGATGGATGCTCTCTGCTATCTCGCCGTGGGGGCCATGCTCGTCGTTGTCTAGTTCTTCGTCAAGCACCTGCTGTAGGATGCGACGGATCTCCGATTCGATGTACTGCTGGATGAGTGTAAAATCGATACTGTCTCGAGGACTTAGCTCCTCCTGTCGAGCTTCTGGCGTGCTGAATGGGTTACTGGTAAAGTCTTCAAAGAAGCGCGACGTCTTGACTCATCTGGTAGTTGCTCTCTTCGCTCTGGGCGAACCTAACGAGATTTAGCAACTTGTTATGCTTAACAAACCGTTCCAAGGTTCGGGCAGAGTATGCAGGAAAGTGGAAAGGTGAAGAGCAAAGTGATTGCTAAATCTAAGGAATGTAGCTATGGTACATGGGGTTTATATAGTACTGGCTACGAGCGGTAGCGAGTGAGTCAGTAGCTGCGGAAGGCAGTGCGGATGAGTCAGTAACTGCAGAAAGGCAGTGCGAAGTGAGTCAGACGACTGCGGACTGAGTAATCCCTACTGCGGAGTGCGAGTCAGCGCGGGAGCGAAGTATACTAAAGGAGAATGGTAGAGTAAAGGTAAATGAATAAGCGGTCCGATGAGTCAAAGAAATAACGAAGGTACAATGCAAGGGAAAAGTGCGTAACATACAAACCGGTAAGTCCGTAACAACCACAATATTCTGGATCCTACTTTCAAAATTCCATAGATCAAAATAAAGGATTGGAATACATACTATGTGCGTACACCTCATGCTCATCCCTGATCAAGTTTGAATCTGCTGTAAAAGATTTCGGCATGTGGTCTTGGCGGTGTGTTTGGTGTTTGCCTGCGGCAGAGGGGCATGATGGAATCAGGGGGGATGGGGTTCAAAGCTTTATATGTTCGTCTGGAGTTTTGGATTGGTGGCCAATGTGATCATAGTCCAATCAATCATAATCTATTCGTTGGAATAAAACACTTGGTAGTCAAGGCCCAATTCAAGTTGTTGCTGCCACACAAAATGAAGAAAGCGCCTGAATCGGTCACCGTGAAGATTGGTAGTACCGCATACTCAACATGGGCTCGGGATAGGAGCAAATTCAGAACGTGCACTCCCTCACGTGATATGTCTATGTCCTACCCAGGAAATTATTCAACCCTTTCGTGGGCACAGTCTTCAAAAATGGAATCACTGCTACCAACTGCCAGCTCAGTCCGAGGTTTACATCCACAAAAATCTGGCTGAGAGAACTGTGAATTGAAAATTACAAACTTGGAACGTACTATGTGACGGCAGTCTCATAACGCAGTCTGTCCAGTCCAGCGGACTGTTGGATGGACCGTCCTCCATATGGAAAACACAATATAATAGGCGTGTTTTTGGGCCAGCATGCCTTAGCTATAGGCTCATCCTCACGTGCACGACAGAGGTGCTATCGAAGACTCAGAATTGGTCTATTCATCATGAATCAAAGGGTTTGTGGGGAAGCATACTCATGATTTCAACGCCTCCCGCTGCATCTCCATTAACTCCCCCCATGACGGAAGCCCAAAAAAATCTGGTAAACGGTCCCACAAGCACTCCCTTGCAGACTGATGCATCGACCTAGCGTCCTCCACACATGGCCCACACACCAAATCTGGATATATCACCCACCTCTCATCAAATGGGTCAAGGAGATCAGGACTGCAACACTGGTCCCTTAAAATTGTGAGCCACTCCTCAGTACAAGCCGTCGATCTGCATCCACACTTCTGACACTGATAAGTTTTTCTGGAGGAAAAATTCATTATGAAAGAGGAATCCTCTTTCCTTTGGGTATATCTTTAAGAAAGATACAAGGTATTTTATATGGAAATTTTCCAGAAACATGTAATGTTTTTTTCAAATATTTTTGGCCAAAAAACTTTTTGTTTATCCCAAGGGGGTGTCGGAACGCGATCCCGGCAACACACGTGGGTGGGGGGGGGGGGTCCTCGGGGGTGAAAAAAAAAAGTCCGACACCCAGATTAATTGGCCGAAAACGGCAGTCAGGATGCCCAGCAACACACGAGTTTCTTTCTGGCATCTCCCCCCGTCTCCGCACCCTGAGCCTCGCGTTCGAAGGCCCTGTAAGGGCGACCTTACGATCCAAGACTCAAACTCAGATACTTGCAAGGGAGATCCGAAGTTTAGATTGAGCAGTCTAATAAGTAATACAACACATACCTTGCAAGGGAGATCCGAAGAGAAAGTTCTAAGGATTCCCCTGCAAGCTAGCTGCGATAAATAGTAAAATGAGATATGAAATAAGAGATAAAACGAGACACATGAATGATGAGCAATGATCGGGAGTAGCGATGAAGGATGAATGGAAACAAGATGAATGATAGTACCTGCGATCCGACGTGCGGAGTAGCGGATGGGGGCGGAGTCGTCAGATGCGGAGAGGCGGATAAGATGTCGGAGACAGCGGATACGATCGGAGGACGTCGGAGATGGTGGAATAGAAAGGAAAGGAGGAAAGTAAAGGAAAAGTGAAAAGTGAAAGTGGTTGCCCTTACATCACCCCCCCTTCAAGGCACGGCGTCTCGACGTGTCAGGCGAAACGAGTCGAATATCGCAGCGGAGATCCGACGCGGAGCTCCCGGATGACGTCGGTAGAAGTCGCGGACTAGGCGCGGAGCGTGGACATTGTCTTCTGCTTCCCAGGAATTCTCTTCGTAGCCATATCCCTTCCATTTGACCAAGAATTGAAGCTTGCCTCGATGCAGTCGGCTGTCCAAGAGGTTTTCAACATCATACTCCAATTCTTCTCCCACTACCGTCGGAGGCGGAGGAGAGCGGACTTGGCGTCGGAAAGGGTCGTCGGGAACTAATGAAAGTTTGACGACGTGGAATACTGGGTGAATGCGGGACATGGAAGGGGGAAGGCGAAGTTCGTAGGCATGTGTTCCGACAGGTCGGACCACTGGGAAAGGGCCTACGTACCGATGTGCAAGTTTTTTTGTGGGTCGGGTGGTTTTGAGGTCCGATGAGTCTAAAAAGACCTTGTCCCCCGGGCGGAATGTCGGAGTGGTGCTCCGATGCTGGTTGTAGTATCGCGCCATGTCGTCCTTTGCCTTTGTTAGTGCTGCGCGAGCCTCTTCCAGAGCGGACTTCATCCGCTCGCTGAAATCCGCTACCGCCTCGATTTCCGTCCGCTTCTCGCGAGGTTCGAATCCCATGCGCGGATGGCGGCCGGTGTCAATGTAGAACGGAGTTTGACGTGTCGATGCGTGAACATGGTTGTTGTATGCAAATTCAGCCATCGGAAGCCATTCGTCCCAATCATCTTGACGTTCATTGACGAATAGGCGAAGATATTGTTCCAATCCTTGATTGACCCGCTCCGTCTGTCCGTCCGACTGCGGATGGTAGGCTGTCGAGGCAGCAATCTTAATGCCAAGTAGCCTATATAGTTCGCGCGTGAACTTGGCGACAAACTGTGGTCCGCGGTCGGAGACAATGGCCTCCGGTAGTCCGTGGAGTTTCCAGACGTTTTGAATATAGGAGCGTGCAGTCCCGAGTGCGGAGATGTCGGAGTGCGTCGGGATGAAGTGTCCCCGCTTCCCTACTGAGTCCACTACCACCATGATAGCGTCGTAGCCGTGGGCTTCTGGTAGTTCAGTAATGAAGTCAACACTGGTTACTTGCCACCGCTCCGTGGGGACCGGTAGTGGATTGAGCTCTCCGGAGGGCGGAGTGCGTCGGACCTTGGTGCGGAGGCATGAGTCGCATGTCTTGCAATATTGACCTATTAAACGAGACATGTGTGGCCACCAGTAATTGCGCGACACCAGTTCCAAGGTTTTCCACCGTCCCGGATGTCCGGCCACCGGAGTGTCGTGGTGTTGTGTGAGGATCCGATGACGCAGTTGGGGATTATTAGGAACATAGATACGATCCCTGAAGTAGAGCAAACCTTCCGCTTGCCTCCACTCCGCACTTCGGACGGACCCCGCTCCGACGGTCGGAAGGGATCTGACGACCTCCGCCACACTATCCTCCAGTAGCCCCTCTCGGATTCCCTGTCGGACCTGGCAGAGGACGTCGCGTTCTTCCCCTTGAACAGTTACCCCACGCATTGCTCGCACTGCAAACAATTCTGGTCGAAGAAGGATGATGTTTTCGTTGTCCCGCGATCCATCTCCGTGGTCCGCTCGTCGGGACAAAGCGTCGGACTTGCCCATTGACTTTCCAGGTCGATGGTGCATTTTAAAATCGAAACGAGCGAGGTATAAGGACCATCTAGCTTGTCGTCGATTTAGTTTTTGAGCTGTCATGAAGTACTCAAGATTTTTGTGGTCCGTCCAAATCTCCACTGTCTTCTCCGCTCCTTCAAGGAAGTGCCTCCACTCCTCTAATGCGCGGACCACTGCCAACATCTCCTTGTCATAGATCTCGTAGTTGCGTTCCACCGGACTGAGGCTTTTGGAATAGAATGCGACAGGGTGCCACTTACCGTCCTCTGTTGGTTGGGACAGTACTGCTCCGGTTGCAAAGTCCGAGCTATCCGCTTCTACCCGCCACTCCTTTCGATGATCAGCTAAGACCAGGATCGGAGCGGATGTAATCCTCCGCTTCAACTCCGCAAATGCGGACACTTCTCCTTCCTTCCAAGACCAGAGGTGCCCCTTCTTCGTGAGCTCGAAAAGAGGGCGCGCGATGTCCGAAAACCCTTCAATAAAACGGCGATAGAAGTTAGTGAACCCCAGAAAGGACTGTACTTCTCGGACGTTTGTCGGAGCAGGCCACTCCGCGACCCCCGCTACTTTCACCGGATCCATCTCTACGCGTCCTTGTTCAATAATAAGGCCTAAGTATTCAATGCGCGTTTGCTCAAACTCGCATTTCTCTGGTTTTAGATAGAGTTTGTGTTCGCGAAGTCGTTCCAGTACAATCCGTGTGACCCTCCGATGTTCCGCAAGGGTCTCCGTGAAGATGAGTATATCGTCAAGGTAAACACAAACTACACCTTCAGTGATAAGGTCCTGAAAGATCTCGTTCATCATAGTCTGGAATGTGGATGGACTATTAGTGAGGCCGAAGAACATCACCAATGGTTCATAGAGTCCGCGATTGGTCCGAAAAGCGGCCTTCCACTCGTCTCCGGGCTTTATCCGTACATTGTTGTAACCCCAGCGGATGTCGAGTTTGGTGAAGTATTGAGCGCGTTGAAGTTTATTGATCAGTTCGGATATGAGCGGAAGCGGATACTTGTTTTTGATAGTTTTGGAATTGAGTGACCGGTAGTCTTGTACAAGACGAAGGGAGCCATCCTTTTTCTTGATATAGAACACCGGAGATGCCATCGGAGACTTGGAAGGGCGGATCCGACCAGTTGCAAGGTTTTCCTCCAAAAACGCGTCGAGTTCTTTCTGTTCGTTCGGGGCGAGCGGATATACCTTACAACCCGCCGGAGAGGCGTCCGGAACAAGTTCAATGGCGTGGTCCCACGTCCGCTCTTCCGGTAAGGTGTCGAAAGAGGTCTTTGAGAATACGTCTTCGAAATCAAACAAGTGGTCTGGTACGGAATCGTGGAAAGATTTGGGTTTCTGGTTACTGAGGAAGGCCTCCGATAGACGTTGCGAGATATTGGATGAAGCGCGGATGAACTCCGCCTCCGCAGGTACTGTTCCGACAAAAAGGCGGTCTCCCTCCTCAAACTCATCCTCTTCCTCATCGTCTTCTGCTAACTCCTCCGTTTCTTCTCCTTCTGTGACATCCTCCACCCATGGGCCGCGTGGAGCCTCCTCCTCTAGACCGGACGTCGGAGTGGAACCCATCCGACAGGCTCGGATGCGGACTTGTTCAAACTTCCGCTCCTTCCGCTCTTGGGCTGCCTCCTGTTGGCATGTCCGACATCGTGCAGGACACCGGCTCATCTTCACTTCCCCTGAAGTCCAATCTACCTCGGGGTTGTGTTCTTTGAGCCAAGTGAAGCCTAACACGATTTCTTGTTTTCCCAAACTTGTGACTGCAAGCTGGGTCCGTTCCGAGTGATCCCGATAGCGGAGCACTACGTCCAACACCTCCGTTATTGCTCCGGCCTCATTCGGAGTTCCGTCGATGTTGTATACCGGAATTGCGCGTTGTAGTTTTCGAGTAGAGAGTCGGTGTTTCTCGACCAGAGTACGTTCAATAAACGATCCTGTTGCCCCACTGTCGAGTAAGGCCTTTTGTGATAGTGTGTCTTTAGTGTCGGTAGTTTCGAGAACTATGTCTAGTTCGAGGGAATTGTCGGAGCGAGCGGCTGCGGCGAGAACATATTGTTTTGGAAGCCGCCGCTCCCACTTAGAGAAGCGGATGCGGATAGGGTTTGCGGAGTTGGGTGCGACTATAGGATCGTTTGCAGGCTTAGAGATGGAGGGTATAGGATCATATTGTTCCATAAATAAGGCAGCATAACGATTTTTAGTAGACAACGAGGGCGCACTGTTCACTCGTTGTGAGGAGGAAAATCCTCCTGTCCTCCCTCCGACTCCGCAGACTCCGTGGGCGGAACGGAGTTGCCTTCCGCCGCGTCCTTGACCGCGAGTTGTTCCATGATAAACTCGTCTTGTTCCTCCATCGTCATGAATCGGACGTCGAAGCGAAGGGGGCATTCACGACTGAAGTGACCCGTTTTGTTACATCTGAAGCATGCATTGGCATTCTTGCCTTTGACGCGTGAAGTATCAATGTCCATTGCATTAGGGTCCCTTGTCGGCGGAGCGGTTGCGGATGTGAGCGGAGCTGGACGCGGAGTGAATGGAATGTAGGGGCGAGGGAATACTGAGGTGCCAGGTACTCTTGGTCCGACGACGTTGCGGAAGGCAGATGTGCGGGTCGGAGCAGTGGCTTTGAAGGCTTTGTTGGCAATTCTATTGTCGTCGTTGACTCGTGCTGCAGAGTACCACTCATCGGGGTTGTCGTCCGCAGGCCGTCCGTGGGTCAGGGTGGCGATCTCGTTCTGAATGTCGGAACGGAGACCATGGCGGAATTTGAGTACGATGTTGGTATCCTCCTGATAGCCTGCTTTGTCAATGTAGTCTTTGAACTCGTCAATATAGGTCTCGACATCCCGTTGACCTTGATAATAGGATTCTCCTTCGAGGATCAGTCTCGCGTCCTGTTCCTCATTCTTCGGAGTGAACTCCGTTGTAAAGACGGCGCGGAAGTCCACCCAAGTCCGATAAGGCGGAGCACCGGTCCTCCGCTCTTGTCGGATAATGCGATCCGCAAAGCGTGCTGCGCGTCCACTCTTCATGAAAGATAAGGCCCAATAAATTTTAGCGTGGTCGTCTGCGAACTGTTCCGGAGCCAGCCCCATAAACAATTCACAGGAGTTTAGAAAGGTCCAGCCATTTGCGCGCGATCCGTCGAAGTCTGACGGATTGGCGGGTTTTGCTCGACGCACGCCCGGATTGGCCGGAGCGAGCGGAGCAGGTGGAGGTGCGGGTGCGGGAGCAGGTGGGATAGGTGGCGGAGCTGGGGCAGGAATTGCGTTGAAGGCGAGGAGGAGTTGGTCAAGTTGAGTCGAGATATCAGCGAGAGTTTGACGTTGTTCCTGGAACTCGTGCTCGAGCTGTTCAAGGCGATTGGGGTCGTCCATTACTATGCGCGGAGCAGAATCACCGGTTACGGAGAGGTAATTAGAAGAACTGGAAGGGGTGTGAGATGTATCGGAGTCGGACGCGGACGAAGCTACTCCGAAGCGCGGAATCGTGACAACGATGCAATCGGACCCGGTCCAATTAGATGAGAACTTTCTACTGTAAGGGCGACCTTACGATCCAAGACTCAAACTCAGATACTTGCAAGGGAGATCCGAAGTTTAGATTGAGCAGTCTAATAAGTAATACAACACATACCTTGCAAGGGAGATCCGAAGAGAAAGTTCTAAGGATTCCCCTGCAAGCTAGCTGCGATAAATAGTAAAATGAGATATGAAATAAGAGATAAAACGAGACACATGAATGATGAGCAATGATCGGGAGTAGCGATGAAGGATGAATGGAAACAAGATGAATGATAGTACCTGCGATCCGACGTGCGGAGTAGCGGATGGGGGCGGAGTCGTCAGATGCGGAGAGGCGGATAAGATGTCGGAGACAGCGGATACGATCGGAGGACGTCGGAGATGGTGGAATAGAAAGGAAAGGAGGAAAGTAAAGGAAAAGTGAAAAGTGAAAGTGGTTGCCCTTACAGGCCCCCTGCAGG
Source organism: Entoloma clypeatum (assembly GCA_963565915.1). Taxonomy (NCBI): domain Eukaryota; kingdom Fungi; phylum Basidiomycota; class Agaricomycetes; order Agaricales; family Entolomataceae; genus Entoloma; species Entoloma clypeatum. The sequence goes on along the minus strand of OY751491.1, from coordinate 1,688,565 downwards.
CCTGCGGCTCCGTCTCGACCTTCCTCAATGCCCTCCCGGGCTCTCCTCCTTCTCAACAACCACACCAAGACGCTGGCACGCTGCGGGACTGCGTATCCAGCCCGCGCTCCCTTGTCATTCCCGTTCCCGTTCCCACTGTTCCCATTGCCAACTCCGTTGACACCCTCACCCTCACCCTCACTGCCCCCGACCACCTCCATGCTCTCCGCCGCCCGCGCGTACATCCGCGGCTTCAAACACACATCAACGGTGCTTGCCCTCCTGCACGCCCTTGTCGCTGCCCGACCTCCAAGAGGCGCTGTGCGCCCTGAGCCTCTCGGCGCATGGGAAGAAGAACTCAGAGCCGCTGCGGCGGCTGCGGGCAGAGGTATGGGTGCGGTGCCTCGCGCCGGCGCTCGTCGATTTTGTAATTGAGCAAGAGGGCCACGTATTTCCTTTATTTTATCTCATGTTTTTCACAGAAATATATATGTTTGTGGGCATAACATACTATATTAGGAAGGAGGGGGTGGGGGGGAGGGGTCTAGCAAGGCCGAAAAAAAAAGTCCGACGTGTGTTGCTGTAGTCGCGTTCCGACACCCCCTTGGTTTATCCTACAGTTTTTCTTGAGGAAAAACTAGATCCATTGTTTGAACAATGGAATAAGTTTATCTTTGAGGAAAACTCTTGGGAAATTGAAAAGTTTTACCAGAAGAAATACTTTGGAAACATGTTATATGTTTCCTAAAATTGTCTATATGAAATACTTTGTATCTTTCTCAAAGATACACCCAAAGGAAAGAGGATTCCTCTTTCACAATAGATTTTTCCTCCAGAAAAACTTACCAGTGTCAGGAGTGCCATCGAGGTTCATTGTCATCAAGCAGTCGAGGAGTTCTTGGTGCTCAGCGCGTACGAGATGGGCGATCGCACCGAGACACGCGTCACGGTCGATCGGAGCCATTTGCATGATTGTGCCGTCCCACGTGAAGCCCGAGGCAACGTGAGGTAGGGATTCGGTGTAGATGCAGCACAGTATGGCAGGGAGGAGCCAGAGAAGGTCAAGCTCGCGTGCGATGACGGAGAGGAATAAGGAAGCGTTTTTTATCAAGGGGAATGTGCATTGTTTATTGTGCTTGTCGAACTTGGAGAGGGTGAGGGGATAACAGATGTCGAGGTGCTGAAGGGCACGCCGCCGGAGGTAAGGGACGTCGTACTTGATGCTGAGGCGGAGGACGCGGGCGATGGTTGTTGGGTGCGTTGTAGCTGGTGGAGGTTCAAAGAAGCTGGGGGGGGGGGTTGATATCGGCAATTATAGGTGGCTTATGTTGAGAAGGTGTAAGTAATAGATGAAGCGTACCATGCATCATAGATGGCTTTTAGGAAGTAGCCAACGTCCTGTGCAGAATCTTGGAAGCGGATAACGGGACATGCGTCTACCAACTTTTCATCGAGATTTTGTGGTAGAGAGAGCATGGTGCTGAAGACAGACGATTTCTCGGCTAGAAGGCCTTTGAAGATTCGGAAGCGACTGGATCCAGCTTCGATGATGAGGTTTCCATCGTCGAATCACACCCGAGGAATGGCGTTAGAGGAGGGATCGAGTCGGACGGCGTCCATGCTATCAGGTGGAGGCTTGGATGTAAGATGACGTGACAAGAACTGTTCAGGTCATGAGAAAAACCTGACGTCCTCCGACAAGTTCAAGCCGCCTCCGTCAGCAACTTGAAGGTTCCTGGAACCATTGTGTATTGCCTGGATAGAAAATCTCATCTACGTATCCCCTACTTACAGACAACCCACTATTATACAACTGTCCGATGCAGTTAACGAAACCGTATACTCGTAACCGCTCCCTCGTACTCGATGATGAGCAAGCGTCGATCTACAAGGCACGACTCGAAGTACGAGGGAATAGTCACCGATCTAACGGAACCGTTGATTGAAGCCATTGTTGGACTTTCTCCCGCGTTTCCTCCGTCATCACAGATGCTTCATGTGTCGCCTTCCTTGCGTTGTGCATCCACAACCGTATGACTATGTCGGTAATGTCAACTGCACCTTGTGCCTTCTCTCGAGTCACAGTCCGCCTCGCCGCGCAATGGTTGTGCCTTTCCCTACCCCCTTTCGAATTATCACTGTCACCTCCAGTGCTACCGCCGACATCGTCCCTGTTACCGGTGTGCTGCATAGCAAATATCTTGAATTGCCTCGTTCCCCATGTCTGGAGGGCGGCACAACCGTAGGCGATGTCGAAGAGAGATTGTGGTGGCCAGTTCAAATCACAGTCTGATTGCCTCGCATCCGAATTGTGGGTTGCTATGGCTCTGACGACGTTAGCTTGGGATGTGAAGTTCTGAAACGTCAGGCGACTGGTCGCAACCGATTGCTGAACTGCGGGACCGCTGAACGGTGGCAAGATAGAAGCTACGTCATCGGCGGTCATTGCAAAATTGGGTGTCTAAGCAATCAATTCAATTCGAGATGACCCAAGCTGTGTAACTCACCCGCAGAAAAGCGACCTGGGACGCCCCAAATGGGGGGCGTAGCGCGGGGCTGAGCAGGATCCCATTTCGTGGATCATCAATGCTGGTCAAGGGTGGGCTGAGCGCGGGATCTCTCCGCTGGACAAGGTTGACCATGTACTTGGTTTTGAAATGAGGAATCTGGATGATTCGGGGGGACATTCAGGACGTACCTGGTCTCCCTTTGCGTGAGGGATGATGTGGCATGCCTGCGCCGATTCCGAATCACCAGTCATCACGCAAGCTCCATCACGAGCGATCAAGCTCGTTCTGAAATCAGCTCGGCGAGTTGAGATATCCGATGAGAATGAGAATTGTGAGGTTCTGTCGCCCATCGCGTTAGGGTCAAGCAAACAGTGGTCTGTCGTTTAGATGGGCCACAGATTCTGAGTCGTTGAGCAGAATATGACCTGCCTTGTGATACATAGTAATAATTACTGGAAAATACAGGAGCTTCATAACTTGCAATCTCTTGACCACTGGATAAGGTGGAGATGTAGCCTTCCTGGCCGTAAATCGCGTACCCGAGAAAACGTAACCATTTGAGAGGATGTGATGTAATGAATGATTATGACACGCCTCAGGGGGAATGGATAATGCGTGCTGGTCTTTACCGTCGAACAGCATCCATAGGTTGACGTTCGTGGTTGGCATGGGTCTGACAATGATGACGATGAGTTGCTTATGTAACGTATTATTTTAACGACAGAAATGGGTGTACATACATGTCTTGCCATAGCTAAGGTGAACATCCGGAACATTAGCTTATGAATCTTTCAGCGCCTTCCTCTGCATCTCCGCCAATTTATCCCAGGGTGGTAACCCAAAGAGTCCGGGTAGACTTTCCCATAACCTCGTTCTCGCGGCGTCATGCAAGGACTTTGACTTCTCCAGGCACGGCGCGCAAACCGACTTTGAATATGTTTCCCATCTGCCGTAAAACGCGTCGAGTGGATGCACGATATCCCGCAAGGCATTCAGCACTCTTAGGGACGCCAGCTTCCCCTCTGCGCACTCCATGCGTGATGTGCATCCGACCGTATCGGTCTTGGTCAAGAACGCGAGGACATCGAGGTGCTCGACATTTGTGAGGGGGGCTAGCGCGCGGAGACACGCGTCGCGGTCGACGGGGGCCATGTGTGTGAGGCTGCCGGACCACATGAAGCCCGTGGCGATCTCAGACAGGGGGCAGCTGCAGACGCAGTAGAGGGCGGAGGGGAGGAGCCAGAGGAGGTCGAGGTCGCGCGCGATGGTGGAGATGAAAAAGGCGGTGTTAGCGATCCAGGGGGTGGTGCGTGTGTCTTGGCGCTTGTCGAAGAGGGAGAGGGTGAGCGGGTAGAGTGTCGAGATGTTGGAGGGCGCGCCACCGGAGGTAGGGGACGTCGTATTTGGCGCTGAGGCGAAGGATGCTGGCGATGATGGTTGGATGAGTTTCGGTTGGTGGGGGTTCGAAGAAGCTGGTGGGTTGAAGTTTAGTAATGTTTGTTTGGTGGGAGGGTGGGGGAGTACCTTGAATCATAGATAGCTTTTAGAAAACAGCCCATCTCCTGTGCAGAATCTTGAAAGTGGATGATAGGACATCCGTCGGCGAATTCTTCTTCGGGAGGCTGCGGTAAAGACAGCATAGTGCTGAAGACCGATGATTTATTGGCCAAGAGCCCTTTGAAGACGCGGAAGCGGGTTTCTTGAGCCTGGAGAATGAGATTTCCGTCGTCGAACCAAACTTGAGGGACATGATCCGGATGGTGGAAGATATCCATGTCGTCAAACGCTTTGAAGAGACTGTTTGACAGCACTCGGGGTAGAGAAAGGGTGTTTGCCGCACGGACACCACGAGGTGGGCATTATGAAGTCAGTCCGGAATGTGATCTAGGAAAGTTGCTGACGGCCAGAGGGGGAGGAAATGGAAACTGTCACGGGTGGCTGGATGATACAGATGATCTCACTGCCCGAGAATACTGGTGCGATCGATGGACATCCGCCTTCTAGAAACGAAATGGGTTCTCATCACCAATTTTAGAGAGGGATGCAAATGGCAACAGCTGCCAGTCGTGAGTATTGTGGCAGGGTGGTTTTCGGGCTCGGCTTCAGAAGTGCCAGGTGCCAGCGCAGAACTTTGTTTTTAGGTGAGAGAGATATCCCGTTAGTCTGCTACAAGACGCGCACGGTTTGGCAGAGTACGATTTTTTCCCACACCAGAAATCACGTTTTTATCCCACGCCTGCCAGCGCGTCCGTTAATGACGCGTCACCACGTCTCCAGCCAGACGAAAAATGGCCAACAACACTACACCGCCGTTCAGATTCCGTGATCCAGAAGGCTGGGACCTCTGCCGACGCATTCTAAATGATCGACTACCTTACTCGCCCCATGATTATCAGCTGGACGGCATTACGCATGCTCTCGATGGTGCTGGCTATCATAGCTACAGGGTCAGGAAAGCTACATGCTGATGTTCGTACTCCTTTTCTCGTGACCCAACCCTCAAGCATTTGTAACTGTGAGTGAATTGGCAAGGGTTTTTGCCTTCTTCGGAGCCGAACTTGAAACGGGAGCTTTGCTTTCATCATTTTGACGTTTCTGTGGAGTTTTACAACGTGGTTTGGATGCAGGAGGAGCCGTTCCAGGAGTTGGGGGGATACTGTTGCCCAAGGATGTGATTGGGGGATCCATATTGGAAAATACCAGTCCCCATAGAACCAAACAAAGTTCCTTGTGAACGAAGCGGTGTTACCCACACTGTAAGATTGAAGTTTGGCAGCATGACGATCAAGGATATAGGGAATACAGCCAGTAAACAATAAATCGCGCGTCGCGACACGCGATTGATTGGTGTCACATGTTCGTATGTGGGAATAAATGTGTGGGAAAAATCGTACTCTGCCAAAGTGAGCGCGTCTGAGAGCAGAGTGTACTATGGGTGACCTGTGTTGCAAAATCACCTAATTTCTCCGATGGGTGCATTCCCGCATCTTTAGCAACTGATGTCTCATAGATCGGGAATCTTTAAGCACTTTAGGAGACCACTGTAACTTCAATCCATGAAATTCCTGTCTCTCAATGAAATCAGAGCTCAAAACCCATGAAAAACCACAATTTTCGAGCTTGTGCTATCTTGGTAGAATTGATGTTTGAGCGGGCACCTTCATCCTTTGGGATATGATATGTTTCATTGTTATTCATCCTTAAAACAATTTCTCCGGGACAGAAGCATGAGATATACAAGACGTGGACACTTGTCGAATCTTGAGCGTGACAACAAAACTCATCGAGCGTTGTATGGTTCGAACTCCAACAGGACCTCCCCAAAGAGGCAGGTGCCAACCGAGGCTCTCCTGCAAGGTGGAGACGTAAATTATGATGTGACCCCAGTGTGACATATTTTGCATAACCTAGTGAAAATGGTGTGCCAATTTCATCCCGCTCCAGTTATTTTTCCTTGCCACATATCCTCAAGATCAAGTGGAGAGAATTAAAGCCAGAAAGCCAGGCTGTACGAGGTAAAAGAATCAAGTCATTTGAGGAAGTGGATGTAGCACGATAAGCCCTCTTTAAAAAGTTTTGCAACACCCGGTCACCCATAGTATATCGATCGACTGTCATCAATATACAAAGTCTGCCTAGGGGAGACTAATATCCCGTTACTACCCCTTTGTGGCGATGCTGCGGAGATTGGATTATATTGGTAACTGGCATTTCAAATTAGCGTGGGAAGGCAAAGCGCGTCCAGTTCATTGTCGTCGCGACGCTCTTTTTATACCCCAACAATCACTTTTTCTCTGCCCCCCTCCCCCCCCCCCCCCACTGTGTGACCATGGAGTCCCTTTCACCAGACAAGCTCGTGGCCATCGCCAAAGACTGTCTCGGATCTCCCAGCAATGCTTCTGTACGTTGCGCCACGCCGTTCTTCGTGTCCCTTACATGACTGACGCGTCGCAGAGTTCGAGCGTGCCAAAGGCCCTTCTGGACGAGCTTTCGTTGCATTATCAAGTATACCCATACGATTTAAATGTGAGTCATTTTCCCCGGTGCGTCTTTGGGATGGAAAACTGAAGTCGCGTCGTACAGTTTCGACTGACTTTAGAACCCGGGCGTGGCTGTCAGTACCACTTGTTAAAATGTTCATGCCAAAAAAAAATTCTGATCTCTTTCATGTAGACGGAACAGTAGCATGCCGAGAAACTGGCTGCGAAGGCGTTGTCATCGCCCTTGTCAAGCGTGGCAAGGTACGCGACGGTGGCTTGAGTGTCGGATTCGGGTCTCTGTCGCCTTATCGAGTAAGCACACCTACTATTTTTTATAAGCTCCCCTTCAAATAACAACCCCCTTTCCACTCAGTTTCACATTGCGGAACATCCGACACATATAAAGAATCGCCACCTGCGCGTCAAAGCAGAACATCTAGCTAAGAAACACGCCATCTCTGGTGTTACGAATGTAAGGGACATGCATCACTCGCGTTTTTTCGACGCGTTAAATTCATTTGGCATAGACGCCCTCTGCACCCAGGCCACTTTTGGTCAAAAAGGAGACTTCAAGCCTGTTAGCCACCCTTGACTCCCCTGCGTCTTCTTCTCCAGCCACCAGAAGTCCAATGTCGAGTCCCCTTCTCACTCCCTCTCACTCCCAGCCCGCGCGCAAGCTCTCGTCTTTGGTGCGAGTAAAACCGGAGCCATCGGAGGTTGCCTTGACGCCCACAATTGCCAAGCTTTATCCGGCGCTTTCGTCCGCCTCTTCATCCTTGCCTCATCCAGCCCGCGGACCATCTTCCTTGGTGCGCGTGAAGCCGGAGACTTCCGATGTCAAGACTGGCGCGAGTCTATATCCAGCGCTTCCTTCGTCTTTATCAACCGAAACACCATCCAGACTGGTGTCTCATCCTTCCCCGCTAAAATCCGATCCCAAGCACACCTTGCCCTCCAAACGCTCGTCGGACGCCGTCGAGTTTGCATCCAGCAGCGACGACCCTAAAGGATTGCTCAAGCGCTTGAAACTCGACTTTCTGTCTCCCAAGGTCCCGTTGGCGGCTGTCGACCGCAACACCGGCTCCTCCCAGAACGTCTGCGCTCTCACCCCCGCCGAGCCAGCTGCCTCAATCGAAGACATCCGCGCGAAGATCGAGAGCGTACAGCTCTTCATCTCGCAGCAGCAGAGCGCATATAGCCGCCTCCTCGCCAAGAGCTCACGGAAGCTCACCAAGTCGGACAGAACGAAGATGATCAAGTGTGAGGCGGAGCTGCAACGCTTGAGGAAGCTGAAGGAGGAGTACAATGCGGCCATCCCGAGTGTGAGCACGGTGAAGAGGCCGCTGTCGGCGACGGCGTCGTTGAGCTGGGTTGGGCCTGGGATAGCGCAGGTGACGAAACAGGAGCCTGATGTCAAGGTGGATATGAGTGGGTGGGTGAAGCCTGTGCCTGTGTTGCAGAACGAGACACAGGCGTTCCCCCAGGTGCCGGGGGTGAACCAGCCACAGTCGCAGCCACAGCCGCAGCCACAGCCGCAGTTAGTGGCGTCGAGCTCGAAGCTCACACCTCCTCCCCCACCTGTTCAAGGCCCACATCATGAGGATGTGCCTGGGCAAGGGTTATATGGGCTCCCGGACGTGGTGATGCAGCTGGTTGGTCCGATTGTGCCTATGATTGCGCCCCTGGGGAACGCGGAAAACTTTGATGACAACGGCGACTACTACGGGAGGGGGAGAGATATGTTTATTGGCCCGCAGGCTAAAGCTGACGAGTATGTTTTTCTTTTCCCTTTCGATGTTTAAGGCGTCATGCTGATTTGGTTTTCCTCTTTCTTTTTTTTTTTTTTTTTGGGATTGAAGCATCGACAAGTTTTTGGTGGAAGCAGGGAATGCCGAGGCGTTTGACGGGAACGCGACGGTTGACGAGGCGTTGGAGAAGTTGGGGCTGCAGACGCAGTATGATTTGATGCCGGGGATGGAAGTGGCGCTGATGCCGCACCAGACGATTGGTGTGGCGTGGATGGTGGAGAAGGAGAAGTCGCATTTGAAGGGCGGGGCTCTGGGAGATGATATGGGGCTTGGAAAGGTTGGTGTTCCGTTTCTATCTATCGTCGGGGGTGGTACTTATATGTGGTACTTTTTAGACTGTGCAGATGTCAGTTGGCTTTCGAGGGGTTTGTGAGCTTGTGAGCTTACGGTTTGTTGGGAATCTAGGATTGCGACTATCGTCAAGAATCGGTCTGAGAACCCGATGTGTAAGACTAACCTTATTATCACGCCTGCGGCACTGTTGGATCAGTGGAAGATGGAGATTGAGATGAAGACGAACTGCGATCTGAATGTTTTGGTGTATCATGGTCAGTTTATGTGTCGTGTTTCTCCCATTTTGGATGGCCTTTGATGGCTTCCCGTTTGGGTGCAGGTTCATCGAAACCAAGGAGGAAACAGGAACTGTTGAAGTATGATGTCGTTCTTACGACTTACTCTGTGAGTATCTGACATCCTGTCTGTCTACCTCATCTCTGCATATCCTAACTTGCGTTTGCTTGGTAGACCATGGCTCTTGAATGGCCAGACTTGGAGAATGAGCAAAAAAAGAAGTTGAAGGCAAAGAAGAAGAAAAAGCAAGGTTTCATCGTATCTGATGACGATGACGTTTCGGACGATCGCAGGTCGAGGAAGGGACGTGGGCTGCTGTTCCAAGTTGAGGTGGGTATCGTTTGCCTGATTTATGATCGCGGGAAGATGACGAGATTGATAGTTCTATCGGATTGTTCTTGATGAGGCTCAGTCGATTCGGAACCGCAGGACGCGTGAGTGGCTTTCGGGTTCGGTGGATCAGGGTTTGGGTGATTAATTTCGGTAAATTTAGGGATGTCCAGGGCTGTTACGGACCTTGAAGCGAGCTACCGGTGGTGTCTGACTGGGTGGGCATTATTCGTCGTGGTTGATTGGAGATTTTGATTTCTTTCAGGACGCCGATCATCAACAGTCTTGTCGATGTCTATGGATACCTGAGATTTTTGAAGGTCAGGCCGTGGTACGATTTTCAGGAATTTCAGAGCCATATTGGTATTTTGGAGAAGAAGAATCGTGTGTTCTTCTCTTGTCGTCTACTTGGGGGATTCTTATGGTTGTATCATAGCCACCCTTGCCGTGTCTCGGCTACAGACTGTTATCACTACGTTTATTTTGCGGCGCATGAAGGATTCCATGTTGGATGGAAAGAGGCTCATCGAGTTGCCTGGTAAAGCTGTAACCCTTGTGAAACTTGAGTTCTCTCCGGAGGAGAGAGATGTGTACAATATGGTATGTGTCTTATCCAGTGTTCGTCGTTGCCTTCCGCTGATCTAGGGATTTCCTCGCCAGGTTGAACGTGGCGCGCAAGCGAATTTCAACCGTTATCTCAGGGCCGGCACTGTTTTGAAGTAAGCTTCATCTACTTCCGACTCCTCTAGGTTTTCTCACCGGTCTTTGTGCAGGAATTATTCCCAAGTTCTTGTACTCTTGCTACGCCTGCGCCAGATCTGTTCTCACCCCTCACTCATCCAAGAGGGCTCTGCCGCCTTCATCTCGCCGGATGAGGTGGATGATGGCTCCAAACCAGAATTGACGACCGAGCTGACGCGTGCCCGGCGGCTTGTTTCGCCCGAGTTTGTGACGAAGATGAAGGAGAGGTTCAAGGACGCGGCGTTACAGCGTATGAAGGCGGAGAAAGAGGTCCGTTTTTCTTGCGTTTGTTGTTGTTTCATTGTTGTTTGTGATTTGCTCACGCGGAGTTGCTAGTCTGCTGATGCAGTTGCGGACGATGAGGAGTGTCCGATATGTTTTGATGCCCTTACGGATGCTGTGATCACGCCTTGCGCGCATGTATTCTGTCGTGAATGTCTCGGTACGTTGGGCAGTCCTTCCTTGCCTGAGTTGAAGGCCTGATCACGTTCTATCTAGCTGATGTTATCAATACTCCGCTGACTGTTGCTCCTGATGAGCCTGCAAGGTATGGAGCAAATGAACGTCCTTGTAAGTTTATTTTTGTCTACAACTTGGATTTTTGTAATGGAGGATGCGACAACAGGTCCTGCTTGTCGAAGCCCCATCTGCTCCGAGAAGCTGTTCTCTCGCGATGCCTTTTTGCCTTCGGACGAAGATCTCTTACCAGCGGGCTTGAAGAAAGTCAAGTCCGAAGATGTGGAGCTGGCCGACGGTACGATCCATCTCAAGGGTGGCAAGGGGAAGGGGAGGAAGAAAGAAAGAGCGACGAAACGCCGGCGCATTGTTGACCCCGATGATGAATTAGTTTCCGAGGAAGAGTCGGAAGATGACGACGACGACGACGATATGAGTGACTTCATTGTTGAGGATGGCGAAGATGAAGAAGAGAAGGACGCGCGCCGCCTGTTGAAGAAGAGTCTGGGGAAACGAAAGGCGAATGTTGTGTTGGACTCTGATGAGGAGATGGAGGAATCGCCAGAGGAGACCGAGGTCCTTTTCGGGAGGAAGGTTTCTGTGTCTGCTGATAAGATCAAGCTTCTGCCGAAGTTTTTGCCCTCCACGAAGATGAAGGTGCGTACTGGATTTGGGCTCGTCATTGACTGGGTGATCTGATACCGTGCTGGCGCAGTTTATGATGGAACAGCTTCGCAAGCTGGTGGAGGATCGTCCAGATGAGAAGGTTTGTATCATCTATTTCCTCGTTCCCAACCATCCGGCGAACATCTTCACTAGACAATGGTGGTTTCTCAATGGACGGGATGCCTCTCACTTGTCTCGGACTATTTGACAGAGGCGGGCGTCATTCATGTCAAGTAAGTTCGGGATCTTTTCCTTGAGTTCCAGTACCTGATCGCCACGCCTTTTTTTAGGTATCAGGGCGACATGACTCGTTCCAAACGCGACCAGGCTGTCCGCGTGTTCATGTCCAAAGATAAGGCCCGGGTAATGCTCATGTCCTTGAAGTGTGGTGGTGCGTTATTTTGGTCGTTTCCAAGGTGGTTCAACTGAGCTTTATCGTAGGTGTCGGTCTGAATCTTACTCGCGCGAACAATGTGATCTCTCTCGATCTCGGGTGGTCCCAGGCGATTGAAGCCCAGTCATTTGATCGGTCTGTATCCTTTGTTATTCTGCGAATCGGGAGCTTGGACTTATCATCCGCGGCGTCGTGATGTGCTAGTGTTCACCGACTTGGCCAGACCAGGCCTGTCGTTGTACAACGACTTGTGATCTCTGATACCGTTGAGGATCGGGTTTTGGCGATGCAAGAAAGAAAGGTATGTCTGAGTATCGAAAAGGTCTGGAACTGATCTAATCGCAACATCTTTTCTTAGAAACTTCTCGCTGATGGAAGTTTGGGAGAAGGGTCTGCAAAGAAGATTGGCCGTGCGTCTTTTCTTTGCTTGTCTTGTCAATCTGCGTAACTTTTATTTCTCGTTCAGGACTCTCCATCAGGGAACTTGGTAGGTTATGAATATTGTTGAATGCTACAGAAAGCTGATGGATTTGTTTCTCTTAGCCAACCTGTTTGGTCTTGACCATCATGGACATCGCCTCGAGAATTAGATTCTTTATATGATGGCCTCTTGCTTGTATTGTATGTAGGGTATTGTGATACTACTTTTTATAATGCATGTTATTGCTGTATCATCTTGTTCAATAGCCTGTGTCATACTATCATCATTTATCTAGTGATGAAACACCCATTATACTGGCTGAATACATGTAAGTCTATGGTGCAGTGCGCCTTACGGCCGCCACTTTTGGACAGCGGCGGAATTGCCCGGCAAAAAAAATTCAAATTTGTCATGGGAAGAGCGGGGGCCGCAACAAGGGGTTGGATATCCTACAGTAATTTGCAATAGAAAAATACCGTTTTTAAACCTCCCTACGCTATGCTGTTGTCCACGAAAGCACAGAGAGCTGCTGCTGTGAGAGCCCAGGCTGCAAAATCCCAGAGGGAAACAGTTGACTTGCATCAGTATCCGTTGAGACCATCCGGAAATGGGAGCATAGGATGAAAAGATGGATGGAGGCATATCGGGGTGGACTGGATGCGAAACAGGCTCAAATCCAGGTCAAAGCATTCAGTTCACGGCGCTACACATCGCACAGAAGGGTTCCAGAGCGGGTCGCAGCCCAATTTGACATGTAATTACCTTGTTTGGTACTAGGCGGCGGAATCGACCACCCCAAAAACAAGAACTTCCACAGTTTTGAGTATTTTGACAAACCGTTTTAGGGTTTTGTTCCTCTCATCAAAACAAGCATTTTGGCTAAAGGACTAAGAAATCTGACTTTTTTTTCAGGAGGAATTTTGGTTGTACAAAAGTAGCGGCTTTAAGGCACACTGCACCATAGTCACTTGACTTACTACTTGAATCAACAAAGTACCATGTGATTTGACACATCCAGAATGCATTGCCTGGCCAAGGTTTGAACCAAGTTTGAACCTCAAGTTCAGGTTTGACTGTCCCCTAGTGTTTGGGCAGTCAGTCTATAGGTGTGGACCTAACTGAGTTTGAAAACCTATACACAGCTCAACAAATGTAACAGTGCCAAACAACACCAGCAGTAACCCACCCCCCACTGCTCGTCATGTTTTCCTGTTACTTTTCTCAATCTTGTGCCCGCCCCACCACCACACGTGTCGTCAACAACATTTGGAACCCAAACATGTGCCCACTTGACTAGTGTTCAAGGATTCAGTCTTATGAACTGGAAAATGAATCTGAACTGGACTGGACTGGACTGGAAGAGACCTGAACTGGCAGTTCAGGTCTCACTGATTTTGGGCTCAACCAGTCTCCAGTCTCTCCAAATTTGGAAAAAAATTGGACTGGTTCATCCCCAGTTCTAGTTTTGGGTCTGAAAAATATGAACTGGTTCCAGTTTTTGATCATATATTCATTCAAAACTGTACTTTTATGGGCAAAGATGTTGTTTTATACAGTTTTCAATCATTTTTACAAGAGTTTATATCCAAAATGCTTGAGAAACATGTTATTGATAACAAATTGAGTGTATTTTCAAGGTTTTGATTGAAAAAACAGGCTTTTGGTAGGTTTATAAATGGTTGAGGATTTTACCAGTTTAAACTGGTTTAAACCAGTCTTTACCAGTCCAGTCCAGTTTGTTCAGCCTTGGAGAAAAAAAAATGAACTGCCAGTCTCCAGTTCATCAATTTTTTGGTCAAAAAACCAGACTGGACTGAACCCTTGAACACTACACTTGACTCCCCCAACAAGTTTTGATGTCGGATACCATGCCGATGCCAACAGTCGAACTGGTTCATCAAGGCTGTGGGTGCCCAAAGGGGTCAATAATCGGCCCTAATGCAGGAAAGGTAGGCTGACCGAGGAAAGATGGCCAGCCACTGAAGAAATCTGCCCCGCAAGGTATGTGCTCAATCATATCTAGTATGTTCCTTCTGCCTGCAATCTCACCTTGGAAACTGGAGCAGGTAACCCCACCACATCATCTGCATCCAGCCCAGTGCAAAGTCATGTTGAAACGCCTGCCGAAAGTTGCCCCCAATCTGATGCTTCTGGGCTGTCCACTGTAGTGTTGCCGCAGCTTGGGCTCTGAGCCGGCTCAAGCCAGAGCCGAGTTATTGGGGAGCTGAAGCCACATGAACCATGCCACTGGCTTTTCCCATGGAAGCTGAGCTGACGAAGCTCCAGCTCTGGCTCGGGAGCTGCTCGAGCCTTCTATGTGTACATTAAATGATATAACTAAGTTTAAATTTAAATGTAATACTAGTGAGGCCAGAGGACAGGGTTGGGTACGAGAGGCGGCCGTTGGGCATGCGAGAAGGCTGTTGGGGTCAAGGGGAGGCCGTTGGGTGTTGAGTGGAGGTGGTTAGGCATGCAAGGAGGCAGTTGGGCACGAGGGGATACCACCGGGCATGAGTGGAGGTTGTTGGGGTTGAGAGGAGGCCATTGGGCATGCCTGGAGGCCGTTGGGGTTGAGAGGACAGGGTCGGGCATGAGAGGTGGCCGTTGGGCATGCCTGGAGGCTGCTGGGGTCAAGAGGAAACCATTGGACATGCCTGGAGGTTGTTGGGCACAAGGGGAGGCTGTTGGGCATGAGAGGCGGCCATTGGGCATGCCTGGAGGCCATTGGGGTTGAGGGGACTGGGTTGGGCACCAGGAGAGGCTGTTGGCCAAAAGAGGAGGCCATTGGGGTTGAGGGGACTGGGTTGGGCACCAGGAGAGGCTGTTGGCCAAAAGAGGAGGCCATTGGGCATGCCTGGAGGTTGTTGGGGTTGAGAGGAGGCCATTGGGCATGAGAGGCAGCCATTTTGCAACTGAGGAGGCCACCAGGCATGCCTGCAGGTCATTGGGGTTGAGAGGAGGCTGTTGGAGTTGAGAGGAGGGCGTTGGGCATGAGAGACAGCCATTGGGTATGCAAAATGGCTGTTGGGGAATGCCACTGGGCATGAGTGGATGTTGTTGAGGTTGAGAGAAGGCCACTGGGGTCAAGAGGAGGCGGTTGGGCATGTGAAACAGCTATTGGGCACAAGGGGATGCCACTGGACATCAGTGGATGTTGTTGGGCATGAGAAGCGGCCGTTGGAGTTGAGTGGAGGCAGTTAGACATTGTAGAAGGCCGTTGGGCACGCGAGGCGGTGGTTGGGCATCAGTGGAGGCCATTGGACACAACTGAGAGGAGGCTGTGGGGTTGAATGGAGAGAGAGCTGGTTTGAAGCTGCTTGTAAGCGGAGCTGAGCCAAAATTCTCGGCTTGGCTGATCATTGGAGCTGAGCCCATCAAAAGCCAAGGCTTTTGGAGCCAAGCCAAGCCAAGCCATGGCAACACTAGTCCACTGCACCAGCTCCTGATGAGTCAAGCTTGTGCAGGTTTGAAAATGGGACCAAAATCTCACCATGCCTCTCAGCTCAGACAACCCCCGGTGTTGCTTGTGAACAAGACAGGGCCAGGCATCAAGCTCATGATGTTGGAGTCCAGGCAGGGATCTCCTATTGGATGAGGACACTGTTGGCACCAATGGTGAGTCTGCCATTCATATTTTCCATGCACCTCACTCATGTCCATGGCATCTTCAGACAGCATGCTCAACAGTGAGGGTCCCGTTGCGGCTGCCCATGCTCTGTTAGGTACCAGTGCTCACGACGACCTGGATGCCATGTCCCATTTCCACCTCAATGCATATGCTCATTTCCTGTTGCAGGCCCAGTTCAGGATGGAATTGTTGTGAAGGATCCCAGATGTAGAGGACAAGGATGATTTATTTGACAATGTTGATAATACTAGCCCTAGCGATGAGTTCTATTCAATTGCAAATGACAATGATACAGATGCTGATGTGTTGAGCAGCAGTGGCCCTGGCCATCAGCAGAGAAGTGCCATGACGAGATGGTTGGCCAATAACTATGCCGACTGCCATGAGCACCTCACTTGCAAAATATGACTCAATGTGTCGAGAAAGCCCTCGTGCTACAACCGTAACACCTTCGTGGATGGCCCTCCATGGTATCCATTCTCAGGTGGCACCCAGCGGTTTGCTGTTGAACCTGAGGAGTTCTATAAATGACCGTACTACGTCTGGCTTCCACACCTGCTCACTGGATGGATTCCTTGTCCAAACTGTGCTGCTGTGTCATGGTACAATGGTGTTATGCTTAACAAACCATTCCAAGGTTCAGGCAGAGTGTGCAGGAAGTGGAAAGGCGAAGAGCAATGTGATTGCTAAATCTAAGGAATCTACTACAGTACAGTGCCTCACAAAACTGATTCAATGTTTGTTGCTTTTTGAATACCTTCAAGATAACTCTGCAAAGAATACCAATTGAATTAAACCTTTGGTATATAATTGAAAGCCCTACTTCAGGGCTTTCAGAATATAAAGGAATCATATGATTTAGAACAGAACCCATGGGGATATGATTAAATTAAATCAGCAACTCATTGAATCAGTTTTGTGAGTACCTATGGCAATTATCAGAATCAAATGCTTCACTGGTTGTATGGTAACCAGTTGTCATGACTTACTGATGGAACTTGAATAGAACCCTGATGGATTGTCAAGGAAAGTTGTATAAGAAGAATCCAACCTCAACAGCCTCCATAATTAATCATGCACCCTATCTCCTCTTCCCACAAGGAAAACATTTTTTCTCTGGCCTCCAATGGTCACTCCACTTGTCATATTGCCTCTAACCTGGGTGTCAGCCAACCAACTGTCTCCAGAGTGCTTCAGAATCTTCTTCCTCATCACAATCTCTCTTCTGGTGGTCGTCCATCCAAGCTTTCTCCCACCAACACACAAAACATACTTTCACAAATCACCTCAGGGAGAGCCTCCAATGCTGTGCAGGCTACCAAACACATCAACACTGTCATCTCCAATTCTGTCTCCCCAGAAACTGTGAGAAGGGTTCTCAGAAAACATGAATTCAAGGCTGTAACAAAGAAGAAAAGACCTTTCATAAAGGCCATACATCGGAAGAGGTGGTTGGCATTTGCTATGAAGCACAGGGAATGGACAGTGGAGGACTGGAAGAGGGTCATTTGGTCAGATGAGACCAAAATCAACAGGTTTGGGTCAGATGGCAAGGAATGGGTCTGGAAAAAAAAGGGTGAGGGGCTTATTGAAAGAGAGGTTCAGGGCACAGTCAAGTTTGGGGGAGGAAATATTATGGTTTGAGGTTGTATGGGTTGGGAAGGTGTGGGGAGACTTGCAGAGGTTGAGGGGAGAATGGATGCTGATCAGTATGTGTCCATTTTGGAGGACAATTTGCTGCCCAGCATGGAGGAGAGTGGAATCTCTGAAGAGGAGATCATTTTTCAGCAGGACAATGACCCCAAGCACACCTCCAAGAAGGCCAAAAAATGGATGGACAGCAAGAATATTGCTCTGCTGGATTAGCCTGCACAGTCCCCAGACCTCAATCCTATTGAACACCTCTGGGTTCATATTAAAAGGAAGTTGAATGAATATCCAACACCACCCAAGGGAGTCTGGGAGATTTGGGACAGAGCAGCAGAGGTGTGGAATAATATAGAGCCAGAAGTGTGTCAAAACCTGATAGAAAGTATGCCAAGAATGGTAGAGGCGGTAATCAAAGCTAAGGGGGGTAATACCAAGTACTAAAGTATAAAATACTGTATTTATTGTACATACTCACAAAACTGATTCAATGAGTCCCTGGAGTAATTTGATCATATATTGATCATTTCTTATAGGAATTACATAATTATTGCAGATTCCAAGAGTCCTGAAGCAGGGCTTTTAACCAGGTACCAATACCTTCTTCTGATTGGCATTATTTGCAAAGTTATTTTGAAGGTATTCACAAAGTAGCAAACATTGAATCAGTTTTGTGAGGCACTGTACAAGAGGTTTATATAGGTACTGACTATAGGCAGTAGCGGATGAGTCAGTACTGCGGAAGGCAGTGCGCATGAGTAAGGCGACTGCGGAAGGCTATGTACAGTGAGTAAGCTGACTGCGGAAAGCGAGTCAGTGCGGGAGCAAAGTATACTAAAGGGGATGACAAAGTAATGTAATGAGTCAGACTGGAATCGAAGGTTGCGAAAGTAGACATTAGACATAGTAAGCTCTAAGAGGGCCCCAAGTCGGGCCGATAAGTAAAAGATATGACATGGTCCTCATACCGTAGAGTCCGTAACATGTTCCCCCCTCCAAGCTCTGTGTCATCACAGAGTCACTGTCCCCATCCCTCGTTGTTGCCGGGATCGGACCAGTTCAGGCTTTCCTTGAGGCTCCAATCATATATCAGCTCCTCGTTGATGGCAACAGCGAGTTCGAGGCCTTTGATAGCTAGCCGAATACGTCAATTTTCGATGACGAGGGTGCTGGTGTAATTTCCGAGAATTTGTTTCTCCTCGGGACTCGGGGCGACAGGGAGGTTGGACAGCGAGTGGAGGCGGATATGCATCTGACAATGAAGGAGGTCGGCAAGGGAAGTTTTGAGGGCATGGATCTCTGGTCTCTCATGGAGAGTGCTTCGTTCATGAGGGCGGCGATGGCGGGGTTGATGTCAGTGGTGGAGGTGGAGGTAGTGGTGGTGTTAGACATGGTGGCGAGGAGGGTTGAGAGATAGAAGAAGAATGGGGAGGCTATATTGGGCAGGGAAAAGACTAGAGCAGGGAACTCAGTGTGTAGTTGACTGATGAGGTCGATACTGTCATGGATTTTGAACACTGTTTTTTATCGTGGGCGAGACGGGTTCTGCTGATGGAAATCTCGGATCAAATCTTGAGTGTTCTGAACATTGGCTCGAGGTTCCCATGTGTTCTCTTCTGGGCCATATCCTTCCCACTGGACGAGGTACTGGATCTTTCCATGGAACTTTCGAGAGTCTAGAATTGTAGACACATGGTATTCTTCTTGTCCTTCGACGATGATCGGATCAGGGGGTGGTTTCTTCTTCTGGATGGCATACTTGGGAGTTTTGTATGGTGACAACAGGGTCTCGTTGAACACGGGGTGAATCATTTTCCAAGTCTTCGGAAGATCAAGAAGGTATGCGCTAGCCCTTTTCTTCTCTAGGACCTTGAATGGTCCATGTCGGAGTGCGTCGAGTTTCTTCGAGGGGCAGTTAGTCCTGATGTTAGTCCCTTCCAACCACACCTTGTCTCTGATGCAGTAGTTCCGAGATGGACTTCACTGTGTGTCAACTGTCTTCTTCATCTGATCCTGTGCTTGTTTCAGCCCTGCATTGGCTTCTTCTCGTGCCTGTTTGAGTTTTTTCAAGAAGTCGTTGGCCGCCGGATTGGTATCTTCTAACACAAGTTCTCCCTTCCAGGGATGTAAACCGTAGTTGAGGTAGAATGGGGTGTGCTTTGTCGCCTGATGTTCTTTGTCATTGTACTGGAACTCTGCAATTGCGATCCACTCAGCCCAATCATCCTGTAGATGGTTGACAAAGTTCTGTAAGAACGCTTCCATTTCCTGATGAGATCGCTTGGCCTGTCCATCGGTCTGTGGGTGGTATGCGGTGGACAGGTTCCTCTTGATCCCTAGCATGCGGCAGAGTATCTCCATGAACTTCGCAGTGAACTGCGGTCCCCTATCGCTGATGATCTTCTTGGGGATCCCATGAAGCTTCCATATCTGATCCCGATAGATCTTGGCTAATCCTTCAGCTGATAATTCCACGGTTGTCAGAATGAGGTGAAGCATCTTCGAATGTCTATCCGTGATGACCAGAATTGCGTTTTTTCCATCAGATTCTGGTATCAGTCCCACGACGTCGATTCCTATGTCTTCCCATGGGTGACTTGGTGCTGCATGGGGATGTAGCGGAGCATGTTGCTTTTGTCGGTTAATCTTGTTGTGTTGACAAGTGTCGCAACCCTTCACGTACTTCTTCACATCATGCAGTATGGTAGGCCACCAGTAGGTGCGAGTGAGGAGTTCATGTGTCCGGTACTGTCCTGGATGTCCGGCCACTGGTGCATCGTGTGACTCGAACATCAATTCTTGTCGTAATTGTGGGTCTGGCGGGACATAGACTCGTTCTCCTGCATAGGTGATCCCATTCTCCTGCTGATACCAATGAGGATTCTTTTTTAGGCCCTGCACTACTTCTGTCTCCATGCGGTTCGAAGCCTTGATGCGTGCGATCCATGGGTTTTCGATGGTTGTGATGTTTCTAATTTTGATGGAATCAGATGTTTCACCCCCTTCAAAGAATTGTTCCTCCGTGAACATCTCCATTTGTACCACATCTTCTGATTCCAACCGTTTCAAGAATAGTCCCTCCTTGAGCATTTGGTCACTGTCTTGTGGTTCGAGTTCCGCTTCATACCAGGGTAAGCGTGACAGGATGTCCGCTTTCGCATTGGTCTTGCCGGGCACATGCCATAATTCAAAGTCATAGTCTTGTAACTTCATTTTCCAGCGTCGCTGTCGTTGATTCAGGTCCTGAGGACGACGGAAATATGCCAGGTTCTTGTGATCGGTCAAGATTTCGAAACGTTCCCTGGCTTCGAGCAGATAGTGTCTCCAATCTTTTAATGCTTCCACGACCGCCAGGAGTTCCTTGTCATATATCTCGTAATTCTGTTCGGCTGCGGACATGGTCTGCGACAAGAACACGATGGGGTGCCATTTGTTGTCTTGCTTCTGAGAGAGTGCTGCTCCAATTGCATAGCCCGATGCATCGGTTTCAATCCTGAACTGTCCCTCTGGTTTCGGTAATGCCAAGACTGGTGCCGATGTAATTGCCCGTATGAGACCTTCAAAAGCTTGCTGCTCTGTTGGTCCCCAAGTAAATGTCGTACCGCCTGTGAGCGCGGTGAGAGGTTTCGCGATGTTTGAGTACCCTTCAATAAAACATCGATAGAAGTTAGCAAATCCAAGGAACTTCTGAACTTCCTTTTTTGATGTGGGTGCTCGCCAGTTTCGAATTGTATCCACCTTCTCAGTTTCCATCTCAACACATCCCTCACCAACCACATATCCCAATATAGGACATTTCGTTACTTCCCATAAACACTTCTTCTCCTTTAGGAACAAATCATTGTCCGATAGGATCTGTAGGATTTCTTCAGTGTTTCGCGCGAGTTCTTCCTGATAACCATGACGTCATCCATGTAGATCACGCAGATACGTCGGCGGATCTGGTCCCGGAATAGACTAGCCATCATTCGAGAGAACGTTCCCGGGGAGTTGCAAAGACCGAAAAACATGACCAATGGTTCGAACAATCCTCGACTGGTGAGGAAGGCAGCTTTCCATTCATCGCCCTTCTTAATCCGGACATTGTTATAGCCCCACATGATGTCCATTTTATTGAAGTAGACCGCATCTTTCAGTATGTCCAAGAGATCGGATATTCGTGGGAGTGGGAACTTGTCTTTGACTGTGAATTTATTGACCATGCGGTAATCTTGTAGCAATCGTTTGGAGCCATCCTTCTTGTTGATGAAGAAGCAAGGGGAGGCATACGGGGATTTGGATGGGCGGATCTTTCCTGTTGCTAGACCCTCGTCAATGAATGCGTCCAATTCCTCTTGTTCCTTTTGCGTCATAGGATATGTATTTCCCCCTAGTTCCTTTGGTGCGTCCGGTGTAAGTTCAATACCATGGTCCCATTCCCTCTCCTTTGGGATCTTATCAAAGTTCTCTTTTTCGAAGAGATGAGCAAATCGTTCAACATATGAGGGTCGTTTGGTTGTGGGAGGTGGTGTGGGAGTGACAGCTTCCCAAATAGGGTCTCCAGGCTTCCATTTCTGATCCGACTTTTTGGGTGCATCTTTGTCGCGCACCTCAACCATGCGAACCTGGCGTTTGCAACCATTAAGGTTAATCCTGAAATCTGAGTGTTTGGTTTGACATGTTGTTGGGCACCGGTTAAATGTTACCGTGCCAGTTGTCCAATTGATTGTGGGGTTGTGGTGTACCAACCAGTCATGTCCCAAGAGCATGTCCATTCTCCCAATGTCCAGTACCATTGCTTCCATGGTTTCCTGATGTGCTCCCAAATCCAGTTTGACTTTGGCAAGTTGGCTCGCTTTCTGTTGTCGATTTGGTGATCCATCTGCATTTAGAATTGCTATGGGCGGTATTCCTCGCGTGGGGAGGTTCTGTTCACGTACTATTCTGGGATGGATGCATGTGCATTCACATCTGCTGTCAACCTCAGGTCGGATGACCTTTGGTCCTCGTCGTGTTTTGAGCTGAGCTAATAGCCTGATCTCTCGTCTTTTTGGAGGTTTATCTCCCTTCACAATCTTAGTCGACGCAGCAGCTCGCTTGGCAGGGATGACATAGGTTCTATTGTCTGCAGTCATACAAGGCAAGCAAGTCCATTTAATAGATAAGGGTTGCAACTTAGCGTCGTTTAATCGGACCCTTTGGGAAAATCCTTCTTGTCGGCTTCTAAGATTGTGGTTTCATCATTCTCGACATCTTCTTCAGACACCTTCCTGACCCTTCCAGAGTTCTTCTTCGGCTTACAGCAGTTGCACGCGATATGGCCTTCTTGGTCACAGTTGAAACACTTGCAACCATCTTTCTTCTTTGGAGCACTACAGTCTTTAGCCAGATGACCGAACATTGACAGTTGTAGCAACGGGCTACTCCTGCTTTGTCGATCTCCATGGCCTTGCCCTGACCACCATAAGTGGTACCCGATCCGGTGCGCATGTCGCCGCCACCTCGGATGACCAGTGCATGTCCTTCCATCTGTCGTCCCTTGTTTCGGATCTCCTTTGCATAATCAGTGTACGTCTTGCCATCGCTAGCCACTTGTTCAGAGATTCTGTGGTTGACATTCTTCTCTAGGATGTATTTCCCAGTTTCTCTGCCAAGGTTTGACAGTTTCAAGAGTTCTTCAAATTCATCCAAGAATTCATCAACAGTGCGTTTCTCTTGTTTCAGGACTTCGAGTCTTGCTTTGGCAGCAACTGACTTGTTGGCAATGGAGAATCGTGTGGCGATATCATCGGAAAAACCTAGCCAGGTGATGTTTTCGTTGTCAACAGCAAGAGCGTTTAACTTGTTACTGGCCCAGTGTCTGCCGGACCCTTCCATCATGTGGGATAGTACCGCAAGAATCTTCTGATCGTCTGTGAGGCTCTTTTGGAACCTGATGTATAGTTTGGTGGCTTTCCACCACTCATCAAAGGTGTATCTGTCCTTGAACATCCCAGGATCCTTGATGATCTTGGATGTATCCATTGTTTGTACAGCCGGAGCTTCTGCCATGTTTAGAGTCTGCGGAGGAGAAGAGGAGTCGGGTTGTTGGGATGAAGATGGGGTTCGGGATACAGGTAAGGATTGAAAATGAGTCCCTGTTCTAGGCGTCTGTTTGATATCTGACTGCGTGGAGTCAAAAGTAAATTCGTCAGGGGACTCGTCGGCGGAATGGGTGGCAAAACGTTCAGAGTATTTCCTTTGTAAATCTCTAAGGAATCTCTGTTCCTGCGCGTCTGTTGGTCACGAGAAGGGGTCAAGTCTCTCGTTTTGTGCGCTCTGTTGTTCTTCGGTGGTGAAGTGGGCATAGATCTGCTGCTTCGAGTAAGACGTGATGATGTGGCTCTGGGACATTTCAATGTGAGCGTCCTAATCAATTTTCTGATAACGGTTGTCTGGACACCGATAAACTCTCTGATCTCTGTGATCCAACCTGTCTGAGGTCCTTCTTGAACGCGAAAGCTTTCGAGTTCATTCTGTCGGGCGTTGTAACGCGCGATCTGGTGTTGCCGAGCAAGATGGATGCTCTCTGCTATCTCGCCGTGGGGGCGATGCTCGTCATTATCTAGTTCTTCGTCAAGCACCTGCTGTAAGATGCGACGGATCTCCGATTCGTTGTACTGCTGGATAAGCATAAAAGCGATACTGTCTCGAGGACTTAGCTCCTCCTGTCGGGCTTCTGGCATGCTGAATGGGTTACTGGTGAAGTCTTCAAAGAAGCGTGACGTCTTGACTCGTCTGGTAGTTGCTCTCTTCGCTCTGGGCAAACCTAACGAGATTTAGCAACTTGTTATGCTTAACAAACCGTTCCAAGGTTCGGGCAGAGTATGCAGGAAAGTGGAAAGGCGAAGAGCAAAGTGATTGCTAAATCTAAGGAATCTACTATAGTACAAGAGGTTTATATAGGTACTGACTATAGGCGGTAGCGGATGAGTCAGTACTGCAGAAGGCAGTGCGCATGAGTAAGGCGACTGCGGAAGGCTATGTACAGTGAGTAAGCTGACTGCGGAAAGCGAGTCAGCATGGGAGCGAAGTATACTAAAGGGGATGACGAAGTAATGTAATGAGTCAGACTGGAAATTGAAGGTTGCGAAAGTAGACATTAGACATAGTAAGCTTGTAAGAGGGCGCCAAGTCGGGCCGATAAGTAAAAGATATGACGTGGTCCTCATACCGTAGAGTCCGTAACACAAACACTGATTTTTCCTGAAGATTGTTGCAGATGGACTATGTTCTGTGCAGCCCTTCACAGCACTGTTGAGCTGAAGTTTAAGCTTTGAAGATCTTTAGAGATGGAGCATAAAATTTGAAGGTCTTTGCAGAGCTGGTAGGTGATATAGTTTCTATACAGTAATATATAGATTTTAAGGGAATCTGTAAAGGTAATTGGGAACCTTGTGTAAGTCTTCATAGAATAGGGTACAGCAATTCATGAAAAATGGATTGGAAAAAGTTGATTGAGTTTCAGTGCTATGACATAAAAAATAAACACATGTCCTCCAAGCATCTCATGCCCCCGTCCCTCGCGCGCCTTCTGCTGTTCTTTTGTCTGCCGGCATGCATCCGCTGTTTGTCATGTGTCTGCCATTTTCACCTGTCCCAAGTTGTTTCTCATGCATGCTGCACCGTTCTCGCATCTGCTCTGCCGTTTCTCATGTCTACTGCCATTCTCGCGTGTCCTGTGCTGTTCCTCCGTTCATCGTGTCCCCCCACTCTTGCATCTGCTGGTGCATGTCCCACCATTTATCGCATGTCCTGTCCTGTTACTTGCATGTCCCGCCGTTCCCCCGTCTGTTGGTGCATGTTCCACCGTTTCTCGCATGTCTGGATGTTCTCGCATGTTTTGTGAGTGGTCTGACATGATGTGAATGGCGGGGGAGCTTACCTATACAGGGGCACCATGGCCCTTGTGTGCACGGGGGGGGGGGGGGGGGCGGAGGCGAGAGAGAGGGATGGAGGAGGAGGAGGGAGGTGATGGGGAAGACAAGAACTTGATGTGACAAGTCTTGGCTCCTTTACTTGGCAGGTTCCGGGCCCAGACACACATGGTGAAACATCGGAACTTGCCGACCTCGGCAACAGCTGAAAGTCAAACAATATCCCAAGTCCCCAGCATCTTTCTTGCCTCCTCTCATCACCTTCCTCTACTCCCTCCTCCGTCCCTCCCTCTTGCCTCCCCCATTCACACAAGGGCCACGGTGTCCTCATATATATAGGTAAGCACTCCCGCCATTCACATCATATCAAACCACTCACAAAGCATGTGAGAATGGCTGGACATGCAAGAAATGGTGGGACACATGCCCGCAGACGTGAGACCGGCGGGATGCGCAAGGAACAGGACGGCATGAGAAATGGTGGGACACGCACCAGCAGACGCAAGAACGGCAGAATGCACGAGGGACGGGACAGGATATGTGCAAGGAATGGCGCAACCAAAGCGAGAATTGTATGGTTTATTTCGCGCATTGAAGGAAGCGAAGTTTTGGCTCTTGGGCTGTCGGAATCTGGTTATAGAGACCGATGCGAAGTATATCAAGGGGATGCTCAATAATCCTGGTCTTGGACCGAACACTGCTATAAACCGATGGATTGATTACATTTTGATGTTCCACTTCACACTAAGGCATGTGCCAGGCAAGACCTTTGCACCTGATGGTCTATTGAGGTGAGAAGCGCAACCGGGGGATGAAACATACCATATCGAGGAGGACTGGGTGGATGAACCAGACAGACCGCCACAGTACGAGTATCCCGATAAGGAAAATGGTATTCCTAATGTGGAAAAGAATGACCTGTTAGAGTTTGACGAGTTTAAAACAAAGATAGACACATGTGGTGGTTATCTTTGGGCTACGTCGGTTAAAGACTTCCAGGGAGAGCTTGCTGACGCTCGCAAGAGATTGAATATTGAACGATTATATCTTGAGTGAGTGTGTAAGGCCGGGCTGCTCTCGCAATTCGTGGGGGAACTGGCGTTGCCCGACGACTCTTTGAAATGGGATGAATCAATGCGAGAACCTTATGATGAAGATCATCGCACAATGACCGCGAAGTTGCAGGATGACCGCATTCCTGACATCAAGATTTGGCTCGAGGATCCTTTTGTGAGACCAAACGGCCTGAATGACCGACAGTATAAACAGTTTGTGCAGCGGGCGAGACAATTCTTTGTCGCTGATGATGGCCGGCTCTATAGAAGAGGTAGTGAGGGAAAGCACAAACTAGTGGTCAAAAAGGGGCATCGCATGTACATGATGAGGGCATCCCATGATAGCCTTGCACACCGCGGCTTCTATGCAACAAAAGAGCTTATTGCGCAAAGATTCTGGTGGCCAGAATATGAACATGATGTTCGCCTATATGTCCAGACTTGTCATATATGTCAGCTGAGACAGAAGACATTGGTTTGCATTCCTCCTATGGTAACCCATATGCCGGGTCTGTTTCAGGTCCTGCATGCCGATATGCTACACATGACGCTGGTGTCGAACGGTTGTAAATACATTGTTCACGGCCGCTGTGAACTATCGACATGGATGGAAGGGCGGCCGCTAAGGCAAGAAACAGGTCGGACTGTTGGGCACTGGCTCTTCGAAGACATACTATGTAGGTGGGGCGGTATGATCATGATTGTGACCGATAACACGGGGCCATTCAAGAAAGCTTTGGCCTGGATAGAACAGAAGTATGGAATTAAGGGGATTATGATATTGGCTTATAATTCTAGAGCAAATGGACGGATTGAGAGGCCGCATTTGGACGTTTGTCAGGCTTTGTTTAAGGCCACAGGCAGTGATATCGGCAAGTGGTTCTGGTTCTTCCACTATATGATGTGTGTTACATTCCAATCCTCCGATCTGACTCCGATCTGACTCCTCCGACATTTTGACTAATACTTGATTACATTGTACTTACTGTTACGAACCTTCTCGCTATGTACAATACTTACATTACCTCTGTAGTTATGTTCACATCTCCGAAAGCCACTTACTATCCGACTCCGGCATTAGCCACTCATTCTCCAACTCCGACAATTCCCCACATCCTCCGACATACTATATAAACCTACGTATAATCTTGTATTAGTTTCAGTTTGAATATCAACTTAGTCTCGACCAAACATCCTCTCTGACTCTTGACTTGAGTCTGACTCCGACCATTCCGACCATTCTGACCATTCTGAAATAAAGACACCCCGACGTATTAGCGAGGGTGCAACACACAAGTTGAAGCCAAGTCTTTACCACTACGCCATTCACGTTCTCGACCTCCGACCCTCCGACGTGTCCGACATAGCTCCGATGTTTCATCGTTCAGTTCTTAACAGTATATTCAAACTCCCACTTGCTCTTCCATCTATTTCAAATTCTTAATATGGCACATTGCACCACACAGAACTCCCGTGCAGCAGCAGCCGCGGCAGAAACTACCAATCCGCAGAATAACAGGGCATCATTCTTGCAAACTTTTAAAGGCTTTTCCGCTTGCCATACACAACCCTCACAATCGACATCAGTACCTCCTACTCATGACCCTCCATCTCCGACACCACGTTTCAAAACACCTCAGACTCAAGGACCTCCAGATCTTCCTGAGGTCTCCGATCATGACAACAATCCCCCGACGCCTCCTTCCGAAGATCATGCCTCTGACAATCCTTTCTGTCGCGAAGAAACTCCAAACCTCGCTGAAGCAATCTTGCTTATGATGCAGGAACTCCGACGCAGAGACACTCCGAGGCCTCAGAAGAAAAAGGCAAAGGAACCCGACACCTTTGACGGCTCCGATCTGCGGAAACTTAACAGCTTCATTGTAAGGGCAACCACTTTCACTTTTTACTTTTCCTTTCCTTTCTTCCTTTCCTTTCTATTCCACCATCTCCGACGTCCTCCGATCGTATCCGCTGTCTCCAACATCTTATCCGCCTCTCCGCATCCGACGACTCCGCCCCCATCCACTACTCCACACGTCGGATCGCAGGTACTATCATTCATCTTGTTTCCATTCATCCTTCATCGCTACTCCCGATCATTGCTCATCATTCATGTGTCTCGTTTTATCTCTTATTTCATATCTCATTTTACTATTTATCTCGCTAGCTTGCAGGGGAATCCTTAGAACTTTCTCTTCAGATCTCCCTTGCAAGGTGTGTGTTGTATTACTTATCAGGCTGCTCAATCTAAACTTCGGATCTCCCTTGCAAGTATCTGAGTTTGAGTCTTGGATCGTAAGGTCGCCCTTACAGTAGAAAGTTCTCTTCTAATTGGACTGGGTCCAATTGCATCATTGTCAAGATTCCGCGCTTCAGAGCAGCTTCGTCCGCGTCCGACTCCGATACATCTCACACCCCTTCCAGTTCTTCTAATTACCTCTCCGTAACTGGTAATTCTGCTCCACACATAGTAATGGACAACCCCAATCGCCTTGAACAGCTCAAGCACGAGTTCCAGGAACAACATCAAACTCTCGCTGATATCTCGACTCAACTTGACCAACTCCTCCTCGCCTTCAACACAATTCCTGCCCCAGCTCCGCCACCTATCCCACCTGCTCCCGCACCCACTATTATACCCGCTCCGCTCGCTCCGGCCAATCTGGGCGTACGTCGAGCAAAACCTGCCAATCCATCGGACTTCAATGGATCGCGCGCAAATGGTTGGACCTTTCTAAACTCCTGTGAATTGTTTATGGGGCTGGCTCCGGAACAGTTCGCAGACGACCACGCTAAAATTTATTGGGCTTTATCTTTCATGAAGAGTGGACGTGCAGCACGCTTTGCGGATCGCATTATCTGACAGGAGCGGAGGACCGGTGCTCCACCTTATCGGACTTGGGTGGACTTCCGTGCAGTCTTTACAGCGGAGTTCACTCCGAAGAATGAGGAACAGGACACGAGACTGATCCTCGAAGGAGAATCCTATTATCAAGGTCAACGGGATGTCAAGACCTATATTGACGAGTTCAAAGACTACATTGACAAAGCGGGCTATCAGGAGGATACCAACATCGTACTCAAATTCCGCCATGGTCTCTGTTCCAACATTCAGAACGAGATTGCCACCCTGACCCACGGACGACCTGCGGATGACAACCCCGAGGAGTGGTACTCTGCAGCACAAGTCAATGACGACAATAGGATTGCCAACAAAGCCTTCAAAGCCACTGCTCCGACCCGCACCTCCGCCTTCCACAATGTTGTCGGACCAAGAGTACCTGGCACCTCAGTATTCCCTCGCCCCTACATTCCATTCACTCCGCGTACAGCTCCGCTCGCATCTGCATCCGCTCCGCTGACAAGGGACCCCAATGCAATGGACATTGATACTTCACGTGTCAAAGGCAAGAATGCCAATGCATGCTTCAGATGTAACGAAATGGGTCACTTTAGTCATGAATGCCCCCTTCGCTTCGACATTTGCTTCATGACAACGGAGGAGCAGGACGAGTTTGTTATGGAACAACTCATGGTCAAGGATGCAGCGGAAGGCAACTCTGTTCTGCCCATGGAGTCTGCGGAGTTGGAGGAAGGACAGGAGGATTTTCCTCCCCACAGCGAGTGAACAGTGCGCCCTCGTTGTCTGCTAAAAATCGTTATGCTGCCTTATTTATGGAACAATATGATCCTATACCCTTCATCTCTAAGCCTGCAAATGATCCCATAGTCGCACCCAACTCCACAAATCCCATCTGCCTTCGCCTCTCTAAATGGGAGCGTCGGCTTCCAAAACAATATGTCCTCGCCTCCGCTCACTCCGACAATTCTATTGAACTAGACATAGTTCTTGAAACTACCAACACTAAAGACACACTATCACAAAAGGTTTTACTCAACAGCGGGGCAACAGGGTCATTTGATGAACGCACTCTGGTCGAGAAACATCGACTCTCTACTCAAAAACTACAACGTGCAATTCCGGTATACAACATTGACGGAACTCCAAACGAGGCCAGAGCAATAATGGAGGTGTTGGATGTAGTGCTCCGCTATTCAAAGAACACAACCCCAAGGTAGATTGGGCTTTGGCTTCAGGGGAAGTGAAGATGAGCCGGTGTCCTGCACGATGTTGGACATGTCACCAAGAGGCAGCCCAAGAGCAGAAGGAGCGGAAGTTTGAACAAGTCCGCATCCGAGCCTGTCGGGTGGGTTCCACTCCGATGTCCGGTCTAGAGGAGGAGGCTCCACGCGGCCCATGGGTGGAGGATGTCACAGAAGGAGAAGAAGCAGAGGAGTTAGCGGAAGACGATGAGGAAGAGGATGAGTTTGAGGAGGGAGACCGCCTTTTTGTCGGAACAGTAC
The DNA here is from genome assembly GCA_963565915.1 of Entoloma clypeatum. Taxonomy (NCBI): domain Eukaryota; kingdom Fungi; phylum Basidiomycota; class Agaricomycetes; order Agaricales; family Entolomataceae; genus Entoloma; species Entoloma clypeatum. The sequence goes on along the minus strand of OY751491.1, from coordinate 1,658,117 downwards.
CCACGGAGGCGGAGTTCATCCGTGCTTCATCCAATATCTCGCAACGTCTATTGGAGGCCTTCCTCAGTAACCAAAAACCTAAATCTTTCCGCAACTCTGTACCAGACCACTTGTTTGACTTCGAAGATGTATTCTCAAAGACCTCTTTCGACACCTTACCAGAAGAGCGGACTTGGGACCACGCCATTGAACTTGTTCCGGACGCCTCTCCGGCAGGGTGTAAGGTATATCTGCTTGCTCCGAACGAACAGAAGGAACTCGACGCGTTTTTGGAGGAAAACCTTGCAACTGGTCGGATCCGCCCTTCCAAGTCTCTGATGGCATCTCCGGTATTCTACATCAAGAAGAAGGATGGCTCGCTTCGTCTTGTACAAGACTACCGGTCACTCAATTCCAAAACTATCAAAAACAAGTATCCGCTTCCGCTCATATCCGAACTGATCAATAAACTTCAACGCACTCAATACTTCACCAAGCTCAACATCCGCTGGGGCTACAACAATGTGCGGATAAAACCCGGAGACGAGTGGAAGGCCGCTTTTCGGACCAATCGCGGACTCTATGAATCGTTGGTGATGTTCTTCGGCCTCACTAATAGTCCATCCACATTCCAGACTTTCAGGACCTTATCACTGAAGGTGTAGTCTGTGTTTACCTCGACGATATACTCATCTTCATGGAGACCCTTGCGGAGCATCGGAGAGTCACATGGATCGTACTGGAACGACTTCGCGAACACAAACTCTATCTAAAACCAGAGAAATGCGAGTTTGAACAAACGCGCATTGAATACCTAGGCCTTATTATTGAACAAGGACACGTAGAGATGGATCCGGTGAAGGTAGCGGGGGTCGCGGAGTGGCCTGCTCCGACAAACGTCCGAGAAGTACAGTCCTTTCTGGGATTCACTAACTTCTATCGCCGTTTTATTGAAGGGTTTTTGGACATCGCGCGCCCTCTTTTCGAGCTCACAAAGAAAGGGCACCTCTGGTCTTGGAGGGAGGGAGAAGTGTCCGCATTTGCGGAGTTGAAGCGGAGGATTACATCCACTCCGATCCTGGTCTTAGCTGATCATGGAAAGGAGTGGCGGATAGAAGCAGATAGCTCGGACTTTGCAACCAGAGCAGTACTGTCCCAACCAACAGAGGATGGTAAGTGGCATCCTGTCGCATTCTATTCCAAAAGCCTAAGTCCGGTGGAACGCAACTATGAGATCTACGACAAGGAGATGTTGGCGGTGGTCCGCGCATTGGAGGAGTGGAGGCACTTCCTTGAAGGAGCGGAGAAGACAGTGGAGATTTGGACGGACCACAAAAATCTTGAGTATTTCATGACAGCTCAAAAACTAAATCAACGACAGGCTAGATGGTCCTTATACCTCGCTCGTTTTGGGCTTCAGGGGAAGTGAAGATGAGCCGGTGTCCTGCACGATGCCGGACATGCCACCAAGAGGCAGCCCAAGAGCGGAAGGAGCGGAAGTTTGAACAAGTCCGCATCCGAGCCTGTCGGATGGGTTCCACTCCGACGTCCGGTCTAGAGGAGGAGGCTCCATGTGGCCCATGGGTGGAGGATGTCACAGAAGGAGAGGAAGCGGAGGAGTTAGCGGAATCTCTGACCGAGGACCGCAGTTTGTCACCAAGTTCACGCGCAAACTATACAGGCTGCTTAACATTAAGGTTGCTGCCTCGACAGCCTACCATCCGCAGTCGGATGGACAGACGGAGCGGGTCAATCAAGGATTGGAACAATACCTTCGCCTATTCGTCAATGAACGTCAAGACGATTGGGACGAATGGCTTCCGATGGCTGAATTTGCATACAACAACCATGTTCACGCATCAACACGTCAAACTCCATTCTACATTGACACTGGCCGCCATCCGCGCATGGGATTCGAACCTCGCGAGAAGCAGATGGAGATCGAGGCGGTAGCAGAGGCTCACGCAGCACTGACAAAGGCAAAAGACAACATGGCACAATACTACAACCAGCATCGGAGCACCACTCCGACATTCCGCCCGGGGGACAAGGTCTTTTTAGACTCATCAGACCTCAAAACCACCTGATCCACAAAAAAACTTGCACATCGATACATAGGCCCTTTCCCAGTGGTCCGACCTGTTGGAACACATGCCTACGAACTTCGCCTTCCCCCTTCCATGTCCCCTGTTCACCCAGTATTCCATGTTGTCAAACTTTCACTAGTTCCTGACGACCCTTTCCAATGCCAAGTCCGCTCTCCTCTGCCTCCGATGGTAGTCGGAGAAGAATTGGAGTACAATGTTGAAAACCTCTTGGACAGCCGACTGCATCAAGGCAAGCTTCAATTCTTGGTCAAATGGAAGGGATATGGCTACAAAGAGAATTCCTGGGAAGCAGAAGACAATGTCCATGCCCCGTGCCTAGTCCGCGACTTCTACCGACATCATCCAGGAGCTCCGCAGCAGATCGCCGCCACGATATTGGGTTTGTTTTGCCTGACACGTCGAGACGCCATGCCTTGAAGGGGGGGTGATGTAAGGGCAACCACTTTCACTTTTCACTTTTCCTTTCCTTTCCTCCTTTCCTTTCTATTCCACCATCTCCGACGTCCTCCAATCGTATCCGCTGTCTCCGACATCTTATCCGCCTCTCCGCATCCGACGACTCCGCCCCCATCCACTACTCCACACGTCGGATCGCAGGTACTATCATTCATCTTGTTTCCATTCATCCTTCATCGCTACTCCCGATCATTGCTCATCATTCATGTGTCTCGTTTTATCTCTTATTTCATATCTCATTTTACTATTTATCTCGCTAGCTTGCAGGGGAATCCTTAGAACTTTCTCTTCAGATCTCCCTTGCAAGGTGTGTGTTGTATTACTTATCAGACTGCTCGATCTAAACTTCGGATCTCCCTTGCAAGTATCTGAGTTTGAGTCTTGGATTGTAAGGTCGCCCTTACAGGAGCGGTCAATGAAGGAGCCAGTCGCTCCGCTATTGAGGAGAGCATTTTGTGAAAGGGTATCCTTGGTATCCATTGTCTCCAGAACAACATCTAGTTCAATAGTGTTGTTGGAGCTGTCAGAGGCCAGGATGTATTTTTTTGGAAGTCCTCGTTCCCATTTCTGGAGTTGGGGTCAGACGACTTTCAGAGTTGGGGTATGTGTGCCTGAGGGTTCATTCTGCGCCGAGTCATAGGGAGAAGAAGTAACATCTGATCCATCTATAGACAAGGAAGCATAATGATTGCTAGTGGACAATGAGGGCACACCATTCACTCGTTGTCGGGGGAAAAATTCTCTTGTTTGTCTTCCGCTTGCTCTGACACTCCGGCAACATCGGAGGTAGATGCCACTGTATCTTTAGCGGCTAGTTGGTCCATCATGTACTCCTCCTGTTTGTCCAATGTCATGAATCAGACGTCGAATTGGAGCGGACACTCGCGACTGAAATGACCAGTTTTACCACATCTGAAGCATACATTGCTGTTCTTACCCCTGATGCGAGAGGCATCAATATCCATTGCATTGGGGTCGTGGATGGTCAGAGTCGGAGCAACGACTGTCGGAGGTGCACGGGGAATATAGGGGATGAAAGGTTGGGGAAATACAGATCCTGCCGCTGCCTTCGGTGCGGTCGGAGCAGTGCGGAAAGGGTTCGGGCATGTCGGAACTGTGGACTTGAAAGCTTTATTGGTGATTCAATTATTGTCGTTGACTCGTGCCGCTGCATACCAGGCATCTGGGTTGTCACCCGCGGGTCGTCCGAAAGTTAGTGTAGCAATTTCAGATTGGATGTCGGATCGGAGGCTGTGTTGGAACTTGAGTACTATGTTCGTTCCTTCGGTGTACCCAGCCTTTTTGACATAATCTTTGAAGTCATCAATATAAGCCTCCACATCTCGACTACCTTGGTAATAGGCTTCTCCCTCAAGAATGAGCCATGCATCTTGTTCTTTGTTTTTTGGAGTGAACTCCGCAATGAACGCGGTTTGGAACTGCACCCAGGTCTGGTGGCACGGAGCTCCAGTCCGACGCTCTTGTCGGATGATGTGGTTGGCGAAGCGCAGCACGTCCACTCTTCATGAAGGAAAGCGCCCAATAGATCCTAGCATGATCGTCTGCAAACTGTTCTGGAACCAGTCCCATATACAGTTTGCAAGAATTAAGAAAAGTCCAACCAGTGGTACGTGCTCTGTCGAAGTCTGACGGAGTTGTGGGTTTGGCCCGACGCACACCTGGATTGGCAGGCACGATTGGAGCAGGTGGAAAGGCTGGAACTTGGGCCTCCGCTGGAGGGGGAATTGGGTTGGGGTTGGGAATGGAAACAGGTGGAATAGCGGCGCGGATAAGTTGTTCAAGTTGTGCAGTAATGTTGGTGAGGGTTTGGCGGTGTTCCTGAAACTCATGTTCAAGCGCAGCAAGACGTTTGGGGTCGTCCATTTCTATGTGTGATACGGAGTCACCAGTTACAGAGTGGTAGGCAGAACGGTGAAAAGGGGGATTGGAAGGGGTGTTGGATGTACCAGAATTGGAGGAGGGCAGACTCGAGTCTGTGTCGTCAACTCCAAAGCACGGAATGGCTTCAATGGTACAATTCGTACCCAGTCCGTTTAGAGAGAACTTTCTACTGTGAGGGCGACCTTATGATCCAACAACTCCGAAGTGCTCCGAAGCAACTCTGACGTTGGACGACTTGCAAGGGAAATCCAAAGTTAAATTAGACTCTACGAAGTACAATACGAGGTGTACCTTGCAAGGGAAATCTAAAGAGAAAGTTCTGAGGATTCCCTTGCAGGCTAGACAGCTATATAGATGACAAGAATTGGAAATGAGGAGAGGAATGTTGAAATACAACAATGATCGGGCATAGGGATGGGAACGGAATATGTAAATCGGAAGTGTGCATGTGGTGGTATAAATCATTGCTCCGATGTGCACTCCGACGCAGAGGACGGGTCGGAAGTGTCGGAGGTCGGAGGTGTCGAAGGATAGATGGAAACAAAAGGAAACATAAAGTATAGTAATATAAATAAGAGACGTACCACAACGGTCGGAGGGTCGGAGGATGGGTCGGAGGTGTCGGAGGTGTCGGATTGAGGAAATTGGATGGTTGCCCTTACAATGATGGCCCATGCAAGTGATATTACACCAGTTTATAACACCCCCATGCAATCTTTTCCATTGCCTCCACTGACACCTGAAGGCTCCCATGAGACAGGACCCATGGTCATCGATGGGGAAGTTCAACAGGATTGGTGATCTTTTGATTTGCCATCACCAGGCTTCTCACCATTATCCTTGCCAGGAGAATTTGATTGGAAGGACTTTGGCTCACCATTGTCCCCTCCATACAATGTGATGACCGAGGCTCACAACTGGAAGGACTTCTGTTCAATTTTTCCTTCCCCAGCCCATTCTGCAGAATCTTCCTCATGGAGGTCCCTCCCATTGGCCCCAAGTCCGACAGAAATTGTGATATCATCCACCTCGAGACCTCGTGGAAGCCTCTTGTTCCAATTGAACGCCTGGATTGACACCACCACCCACCCTCTTCCAGCCCTGGACATCCCTGGGTTGTCCATTGAAGCCTCCAGTGATCCAGGCCCTGAGACATGGAGGGCATTTGACAGCCTGTGCACCAGCGATGGGGGAATGGACAAAGGAAGCTATGATGCACCCAACACAGATATAATTGTGGTGACTTCATCCCCAGCCACCCCACCATTTCCTGTCTTCCACCCTCCCGATGGAGTCCAGGAAAGCCTCACGCTACCTTTCCATGGCAATGCACTTGAATTGGGGGAGGTTCCTGTTTGTCCAAAGGTCCTATGTCGAAAGCCCTGCTGTCAATCCCGCTTTTCAGGAGATCCCCCAGAAGTAATTGATGCAAATGAGATCCTGGAATATCTCAAGACTGTCCCCTGTCCTGGACAAGCGAGTTTGAACAGATGCTGTTGGTCCTGGGCTTCAGATGGTCAAAAGCCCTTCCGTTCTGTCAAAGTCTGGCATGACAAGCATCCGGTGAAACTTCCATCTTGGTGCCTGCCCTTTTGGGAGTCAGTAGCATTATATTGGAAGGATCTTGTGTGGTGGAGAAAGGCAGTCTGGAGCCTCCGAGATGTAGGTGACCAGATTGCCCTCAATTTCATTGCAACCATCCCATGGCATCTGGTGTGTCCGATTGAGGGGTTTGAAACCTACAACCTCGCCCGATTTGTGACCAAGGCCTGGCTCTCAGACAACCATATCAACATCCTTGCCTGGCTCATCAATAAAAATGTTGTGCAACTGGGAGCCAAATTCTTGCCACTCTTGTATGCTATCACCCTTGCCTGCCAATATCAGCTCTCCAAGTCTGCTGACTATACCCCCATTCCATGGCTTGACAATATTCAGAACAAACTCAAGACAGGCGAGCTAAAACACACCGCCTTCTGCCTCCACATCAAGTCGGGGCATGGCTTACCAGCAACAGAGGACCTGGGTAACCACTGGGTGGCCATCATCATTGATGTTGTCAACCATCAGATCCTCTATGGGGATTTCTTGCAAGACCCCACCAACCCACAGGTCATTTCAATGATCAAGTGGTGGTTGGAACCATCATTTGGAAGCTCCTTCACCATCCAGTCCCTCCGATGCAACCAACAGGCTGGTGACTGGAGCTGTGTGGACTTTGCCTCCAACATGATTGCCCATCATCTTGACAAATACCCCTCCTCATTGGCGAGTCCAAGGACGAGGCTGTGAACTATTGGCTGGGCTTGCAGTTCCAAGCTGTAAATGGAATGTGTTGTGTAGTGAGTAATCTAGCCTTCCATGGCCTATAATACTGATGGCCCTGGGCACCAAGGATAATACCTGGGTGTATCGACCCACATTGTCACCGGAATGAACAGCAGAGGGCTTGACCCTCCTTTAGGTGGGTGACATTTGCATCAGGCCTGGTTCAGAGCCCTAAGAGGAGAAAGCATTACAAAACCCATAACTACTATTGTTATTTGAATATCTATGTCTTAATCAAAACTCAGTGTGTTGTTTGCCAATGTGCTGTTGATAATGTCATGTCTGAATCATCAAACAGAGGCTTGTTTTCCTCTGTTCCATTTTTCCACAATTCCACCAAGAAATGGCAGGGTCGTATCTAAACTGGCCATGGTCCAGTTCGCAAACATTTTGAACAAGGTTCAAACATGAACTGAACCTTAATGCTCAGGTTCAGGTTCAGCCTCGCCCCAAACCCAAACATTTAATAAGGTTCAGGTTTGGGCCGATGCCAAACCCAAACATTGCCAAACATGCAGCGAACCTATGACTTTGTTGATTGTTGATCAACGAAGTCTACTTTGGGTGATCACCACCACAACTGCGGGGCTCTCTGAGCCGCTGCTGTTTTCATTCATGCCCGGCAGCCTCCACTTGTCGCCTCTCACATCCAACAGCCATCCCTCATGCCTAACAGCCATCCCTCATACCCCATGGCCGCCGCCGTCCCTTGTGCCAAACGGCCGTCCCTCATGCCCAACTTGCTCCCAACGTGCCCAATGCCATCCCTCGTGCCCAACGGCTGTCCCACATGCCCCATGGCTGCCCCTCATCCCCAATGGCCGCCTCTCGTGCCCAACAGCCATCCCTAATGTCCAATGGCCATCCCTCATGCCCAACTGCAGTCCCTCTTGCACCAAATGTGTGCAACAGTTGCGGGAATGTATCAACAGTCGATCATGTGACTACAATCATGTGTTTTACCATGAGGTATGACCTCATGAAGTGTTCTAGACTTAGAATGATCTGGACTTGCTCTAGACCTCTGTGACATCTCAATGACTCAGAATGCTGCGCACCACAGCCTTCATGCTGTGTATAATGATATTCCATAGTGTTCTATCATGTTCTAGCCAATAGTGTTACTGTTACGGACTATGTGCTATGCCGACGACCTTGTCATTTTCTTTACTCATTGGACCGGCTCGGCCCCCTCTTACTTATCTACTATGACATAGCACCTCCTTTAGTGTACTTTGCTCCCACACTGACTCGCCTTCTGCAGTAGTCTTACTCATTCCGCAGTCAGCTTACTTTCCACAGTTACTGACTCATTTGCTACTGCTCATAGTCAGTACTATATAAACCTCATGTACCATAGCTACATTCCTTAGATTTAGCAATCACATTGCTCTTCGCCTTTCCATCTTCCTGCATACTCTGCCCAAACCTTGGAATGGTTTGTTATGCATAACAAGTTGCTAAATCTTGTTAGGTTCGCCCAGAGCGAAGAGAGCAACTACCAGATGAGTCAGGACATTGCGCTTCTTTGAAGAGTTCACCAGCAACCCCTTTGCCATGCCAGAAGCCCGACAGGAGGAGCTAAGTCCTCGAGACAGTATCGCTTTTATGCTTATCCAGCAGTACAACGAATCGGAGATCCGTCGCATCTTACAGCAGGTGCTTGACGAAGAACTAGATAATGACGAGCATCGCCCCCACGGTGAGATAGCAGAGAGCATCCATCTTGCTCGGCAACACCAGATCGCGTGTTACAACGCCCGACAGAATGAACTCGAAAGCTTTCGCGTTCAAGAAGGACCTCAGACAGGTTGGATCACAGAGATCAGAGAGTTTATCGGTGTCCAGACAACCGTTATCAGAAAATTGATTAGGACGCTCACATTGAAACGTCCCAGAGCCACATCATCACGTCTTACTCGAAGCAGCAGATCTACACCCACTTCACCACCGAAGAACAACAGACCGCACAAAACGAGAGACTTGACCCCTTCTCATGACCAACAGATGCCTAGAACAGGGACTCATTTTCAATCCTTACCTGTATCCCGAACCCCATCTTCATCCCAACAACCCGACTCCTCTTCTCCTCCGCAGACTCTAAACATGGCAGAAGCTCCGGCTGTACAAACAATGGATACATCCAAGATCATCAAGGATCCTGGGATGTTCAAGGACAGATACACCTTTGACGAGTGGTGGAAAGCCACCAAGCTATTCATCAGGTTCCAGAAGGGCCTGACAGATGATCAGAAGATCCTTGCAGTGCTATCCCGCATGATGGAAGGGTCTGGCAGGCACTGGGCCAGTAACAAGTTAGATGATCTTGCCACCGATGGTGAGAACATTACCTGGTTAGGCTTCTCAGATGATATCGCCATATGATTCTCTGTCACCAACAAGTCAGCTGCCGCCAAAGCGAGATTGGAGGTCATGAAACAAGAGAGACGCACCATCAATGAATTCCTGGATGAATTCAAAGAGATTTTGAAGCTGTCAAACCTTGGCAAAGAACTGGGAAGTACATCCTAGAAAAGAACGTCAACCGCGAGATCTCCAAGCAAGTGGCTAGTGATGGAAAGACATACACCGACTATGCAAAGGAGATCCAAAACAAGGGGCGACAGATGGAAGGGCATGCACTTGTCATCTGAGGAGGCAGCGACACACGCACCGGATCGGGTACCACTTATGGTGGTCAGGGCAAGGCTATGGAGATTGACAAAGCAGGAGTAGCCCATTGCTACAACTGTCAACGCTTTGGTCACCTTGCCAAGGACTGCAGCGCTCCCAAGAAGAAAGATGGTTGCAAGTGTTTCAACTGCAACCAAGAAGGCCATATTGCGCGCAACTGCTGCAAGCTGAAGAAGAACTCCGGAAGGGTTAGAAAGGTGTCTGATGAAGATGCCGAGAATGATGAAACCACAATCTTAGAAGCTGACGAGAAGGATTTTCCCGAAGGGTCCGATTAAATGACGCTAAGTCGTGACCCTTATCTATTAAATGGACTTGCTTGCCTTGTATGACTGCAGACAATAGAACCTATGTCATCCCTGCCAAGCGAGCTGCTGCGTTGACTATGATTGTGAAAGGAGACAAACCTCCGAAACGACAAGAGATCAGGCTGTCGCATCAGGAAACACTGATTTTTGCCAAAGATGTTGCAGCTTGTTGCAGCTTGGCCTATATGCTGTGCAGCTCGTTGCAGCACTGTGGAGCTGAAGTGCCAAATTTGATGGTCTTTGTAGAGCTGGTAGGTGATATAGTTTCTATAAAGTAATATATATATTTTGAGAGAGTCTGTAAAGATAATTGGAAACTTTCACATACTCAACCTATATTGTATTGTAATTTACGGTCCAGCAAAGACATACAGTGTATGGTAAAATATGGATGCAGCGAATTTGCTACAGCACCAGCGAATTGAAAAATTGACCAAAATTTTTTATTTCAGCTTTAGATTCTCCTCATTCCGGGGATCTGAGCACACACACACAGCCTTTTGTCTTTTTTTTTTTAGTTGTGCCTATTTGGGAAGCGGGAAAGTGGTGATGTAGAGTGAGTGTGATCATATAATAGCCTTGTGGCTCAGTTGGTTAAATTGTTAGTATAATGTTCTAAAACTATAGAGATTGATGGTTCAAGTCTTCTGAGTGGCAGAAATTTTGCACCTTACTAATTCGCAACATTGATTTCTCATCCTCAGATCGTTCTGTGGAAAAGACTGGTTTAAACCCATTCAAACCGGTCTTTGGCCGGTCTTTCAAATTCTGAAGTTTGGAGTCAACCGAGGACTGGCGAGATCCGAAACCTTAAAAACCGAGACCGGCGGTCCAGTCTTTCACCGGTTTGGTTTGATCTGGTCTCAGCCTAATTCATGAAAAAGTAAACTGGACCTTTGAACGCTAGTCCAAATGATGCTAAGTCCGCGTTACAAATCATCTGCCGATTAATTCATTCCTGGAAGTTTTCTGCCATGCCCATTTGGCTATTGCTATCCATAGGCGGTGGAGATTGTAGAACTGTGCTTCCACAACCTACAGTTTCCTTCTTTATGTGGTCAGATTTTTGTGACCCTTGGATTTGCTCTCCTTCAAATCCAAAGAATGTTTGAAGTGGCACCTGAGCTAAACGCCTCACTGCGCTATTTCGTTGCATGAATTCGTGGTCCATTTCATCTGACCGCTTCGCTGCAAATAGATTCTTTATGGCCCCTTGAATGTTGGGATCATCATCCTGGTTCACTGGACTTCTCAGCTTCATGATTGGGATCTGTTTTGATCTAGATGTCCTAACTTGGGGCCATCTCCAGGACTGTGTTTGCCCTCCCAGCGTGCATGGCCCACATCTTCTGGCCTTATCCCCAATGTGGCACATACTCAACCTACATTGTATTGTAATTTACGGTGCAGCGAAGACATACAGTGTATGGTAAATTATGGAAGCAGCGAATTCGCTACAGCACCAGCAAATTTACCACGGTGAACAGCGAAATAATAATGTCACTGGCAAAGAAAAAATGTTGCCGGTGACAACATACAACAGATCGGCAAATAATTCACCAGCAAAAGACACCATGGCAAAAAACTGGGGAAGGACCGGCAACATGGCAACAGGCCATCGGCGAATGGATGGGCCACTGGCAAAACCAAGTTTTGAGTGCCAGCGACACTGCAAATTAAAAAAATGATGCTAACGACAGATTGGCATATCATTGACTGGCGAAAGTTTAATCCATGCTGATGTAATGGTTTTTTACCATTTTTGATGCTTATGACCAGTTTGTGCTGCTCATGACTGATTGAATAAAAATCCATGTATATATTCTGAGCTTTTTGGCATGTGTGCTCCTCATTGCACAGTCAGTAATGGGTGGATGTGTGGGTTCAATGTTGCATGATGCGTGACACACACACATCACACATGTCAAATACATGTAAACAAATCTCCAAAAATATCGCACATCCTCCTCATTATCTTTACACAGGAACAAGTAAACTTTTCTACTATATCAGTTAGGTAGGGGAGCATGTTGTATCATCAAGTATGTATTTATTTTATCAAATTTTGCCACAGATTCCAAGTTATAGAGGTCCCATGGTCTGAACCAAATAATAGTAAACCATGCACCAAAGACATTGTGCAGGCATGCACAGTGCCTTCCTCATGATTTAATAATAGTTTGAAGCAATAGGACTCATGACTGCATATGTATTCACCTTGTGACACACTTTGTATAATTTTTAGAAGTCCAGATATCATAGAAATAATCAAATGTGCAGATTTGAGGAAAAGTGTCATATCTCACTAAGGAATGAACCAAATTTGAAAAATGACAGTGTTCTGAGATCCCCTGAATGTGGAGAATCCAAAGGTGAAATAAAAGATTTTGGTCAAATTTTCGACCTATTTTGCTCATATTCACCTTATCAAGTCCTTGAACTTTAGTTGAATGGTCTGAGGAGGTTTACATACAATGTTTCAATGGTATACAAACAGTACATGTAGACTAAAGTGGTTGTGGAAAGGGGAAAGGAGGAAAACATTGGTTTTGGTGTTTGGAGTAACTGTCATAACCATGCAATTCATACATCCAACACATCCGACGACTCCGATGTTTTATCCGGTCCGACATCCGACGATTTTCATAATAGTACTTATTGACATCTCTACTAGTTAACATTCTAATTATGCTGACAAGTAGACATCTTGATGTTGATTTTGCATTTGCTCCTCTCCGTACTCCGATTGCTCCGATGAGTAACTCCAACATCCACACCTTACCTATAGTAGTTACTGACCCACTTCTGGTTTACTATAAGTAGTATGAATTCTGTCGTAGTTTGTCAGTTCAAATATTATACGTCACTATATGTTGCCATATGTCTCACCAATCTACTCCTTTGCCTTTCGTCCTCATCCTCATTCTCACATCTCCACCTCCGCACATCCGCTCCGCACATCCGCTCCTCTCACCCTCTGACATCTGCCAATCCAAAATCTAGGACCACGTCAAAGAATGGGGCGCAACACATAAGTTGAAGCCAGGTCCTTTCTGCAAGACGTCGGACTTGTCGCATCCGTTCATCCGCTACTCCGCTCTGACTGCTCCGACGCATCCGACATTTTCCGACATTGAAAAAACACGCTACGTGACAGTAACCCATGATGCACTGTTGCATCACGATTTTGCCTGTGTTTTGATCTCTCATTTCAGAATACAGATTCTCTATCATACATAGCTTGAGTATCCAACTGTATATATACTTTTCATGAGTTCATAGGCATCTATCCATTAGTTAACAAGCATATTTGTGGCCCATCAAGTGGAAAATGTAGAAAACATGATTTCGTTCCCAACACTGTCATTGTTATGCACGTGGGATTCTGAGACATATTTTGGACAAAGTCTTATCTCCAGTCTTCCACATGCCATGGATTCTCTTGGAACTTTCTGTATCAAGTAGATGTACATCTGATACACCCTATACAACCATCTATAGATTTATTGACCATGCAATAATAATGCCAGATGATAAATACATAGACATTTTTGAGGTGCAAGTTGTCTGATACTTTTTAACACCTATCTATACATCACACCATTTACTATTGATGCGTTGAGACCTACTCACACTAGAGAATAGCCATACACAGGTGCCCAGATTGCACTGCAGGCATAAAATGATGATCTGTGCCAAAGATGAGGACATACATTTCAGCTTTTTTCACCATGTTCTACCTCTACATGGTATCTGCATATCTTTATTCATATCCTCACATAATCGGGAATGAACCTCCAGATGGTTCTGTGGTGGGAAGAGACTTTCTATGGTGTATTAGAACAAATATACTGGTAAGCTTCACTTTCAACTGTGTTTATAGCTTTGCTGGCACTGCACACATGCCCTAGATAACCATTGAGATGGTGACTCATTGACCAGCAAAAGAACATTGTCGCCACAGCCAGTTTTTTGCTGTGGTGTCTTTTGCCAGTGAAATATTCGCTGAATTGTCATTAGCATTGTTTTCTATTATTTGGTTCAGACCATAGGACCTCTATAACTTTAAATCTGTGGCTAATTTTCTTAAAATAAATACATACTTGATGATACAACATGCTCCCCTACTCATCTGATATAGTAGCAAACATTACTTGTTCCTGTGTAGATATAATGAGGAGATGTGCAATATCTTTCAACATTTGTTTGCATGTATTTGACATGGTTGATGGGTGTGTGTTGCACATCATCCAACATTCGCCAGTTTTTTGCTGGTTTTTCGCTGTGGTGTCTTTTGCTGGTGAATTATTGCTGATCTGTCGTTAGCATTGTTCTTTGTATATGGAGTGTTGCCGGCACTCAAGGCTAGCTTTCGCCGATGGGTCATCAATTCGCCGATGGCCTGTTGCTGTGTCGCCGGTTTGTTGCTGGTCCTTTGCCAGTTTTTCGCCATGGTGTCTTTTGCCAGTGAATTATTTGCTGATCTGTTGTATGTTGTTGCTGGCAACATTTTTTCCTCGCCGGTGACATTATTATTTCGCTGTTCGCCGTGGTAAATTCACTGGTGTTGTAGCAAATTTGCTGCTTCCGTAATTTACCATACACTGTATGTCTTCGCTGGACCGTAAATTACAATACAGTGTAGGTTGACTACCTGAAACTTTGTGTAAGTCTTCATAGAAACGTTCCAATATGGTATGACAGCAATTCATGAATAACAGATTGGAAAAATTTGATTGAGTTTAAGTGCTATGACAGGACAATGTACAATCCATATCAATGTGCTACTCATGCCCCCCAGTGCATCGTCCCACTGTTCCTTGTGTGTCCCATGTAATGTCTCGTGTCTGCCTTGCCGTTTCTCGCATCTGCCACCATTCTCATTGCGTGTCCCGCCCCTCCTGCATCTGCTGGTGTGTGTCCTGCCCCTCTGTGTGTCCTGCCCCTCTCACATCTGCTGGTGCATGTCACACCGTTTCTCACATGCCCTGCCCCATTTGCCATGCGTCCTGCCGCTCTCGTGTGTTTCATCAGTGGTCTGACATGAGATGAATGGCGGGGGGGGGGCGAGAGGGACAGGGGAGCGAGTGGAGTGAGAAGGACATGGCAAGGCTTGGTGTGCTTGGCAGGTTCCAGGCCCAGGATGATGAAACATCGGAACTTGCCAATCTCGGCAACAGCTGACAGTTGAACAATATCTGAAGTCCCATCATCATGTACTTCTTGCCTTCCCCCACCACCTTCCTCTCCCTCCTCCGTCCCTCTGCTCTCCTGTTCACACAAGGGCCACGGTGCCCCGTATAGGTAAGCACCCCTCCCATTCATGCCCCCTCAGACCACTGACAAAACATGCGAGAGTGGCGGGACATGCGGCGAACAGGACGGGACATGTGAGAAACGGCACACCACGCACCAGCAGATGGAAGTAAGCACCCCACCATTCACATCACCCCAGACCACTGACAAAATACGCAAGAATGGCAGGCCATGCGCGAGAGACAACCACACACACAAAAATGACGGAACACAATGGTGCAAGGCGGAGTGGTGGACACTGTGCAGGCACAAGGATGAAACACCCCTCAGGAAGATGCAAGGTACAAGGGACCACATCCAGGAAAGGGGTGTGAGGCACAAGAGGTACGACGCGTGGGTTGAAGTCGCTGCCCAGGGGATGCATGGGTGGGGGGACATGGGGGCATGCCAGCACGCATGTGGCATAGGCAGGGAGTGCAAGGGATGAGGTACGACAGCCAGGCAAGGGAGAGATATGTCATACCATAATATTGTTGCATTGTCTGTTGTAATAGCATGGAAAAATATACATTGTTTTTTCTCAAACACATTATTGTTGATAAAATGGAATGCTCTATAATTGTAAGTTGTAACAGAGTTTGGAGGCCTATGAAGGTGTACAGAATCTATGGAGGCCTGAAAGAATGGAGTGAAAGTGTGAAGAGCTGCAAAAGATGGTAGCGAAGCTACACAGAGCTTTTGCAGAGCTGCATATAGCATATACCTTGTCTTTGGAACTTCAGCCCTGCAATCAAAACATGACGAGGACCAAAGGTCATTTGACCCGAGGTTGATAGCAGATGCATCCCAGAATAGTACACGCAAACAGAACCTCCCCATGCGAGGAATACTGCCCATAGCAATTCTAAATGCGGATGGATCACCAAATTGACAACAGAAAGCAAACCAACTTGCCAAAGTCAAACTGGATTTGGGAGCACATCAGGAAACCAATGGTACTGGACATTGGGAAAACAGACATGCTCTTGGGACATGACTGGTTGGTACACCACAACCCTATGATCAATTGGACAACTGGCGCTGTAATGTTCAACTGATGCCCAACAACATGCCGAACCAAACATTCGGACTTCAGGGTTAACCTTGATGGTTGCAAATACCGGGTTCGCATGGTTGAAGTGCATGACAAGGATGCACCCAAAAAGTCGGATCAGAAATGGAAGCCTGGAGACCCTATCTTGGAAACTGTCACTCCCACACCACCTCCCACAACCAAATGACCCTCATACATTGATTGGTTTGCTCATCTCTTCGAAAAAGAGAACTTTGATAAGATCCCAAAGGAGAGGGAATGGGACCATGGTATTGAACTTACACCGGACGCACCAAAGGAACTAGGGGGAAATACATATCCTATGACGCAAAAGGAACAAGAGGAATTGGACGCATTCATTGACGAGGGTCTAGCAACAGGAAAGATCCGCCCATCCAAATCCCCTTATGCCTCCCCTTGCTTCTTCATCAACAAGAAGGATGGTTCCAAACGATTGGTACAAGATTACCACATGGTCAAAAAATTTATGGTTAAAGACAAGTTCCCACTCCCACGCATCTCCAATCTCTTGCATGTGTTGAAAGACGCAGTCTACTTCAATAAGATGGACATCATGTGGGGTTACAACAATATCCAGATCAAGGAAGGTGATGAATGGAAGGCCGCCTTCCTCACCAGTCAAGGATTGTTTGAACCATTGGTCATGTTTTTCGGCCTTTGCAACTCCCCGGGAATGTTCTCTTGGATGATGGCTAGTTTGTTCCAGGACCAGATCCGCCGATGCATTTGTGTGATCTACATGGATGACATCATGGTTATCAGTAAAACCAAGGAAGAACTCAAGCGAAACACTGGAGAAATTCTACAGATCCTATCAGACAATGATTTGTTTCTGAAGGAAAAGAAGTGTTTCTGGGAAGTACCAAAATGCCCCATATTGGGATATGTCATTGGTGAGGGACATGTCGAGATGGAAACCGAGAAGGTGGATACGATCTGAAACTGGTGAGCACCCACATCAAAAAAGGAAGTTCAGAAGTTCCTTGGGTTTGTTAAATTCTATTGACGCTTCATTGAAGGGTACTCAAACATCGCGAAACCTCTCACCGCGCTCACAGGCGGCACTATGTTTACTTGGGGACCAACGGAACAGAAGACATTTGAAGGCCTCATACAGGCAATCACATCAGCACCAGTCTTGGCATTACCAAAACCAGATGGGCAGTTCCGGATCAAAACCGATGCATCGGGCTATGCAATTGGGGCGATACTTTCTCAGAAACAGGACGACAAATGGCACCCTATCATGTTTTTGTTGTGGACCATGTCTGCAGCCAAACAAAACTACGAGATATATGACAAGGAGCTATTGGCAGTTATGGAAGCATAGAAAGACTGGAGACAATATCTGCTTGAAGCCAAGGAACACTTTGAGATCTTAACTGATCACAAGAACCTGGAGTATTTCCGCCATCCTCAGGACCTAAATCAATGACAAAGGCGCTGGAAGATGAAGTTACAAGACTATGACTTCAAATTATGGCATGTGCCTGGCAAGACAAATGCAAAAGTGGACATCCTGTCATGCTTACCCTGGTATGAAACGGAACTCGAACCACAAGACAGTGACCAAATGCTCAAGGAGGGACTATTCTTGAAATGGTTGGAATCAGAAGATGTGGTACAAATGGAGATGTTCACAGAGGAACAATTCTTTGAAGGGGGTGAAACAAATCTGATTCCATCAAGATTGGAAACGTCACAACCATCAAAAACCCATGGATCACATGCATCAAGGCTTTGAACTGCATGGAGACAGAAGTAGCGCAGGGTCTAAAGAAGAATCCTCATTGGTACCAACAGGAAAATGGCATCACATATGCAGGCGAATGAGTCTATGTTCCACCAGACCCACAACTGCGTTAAGAACTGATGTTTGAGTCACACAATGCACCAGTGGCTGGACATCCAGGACAGTATCGGACGCACGAACTCCTCACTCGTACCTACTGGTGGCCTACCATCCTGCATGATGTGAAGAAATATGTGAAGGGTTGTGACACCTGTCAACGCAACAAGATCAACAGACAGAAATGACATGCTCCGCTACACCCCCATGCAGCACCGAGTCATCCATGGGAAGACATAGGAATTGACGTCGTGGGACCAATACCAGAATCTGATGGAAAGAATGCAATTCTGGTCATCATGAATAGACATTCAAAGATGCTTCAGATTAGCCAAGATCTATCGGGATCAGATATGGAAGCTTCACGGGACCCCCAAGAAGATCACCAGTGACAGAGGACCACAGTTCACTGCAAAGTTCATGGAGATACTTTGCCACATGCTAGGGATCAAAAGGAATCTGTCCACTGCATACCATCCACAGACTGATGGACAGGCCAAACGATCACATCACGAAACAGAATACCATTTATTATGGTCAAATATATATACATATGTACATACCCGAGGTATTGAACAGCACGCCTAGCAGACACAGAGGAAGCCTGGTTAATGATACTCACATTGAAGCGGAGAGGGTTGAGATGTTGAAGAAGAGTGGGCGATGATAGAACTACTGGTATTAGCTCTGTTGTACTACACTACTTACATGCAGTACTTATAGGTATGGGAATGCGCACAGACCAACTACGAGCTAGTAACACTATTGGCTAGAACGTGATGGAACATCTTGGTACACAGCATCAAGGCTGTGGTGCGCAGCATTCTGAGTCACAGAGATGACTCAGAGATCTAGAACGAGTCTAGATTGTTCTATGTTTAGAACACTTCATGTGGTCAGGCCACATGGTAAAACACATGATCGTAGTCACATGATTGACTGTCGATACATTCATACTTGAATGTTCAACACACCCCCACAAGTGAGATCCCATAAGGGTTCAATACTTGTATAAGAAGATATTCAAATCTTTTAACTTATGGATGGTAGTTGAGACTTCATTTGCTCCGACTAAATGGGTGTCTTGCTGTGTCATATAAGCATACACTGTCATTTAAGGTCTGTATCAGAGACCATAGTATCCAATCAATTCTTAGATGGATATGTTCTCATCAGATATAAATTCTGAGATCAAAGGGATCATCAAAAGGATCAAATGGATCACTTCTGAGAGAGATGGGATGGCGCGATAAACATGTGGCCATGATGGCACTAGAAGCAGCCAGTGTAGCGCTTGAAGCAGCTACTATTTGAGAACATTGTTGGTGTCAACAACGATTGCGAGCAATGCTCAGCAAGTTTGTCAACTACCGAACTCAGAGGCGACGGTGTCAAGCGCTCTTGAGTCGTTCTCAAAGGGTTTTTCAAGTAATTATTAATTTAATTACTTTGTACCACTAACTACTTTTACTTCTTCTCCGACGTCTTATCATCGGTGGTTGTGGCAGTGTTATTGCCAGAGGATGATGAAGAAGCAGCGGCGGCACCAGCTGCAGTAGTGGTGGTGGTTGTGGTCGAGGCAACATGCGCCAGATGGTCGGCATGTGCGAAGCGAGTGTAAAAGGCGGTGGAGAAGTAGGCGAAGAATGCCATGGTAGCCTGCTCTAAAACTCGATTTGAGGAACATATTTAAGGCTTTGCCTATCTCGCACGGACCATGCTGAGTCAGATGTTTAGTCTGATTGCATCAGCAAAACCACGTAATAGTTTATTGTCATCTCAGACTGGATCAATGGTTGACGTTTTGATATTACAATATATAGATCAGCAAGCGGGCCGTTAATAAGTCAGGTAGACGTAACTCATTTAAGAGCTCGTTAGACTTAATCTATATCGTTCAAATAGTCATTTAAACCAATTGATAGGATCATGCATAGCATGACATAAGCTTGGTATAGCTTATTAATACTCTGGAAGTGTTATGCGTAACAAACCGTTCCAAGGTTCGGGCAGAGTATGCAGGAAGATGGAAAGGCGAAGAGCAATGTGATTGCTAAATCTAAGGAATCTAGCTATAGTACAAAGGGTTTATATAGGTACTGACTATAGGCGATAGCATATGAGTCAGTGCTGCGCAAGGCAGTGTATCTGAGTAAGATAACTGCGGAAGGCAGTGCGTCTGAGTAAGACGACTGCGGAATGAGTCAGACAGCTGCGGAAAGCGAGTCAGCGCGGGAGCGAAGTATACTAAAGGAAATAAAGTATAATACGATATGTGTAAGCGGGGGCCGATGAGTAAAAGTGAAAAAGTAAGCATATATGTCCGTAGTCGTTAGTCCGTAACATGTTCCCCTCCTCAAGGTCTGTGTCCTCACAGACTACCTACTCCCATCCATCGTTGCCATTTGGATCGGCCCAGGCAGGGTCAACTCGGTTACCCCAATCCTTTATCAGTTCATCGTTTACCGCCGTGGCAAACTCTAAACCTCGAACGGCGAGGCGAAGGCGTCGGTTCTCGACAGCAAGGGTGTTGGTATAGTTTTTGAGGATGAGTTTCTCCTCAGCGGTGGGGGCGGTTGGCAAATCGGAAAGGGTATGAAGGCGGATATGCATCTGCCGGTGAAGGATGTCGGCAACGGAGGTTTCGAGCGCATGGATCTGGTCGCGCATGGAGAGCGCTTCACCAATGAGGGTGGTGATGGTGGGGTTGATATCGGAAGCATCGGTGGAGGCAGCGGTGATGTTGGACATGGCAGCAATGATGTTTGAAAGGTATAAGAAGAACGGCGTGTTGGGCGAGAAGAGTTGGAGCGGGGAACTCGATGTGACAGAAGTCGATGTGGAAAATGGCTCAAAGTTTGTTCTTTTATTGTGGACGCGATGGATTTTGCCGATGAAAGTCTCGGATCAAGTCTTGAGCGTTCTGAACATTAGTCCGAGGTTCCCACGTGTTCTCTTCTGGGCCATACCCTTCCCATTGGACGAGGTACTGGATCTTTCCGCGGAATTTTCGAGAGTCCAGGATTGTGGAGACATGGTATTCTTCTCGTCCTTCGACGATGATCGGATCAGGGGCTGGCTTCTTTTTCTGAATGGCATACTTCGGGGTTTCATATGGCGATAACAGGGTTTCGTTGAACACAGGGTGGATCATTTTCCAGGTTTTGGGAAGATCAAGACGGTATGCGCTAGCTCCTTTCTTCTCTAGGACTTTGAACGGTCCGTGTCGGAGGGCGTCAAGTTTCTTTGAGGGACGATCAGTCCTGATGTTAGTCCCTTCCAGCCACACCTTGTCTCCGATGCGGTAATCCCGAGACGGGCTTCGTCGTGTGTCAACTGTCTTCTTCATCTGATCCTGTGCCTGTTTCAGTGCTGCGTTGGCTTCTTCTCGTGCCTGTTTGAGTTTTTTCAAGAAGTCGTTTGCTGCCGGATTGGTGTCTTCCAACACAAGTTCTCCCTTCCAAGGATGCAGACCGTAGTTGAGATAGAATGGTGTGTACTTTGTCGCTTGATGTTCTTTGTCATTGTACTGGAATTCTGCGATTGCGATCCATTCCGCCCAATCATCTTGTAGATGGTTGACAAAGTTTCGTAAGAACACCTCGGTTTCCTGATGCGATCGTTCGGCCTGTCCATCAGTCTGTGGATGGTACACAGTGGACAGGTTTCTCTTGATCCCTAACATGCGGCAAAGTATCTCCATAAACTTCGCGGCGAACTGCGGTCCCCTATCGCTGATGATCTTCTTGGGAATTCCATGAAGCTTCCATATCTGGTCCCGATAGATCTTGGCTAATCCTTCAGCCGATAGTTCCACGGTTGTCGGGATGAGATGAAGCATCTTTGAATGTCTGTCCGTGATGACCAGAATTGCGTTCTTCCCATCAGATTCTGGTATCGGTCCCACGACGTCAATCCCTATATCTTCCCATGGTTGACTTGGCGCGGCGTTAGGGTGCAGAGGGGCGTGTCTCCTTTGGCGGCTGATCTTGTTGCGTTGACAGGTGTCACAACCTTTCACATACTTCTTTATGTCATGTAGGATGGTGGGCCACCAGTAGGTGCGAGTGAGAAGTTCATGTGTTCGATACTGTCCTGGATGTCCTGCCACTGGTGCGTCGTGCGCTTCAAACATCAGTTCTTGGCGCAATTGTGGGTCTGGTGGAACATAGACTCGTTCTCCTGCGTAGGTGATGCCATTTTCCTGCTGGTACCAGTGAGGATTCTTCTTCAGACCCTGGGCTACTTCTGTTTCCATGCGATTCGAGGCCTTGATGCGTAAGATCCATGGGTTTTCGATGGTTGTGATGTTTCCGATTTTGATGGAATCAGATGTTTCACCCCCTTCAAAGAATTGTTCCTCCGTGAACATCTCCATTTGTATCACATCTTCTGATTCCAATCGTTTCAAAAATAGCCCCTCCTTGAGCATTTGGTCGCTGTCCTGCGGCTCGAGTTCCGTCTCGTACCAGGGTAAACGTGACAGGATGTCTGCTTTCGCGTTTGTCTTCCCAGGTACATGTCGCAATTCGAAGTCATAGTCTTGTAGCTTCATTTTCCAGCGCCTCTGTCGTTGGTTTAGGTCCTGAGGACGCCGGAAATACTCCAGGTTTTTGTGATCGGTTAAGATCTCGAAACGTTCCTTGGCTTCAAGTAGATAATGTCGCCAGTCCTTCAGTGCTTCCATGACTGCCAAGAGTTCCTTGTCATAGATCTCGTAATTCTGTTCGGCCGCGGACATGGTCCGCGACAAGAACGCGATAGGATGCCACTTGTCGTCTTGTTTCTGTGAGAGTACCGCTCCAATTGCATAACCCGATGCATCGGTTTCAACCCTGAACTGTCCGTCCGGTTTGGGCAATGCCAAGACTGGTGCCGTCGTGATTGCCCGTATGAGACCTTCAAATGCTTCTTGCGCCGCTGGTCCCCATGTGAATGCTGTATTTCCCGTAAGTGTCGTGAGTGGCTTTGCGATGTTTGAGTATCCTTCAATGAAGCGTCGATAAAAGTTGGCAAATCCCAGGAACCTCTGGACTTCCTTTTTTGATGTGGGTACTCGCCAGTTCCGGATTGTGTCCACCTTTTCAGTTTCCATCTCGACACGTCCTTCACCCACGACATATCCCAATATGGGGCATTTCGTTACTTCCCAAAGACACTTCTTTTCCTTTAGGAACAAGTCATTGTCCGACAGGATCTGCAAGATCTCTTCGGTATTCCGGGCGAGTTCTTCCTTGGTTTTACCAATAACCACTATGTCATCCATGTAAATCACACAGATGCGCCGACGGATCTGATCCCTGAATAGGCTGGCCATCATCCGAGAGAACGTTCCCGGGGAATTGCAAAGACCGAAAAACATGACCAATGGTTCAAACAATCCTCGGCTGGTCAAGAAGGCGGTTTTCCATTCGTCACCCTTTTTGATCCGCACATTATTGTATCCCCACATGATGTCCATTTTGTTGAAGTAGACTGCGTCCTTCAATACATCCAAGAGGTCGTTGATGCGTGGGAGTGGGAATTTGTCTTTAACCGTGAATTTGTTAACCGTGCGATAGTCCTGTACCAATCGTTTGGAACCGTCTTTCTTGTTAATGAAGAAGCAGGGTGATGCATAAGGGGATTTGGACGGTCGGATCTTTCCGGTTGCCAGGCCTTCATCGATGAATTCGTCCAGTTCTTCTTGCTCCTTTTGGGTCATAGGGTACATGTTTCCCCCTAGCTCCTTTGGTGCGTCCGGTGTAAGTTCGATGCCGTGGTCCCATTCCCTTTCCCTTGGGATCTTGTCAAAGTTTTCTTTTTCAAAAAGATGGGCAAAACGTTCAACATATGAGGGTCGTTTGGTTGTGGGAGGTGGTGTGGGAGTAACTGCTTCCAATATGGGGTCTCCGGGCTTCCATTTCTGATCTGATTTCTTGGGTGCGTCCTTGTCTCGTACTTCCACCATGCGAACCCGATGTTTGCGACCATTAAGGTTAACCCTGAAATCCGAGTGTTTGGTTTGACACGTTGATGGGCATCGGTTGAATGTTACGGTGCCGGTCGTCCAATTGATTGTAGGGTTGTGGTGCACCAACCAGTCATGTCCCAAAAGCATATCCGTTCTCCCAATGTCCAATACCATTGCCTCCATGGTTTCCTGGTGTGTTCCTAAGTCCAGCTTGACTTCGGCAAGTTTTTCTGCTTTCTGTTGTCGGTTCGGTGATCCATCCGCATTTAGGATTGATATGGGCTTTATTCCACGTGTGGGAAGGTTCTGTTCACGTACTATTCTGGGATGGATACATGTGCGTTCACATCCGCTATCGACCTCGGGTTGAATGGCCTTTGGTCCTCGTCGTGTTTTGATCTGAGCTTGCAGCTTGATCTCTCGTCGTTTCGGAGGTTTATCTCCCTTGACAATCTTAGTTGACGCAACGGCTCGCTTTGCAGGGATAACATAAGTTATATTGTCTGTAGCTGCACCAGGCAAGCGAGTTCGTTTAATGGATAAGGGTCGCGACTTAGCGTCGTTTAATCGGACCCTTCGGGAAAATCCTTCTCATCGGTCTCTATGGTGATGGTTTCATCGTCATCATCGGTATCTCCATCAGACACCTTCCTAATCTTTCCAGAGTTTTTCTTCGGCTTGCGGCAGTTGCGCGCGATATGTCCTTCTTGGTCGCAGTTGAAACACTTACGACCATCTTTCTTCTTTGGGGCTTTGCAGTCTTTGGCAAGGTGACCAAAGCGCTGACAGTTGTAGCAACGGGCTACTCCTGCTTTGTCGATCTCCATGGCTTTGCCTTGACCACCATAAGTGGTACCCGATCCGGTGCGTGTGTCGCCACCCCCTCGGATGACTAATGCATGTCCTTCCATCTGTCGTCCCTTGTTTTGGATCTCTTTTGCGTAATCAGTGTACGTCTTGCCATCGCTAGCCACTTGTTCAGAAATTTTGCGGTTGATGTTCTTTTCCAGGATGTATTTCCCAGTTTCTTCGCCAAGGTTTGACAGTTTCAAGATCTCTTCGAATTCGTCCAAGAATTCGTCGATGGTGCGTTTCTCCTGTTTCAGGACTTCGAGTTTCGCCTTGGCCGCTGCCGACTTGTTGGCAATAGAGAATCGCGTAGCGATGTCATCTGAGAATCCTAACCAGGTGATGTTCTCGCCATCGGTGGCAAGGTCGTCTAATTTGTTGCTGGCCCAGTGTTTACCGGACCCTTCCATCATGCGGGATAACACCGCAAGAATCTTCTGATCGTCGGACAGGCCCTTCTGGAACCTGATGTATAATTTGGTGGCTTTCCACCACTCGTCGAAGGTGTGTCTGTCTTTGAACATCCCAGGATCTTTGATGATCTTGGATGTATCCATTGTTTGTACTGTCGGTGCTTCTGCCATGTCTAGAACCTGCGGAGTAGGAGAGGTGTCAGATTGTTGGGATGAAGATGGGGTTCGGGATATAGGTAGGGGTTGAAAATCAGTCCCTGTTCTAGGCGTCTGTTCGGTATCTGACTGCGCAAAGTCAAAAGTAAATTCGTCAGGGGACTCGTCGGCGGAATCGGTGGCAAAACGTTCGGGGTATTTCCTCTGTAGATCTCTAAGGAATCTCTGTTCCTGCACGTCTGTTGGTCGCGAGAAGGGGTCAAGTCTCTCGTTTCGTGCCCAACGGTTGTACTCGGTCTGTTGCTCGTTGGTGGTGAAGTGGGCGTAGATCTGCTGCTTCGAGTAAGACGTGGTGATGCGGCTCTGGGACGTCTCGATGTGAGCGTCCTAATCAATCTTCTGATAACGGTTGTCTGGACACCGATAAACTCTCTGATCTCTGTGATCCGACCTGTCTGAGGTCCTTCTTGAACGCGAAAGCTTTCGAGTTCGTTCTGTCGGGCGTTGTAACGCGCGATCTGGTGTTGCCGAGCAAGATGGATGCTCTCTGCTATCTCGCAGTGGGGGCGATGCTCGTCGTTGTCTAGTTCTTCGTCAAGCACCTGCTGTAGGATGCGACGGATCTCCGATTCGATGTACTGCTGGATAAGCGTAAAATCGATACTGTCTCGAGGACTTAGCTCCTCCTGTCGGGCTTCTGGCGTGCTGAATGGGTTACTGGTGAAGTCTTCAAAGAAGCGCGACGTCTTGACTCGTCTGGTAGTTGCTCTCTTCGCTCTGGGCGAACCTAACGAGATTTAGCAACTTGTTATGCGTAACAAACCGTTCCAAGGTTCGGGCAGAGTATGCAGGAAGATGGAAAGGCGAAGAGCAATGTGATTGCTAAATCTAAGGAATCTAGCTATAGTACAAAGGGTTTATATAGGTACTGACTATAGGCGATAGCATATGAGTCAGTGCTGCGCAAGGCAGTGTATCTGAGTAAGATAACTGCGGAAGGCAGTGCGTCTGAGTAAGACGACTGCGGAATGAGTCAGACAGCTGCGGAAAGCGAGTCAGCGCGGGAGCGAAGTATACTAAAGGAAATAAAGTATAATACGATATGTGTAAGCGGGGGCCGATGAGTAAAAGTGAAAAAGTAAGCATATATGTCCGTAGTCGTTAGTCCGTAACAGGAAGTTGTGTTGAAGACCGCTAACAACCATAGATGAGGTCATGCCATCAATCTTGAGTATGTAATATTATCACGGCAGCACAAAGGCACACTTATAGATAATATCTTCTGAGTTGAGTGTATTACTCCAAACTCAGGACGTGGATGAACTATATTGGTTCAAATCCATTGTGGGGTCTAGTTTAGCGTCATAGAGGATGTTTAGATCGCTCAAAGATATCCCATAATATCTGAGCATTTGCAAAGCATAATTTGCGGCTCAAGCATCTTATGGATTATTCTGATTTAGGGTTTTAACAGAGATCGGTAGATCTCCCCCTGAAATGGTACTTCCATAAACAGATTTATAGGCAATTAGATAATCAAGCCAACTGTTGTGCGAGTATTTATTGCAATTATAGTCAAGTGTTTGACTTGCAATTGTAGTTCTTTTGTATGTGTGGTGATACATGTGTTTTGAACATCCGATTTTATGTTCAGAGGTCATTAGAACACCATTCTAAGACATTAACACAGATTGACTATGATTTGTTGCATGATACAACAATAACGTGTTGGGATGGGGAATATTTGGTTTTTGTGACAAACAAAGATGGCAGTCCCAAAAAGGGTGCACAATGCAGTGTTTAAATCCAAGTCGTCAACACAGCCGATTAGGTGCGGATCAGGTGACTTAGCACGCTGGTTTAATGCCGAGCGGCTGTGATGATCGCGAGCTTAGCTCAGCAGGTTCATCATCCTCAGGGGCGGTGTTGCCGGCGGCCCTGGGAGTCCTTTGGTACCTGGTGACGGTGACCATGGATATGTCCAAATATTCAAAGTGTAGAAACACTTTGATGCATTCATGCAATCAATAGTAATCTTGTATACCAAGAACTATTTTATATGCAATTTAATGCATATTAGAAAGCAATCAATTGAGATGCTTCTTCAAGTAATCAAGAGTGATTGCTTGGAATAGAAACCTGACAATAGTCTTTAGGACTAACGGATCGATTCATATGACAGTCTTGGTTATCCAAATATCATCGTTTTTGGATGACATGTCATTTTATCTTTTTGGATAAGATAGATCCTTGTTCAAGATGTCGCAGATTTAATGGGTAAATCACTTTACATCCTATAGAGTGTTGTACGCAAAACAATTGCATGAGATAAAATCAATCAATGCAAAGTTCGCAAGAATGCAAGTTCAATTAAGAATTGCTCTTTTCTCTATATTCTCCCCCTTTTCCAGTCAAGTGTGGAATCGTTTCGTGCTGAAAACGACATAAATCATTTGCTTTGTAAATGGCATATGAACTGAAACAGTGCAGAACTTGGCTGGGAAACCAATAATTCATGCGAAAAGGGTGTGAATCGCTGATCTGAGATAGCTAGTCTCAGGCAATCATTCCAGTTCCATTTGTAAGCAATGTTTATTGCAAGATTCCATGACTAATCCATTTTGCAAATAGAGTGTCACAAGGACCCTATTTTAATTTCACAACAGAAATTATTTCCCATGCAATAATGGAGAGCGTTAAGATGAGGAGCGTACATGGTTGCTCAACTCTATCTTGTGCTACTTTGTGCAACAGTTGTTGCGGAAAAAGTGAAGGAACAAGGTTGGTTGGTTAGACCAATCTTGAATCGATGATTGAAGGGTGTTTTAAGACTCTTCTATCTCGTGGATAATGAAGTGTATACCAACATTATTAAAATGCTTTTTAGAGGCATTTATTCATCCAATTAATCATGCATTTATAGACAGAGGCGTGATTTTAGCATGTCTCTTTAGCAATGATTGTAAAGTGGAATTTTTAATCCAAAGTAAAGGAACAAAGATGCAGCAAAAGACAAATTAATGACTTGCGTGTTCTTCAATAAGCATGCACAATTACAAGAGGGGTCAGGGATAGAAACTCAATTAAGAGTTCTTTTGACACCCAATTAGATGTGTGCTTTTACACGCTTTTTCCTTTAATAGTAGGCAGCTTGAAAGCGCACTGACTATCTGGATTATTCCATGATTGGATATAAGTTATTTGAACATTAAAAATGCGAAATGCATTTTTGAAGCTCTCTTAGTATTTCTTTCATAGACATGTCGCAAACAGCATTTATTGCAACAGTGAAAGAAAATACAAATCATTTTACATAATGATATGCTGATTCAAGGTCCAAGCAGTGGAAACGCTGTGTCATAATCTTCGACGGGTGGATCCTCATTTTGTTCTGTTGTGACGGCGTTCCCAGGGGTGGCGATGCCAGCGGCCCTGGGGGCGTTAGAGTTCTCTCCCATAGATTCTGAGACGGATTATGAAATCTGTCACATGTTTTCGGCTGAGGATCGTAGGTTATTCCTACGCCGTTTAGGTAATCCCCCAGCGAAAGGTCAGAAGCATGGTTTGGATGATGATGATTGTATTTTTCAACAATCAATTCTCGAACCTTGAAGTAGGTGAGATCATCATTATAGAGAAGAATCTCTGTGGCATAGTCATCCCAATCAGGAGATGGGAGCGAAGATAGTAACATTAGGGCGCGTGTCGACTGAGAAATAGAATGATGCGTGCTTAAGTGATCATAGATCTTATCGAGATAATCAATCTTGATCGCAGGGTGTCGCTTCATTGAAAGTTTGAAGGATTAACTCAAACCAGGTCTCATAAGATGTGTTTCTGGTGAGTTTAATCGACGGATCGATGCGGAGTCAAATATTGGCAAGAGCCAATTGATCCCTAATGTTCCATCCTCTGACTAAAGTTGCGGCTTTCCGCTTAGGTGCGGCGGACCCTGAGGGTCCCTTTTCAATGCCAGCAACGATCTGCCACAAACCTTGAGATCTGAGGTACGAACACATAGTGTTCGACCACTCAAGGTAGTTGGAGCCGTCAAGAACGGGAACAGCAATCAAAGTATTGATTGAGCACATGTTTGATCTGTTTGAAAAACAGTCGTCAGCAAAATATCAAGAACAATTTAAACCAATTAAGGTATTGTCTGAATTTGTTGACACATGTCAGAGAGCTTTGTAATAGCTTTTATTAATGTGACTAGGGGTCACAATGCTGTGGTAATTACTAAAGACAGTCACCTATAATTCAGGCGATTGCTCCATCTTTATTCCTCCGGGTGTAACCTCGGGTGTAATTCTGGGTGTGATTCTCCTTTCTTCATTGTTATTATGATTGAAGGGGGACGGTAAGTCCCTCGTTCGAGCTCTTTGGATGTTACTTGGGCATGGCGCCCAGGGATCCTAGAGTCACAGTTCAACGAGTGAAGAGAATGTAGATGAGGATGCATACTGCTTTTTTCTTTCCACATTTGTGAGTACAGACATGGCGCGCATGCCGTCCATATCACAATTGCGTGAATTTCACCTTCCGAATGCATGGTGTGACCATGCAATTCAGAGTACAGAGGTGTCGTCTGTGGAAACCGTCATCACGCTGAATAAC
Organism: Entoloma clypeatum; assembly: GCA_963565915.1. NCBI lineage: Eukaryota > Fungi > Basidiomycota > Agaricomycetes > Agaricales > Entolomataceae > Entoloma > Entoloma clypeatum. Next base: position 1,628,135 of record OY751491.1, on the reverse strand, counting down.
ACAAATATCACGGTGTGACCAATGGTTTGCTTGGATGAAACCATAGTGAAAGCAGATGCATGATCCTTTCATCTAGGAACGATTTTAAGTCAGCATCAAATCTAAGATCATGCAACCATAAAAATGGGAGGTCCCTGAGGCAACCCGAAAAGGGCGCTTCTACCAGGTACAGGGTGCAGTGGATCAAGATCGATCAACAAAAAAAAAGGGTTCAAGGAACAGAAAGTTCCTGAGAATTGTGATGTCCGAACGTCAGCACATCGAGATATACTTGATTTGGTTTATAAAACCATAAACTCATTCTAAGGGCATTGATTAGACCAAATGCTGATAACCACGAGAAAGTCTTGCTTCTCAAGCTGGCGTCATCACCTCCGCTTTCAGGTATATCTATTTGTCAATGCTCAAAACAAGTAAAAACTTGGAGCGACAGATAACCGTACAGCGTTGGCGTTTGAAAGGTTTGTGCTATTGACAGGACATGTCACAGCATGTGAAATGTAGACTGCAGCTGCGAGCAAACTCAGCAAGCATTCATACATGTTGCACATAAGTAGTGGCGGCAGCCGATAAGGCGCACAGCACACTAGCTATACAAAAATTGTCCAAATATAGAAATAGGCCATAAAGGTGCTAGTCTAAATCAAGGACTAGAGCGCTAGCAGCAGATCTGATGCTGTTAAGACCAGAGGCGATCACATGCGGCGAGCATGATGCATTCAGCACTCCAGAGTGCTCAATAGCCTTGGACATCAGAACTAGGTGCAGCCGAAAACGGCGCTCACTAGTCTGGAACCCCCAAGTATCAAAAACAGATAACTAACTTAAACTAGCTTATGCTACTAGTTTAAAGAGGACAGACGGTGGCAGCCTGAAAGGCGCGCATGTTGTCGCTCACTGGTCAAAGACCAGGTTAGTATCATACAGGCATGGTAGTTGCAGCAGCTCCGTTAGAGCGCGCAAACTACTCTAGGACTTAGAGGGATAAACCCAAGCCTAGGGGCTATCTGGGGCCCATAACCTATTGAACAGCACGCCTAGCAGACGCAGAGGAAGCCTGGTTAATGATACTCACATTGAAGCGGAGAGGGTTGAGATGTTGAAGAAGAGTGGGCGATGATAGAACGACTGGTATTAGCTCTGTTGTACTACACTACTTACATGCAGTACTTATAGGTATGGGAATGCGCACAGACCAACTACAAGCTAGTAACGCTATTGGCTAGAATGTGATGGAACATCTTGGTACACAGCATCAAGTCTGTGGTGCGCAGCATTCTGAGTCACAGAGATGACTCAGAGATCTAGAACGAGTCTAAATTGTTCTATGTTTAGAACACTTCATGTGGTCAGGCCACATGGTAAAACACATGATTGTAGTCACATGATTGACTGTCGATACATCCATACTTGAATGTTCAACACGAGGTACTGATATTGGCAATGTTCTCATTTATGTTTTTCCTGGAGCTTTCTGTCAATTTGAACAGGAACCATAAGCCATCAATTATGAAAGTAAGTAAAAATAATTATGGCACCAAAATGTACCTTTATGTGACAGAGATCTGAATCTAATGGACAAAGCACACGAAGATGATGGCGCTCGTAGGGGGTGTGGAAACAAGGTGCTGATACAGCCCAGAACCCTGGAAAGCGCATCAGAGGCTTGATATATCAAAGGTCTTTGATATATCAGACCTGTAACTATAGCCCCTGATGTATCATGACTCACCTGTAGTTACAGTAATTTGATACATAAAAACTATGTAGGGCTCTTTGTGTCACTACATACCTAGCTATCCCATAGCAATTGGTCAGGCTCAGTGTGTGTGACACATAAGAAGAGTCTTCTGTAACATCCGTTACATTTTTTTGAGCCTTCCATCTATTGGAAAGCTATGGTCAGATTTCAAAACCTGTTGAACATCTTACATCAACTGTCAAGTTGTGCCTTATAACGTGATTACCAGTCTCATAATTAAAGCCATACTATGGCCCAAATCATATTACAACAAGAAGGTTCAATGGAACTTCTGAGAAACATACCAATAGAATCTCCCATGGTTCCTGGGGGATTCTCATATGACACGTCATCAATGAGCAAGCAGAACAGAGTCTGAGTTGGACCCTGCACATGTCTCTGAAAGAAGGAATTCTGGCAGCCAAGAAGGTGCTGCAGGACCTTCACAGAGCGAAGACATGGCCAGTAGCCAAGAGGACGAATATGAGAGCGACTGGAAGCCAAAGATGTCCATAAATCTACTCATGGACATCTGCAAGGACGTATATGCAGAAAACGGATACAAGTCTCCAGTAACGTTGGAAATTCTGATTGAAGAGGCAATAAATTGGGTGACACTGGAATGCATTCATAGAGGTGTAAGAGATCCAGGAGTGGATACACCTGGGTGGGGCGATGTGGTTATTCAGAACCTTAGAGTTATTCTTGGGAATAACCCTCAAGAGTTCTTGAAAGAGAAACTCACAAAAAACAGGCCAGTCAAGAAAAAGGATTGCTCGCCCACATTCAGGTAGTCAACCTACACTGTATTGTAATTTATGTCTGGCGAATTTACCACAGTGAACAGCATGTTGAAACTTTTCCCATCACGTAGATTAAGATTAGATTAGAATACATCACGTGACCTTTACATATCTTCATTACATACTTGTTTGGTTGGTACAAACAGTAGTACGGTATATAAGACCAGGAAACTGTCAATATCAACAAGTTGTCTCTTGACTCTTAACCGCCTCCATCGCTCTTACCAGCCTCAACCGCTCTCACCAGCCTCACCCTCTCCAATCTATGTAAGTGGTCAGAACGGTATCGTAGAGTACTTCCACTGTAGCCGGTTGCTTCAGTACACTTGCGGCTAGCGCCCAGGTGGAACTTCAACAGGTTATGGGCCCCGGATAGCAGAGGGACTTGGGAAACGCTGGCAACAGCGAGTACCTGCCCACTCTACCCTGGTTGGCAAAGAACCGATCGAAAGATCTAGGTTCTGAGTCTTACTTCTTCACATATGAACCTGGGAACGTCATTACGACAAGTACCTGTCATGAGACGTCCCTAAGGGGATTGACCTAGTACACTCCATGTGGAAACGTTGATCGCACCTTATACGTTTCTGACATATAAAGGGTTTTCCCGTGACCGCTATTCCTAAAGGGAATATGTCATAAGGAATCATTTAATTGTTTTCTTGAATCATATTCATAACACATCACTGATTGGGAACCCTTTCTTAGATTCATCTAAAAATGTCTACCTCTCGCTCTGCCCTTGACATCATCACCCCCTTCGACGGTATCGACTACCAGAGCTGGGCCGAAAAAATGAAGTCTTACCTCCTCCATCAAGGAGTCTGGCACATCGTCTCTGGCGACATCACTCGTCCCGTGATCGCTGACTTCACCACCACGGTCTCCACCCCTGGGGCTACTGCTGCTGCTCCCCCTGTGCTGACTACCACGATCGACCAGCCCGGCTTCCGCAAGGAAGAAAAAGCTTGGATCAGGGACGACGACGTCGCCCTTGGGGCGATACGCCTGAAGGTCTCTGAGGCGATCAGACGCCACATCAAGGACAGCACCTCGGCACTTGACGCGTGGAAATCGCTGAAAGATAACTACTCCAAGGTATCCCCGGCTGTCATCTTCGGCGATTTCAAGACCGCCGCGACCTTCAAGCTGTCAGGACGCGACCCCGTACCTGAAATCGAACGCCTGGGGTCTCTTTTCGCTCGGCTCGCCGATTCGAACCTTGTCGTACCCGATCTGATGCAGGCAATGATCCTCGCCAATGCAATTCCCGACGCCTGGTCATCACTCTCCACCGCCCTTTTCCAGGTCTACGACGCCGACGACTTCACCTACAAAGCCATCGCTGAGAGCATCATCTCGGAATACAGGTGCAAGTATTCGGTCGGGTCTACTCGTGCGTCCAATGAGCAGGCCCGGAAAATTTCCGGGACAAAACGCAAGGGGCAGGACCCCAAATGGGAAAGGCAGAAAAAGCCGAGTACCTCGCAGAACGATGCTGACGAGCAGCCTAACTCGACCGACCATAGTACCGCTTCTGAAAAGAAGAAGGGAAAAGGACGCTGGCGCAATCAGAAGAAAAACGCCAACACTGCGGACAACGCGTCCGAACATGTGGAGGAAACGGTTGAGTTTGTCGCTCCCGCCATCCACTTCCCTCCTCTTCCGGCACCGTCCTTCACCACCGTCACTGGTCGCGGGAAAACGACAAGTACCACACAGCCCGATTCCGCAAGGATGCAGTCGCTCCTTCAGCGAATGAACCCGCCTCCATCCCAGTACAGCGGGCTTCCTTCGGGCAAGCCGTCTGCGTGGAAAAAGAACGATCACATCCGCAAACTCGCGCGGAACATTGGTGCTCGTCCCTCTGGATCGAACCTTCGTATCCTAGACACCATCATTCCTGACATCGACGAAAGGCCGGCTAAACAGCGTCGCGTAGCCCCGTCGATAGAAGAATCGCTGAAAATGATGGACATAGACCATCAAAGCGAGCGGATGGGGCCAGATCAATTCGAAGATGGGCTGATCGAACTTGACGGTTCGTCACATTCTTCTCTCAAACCTTACCAAATGCGGAAAGCTAATTATGTCTCTCAACAGACGTATAATATATTAGCCAGTACCACTACAGAGTGCGTAGATCACTTCAGCAGTGATCTACACAAAAAATATATTAAACATTTTGCCTCTTGTACACACTGTAAGGAAAAAGAACGCGCTCAGTGGATCTTAGATTCCGGCGCATCATTACACTTTACCCATGAGTTTAAAGACTTCGCGTACTACAGGCCTCTCAAGGCTAAGCGATTTGTCCAAACAGCTGCAAAGGGAAAGAAACTGGAAATTCTCGGAGTTGGGGCCGTTCCAGTACGGCATACCCTAAATGGGGAAATAAAAACCCATCTTCTCCGACCCGTATTCTACATTCTGGACATGGACACACGCCTATTGTCCCTAGGCGTCTTCCTTAATCATGGTTACAAAGTAGACGGAATGCGTGGAGAAATCAACATCTCCAAAGGCCAGAACAAAATACAGTTCTCACCTCACATTCTCGGACAAACCATTTATTGGTTAGACACTGAAATACGCTATGACCAAATCCATGCGATCTCTAGCGAAATCACTGTCGAAACCTGGCATAAACGCCTTGGCCACCCAAATGACCAGGCGCTCAATAAGATTCCCACCAGTACCAAAGGAGTACCCAAAACGTTAGTACGTGAGAAATCACAGGAAAGCTGCACGGGGTGTCTAAAAGGGAAAATGCCGAATCAATCTTACCCTAACTCGGTGACAAGGGCTGTCAAACCCTTTGATTTGATCCATTCGGACTTGAAACAGATATCCACGGCATCGTACCACAAGTACAAATATTTCCTTACCTTTTTGGATGATTTTTCCTCCCATGTCTGGGTCGTCTTGCTTAGGAAAAAGTCAGGCGCCATCACGGCGCTGAAACAATTCCTTGCGATGATCCAGAATCAATTCGCCGCCACCCCTAAAAAATGGCGGGTTGATGGAGGTGGAGAATTTGACGAATACAAGGATGTACTTGCCGATCATGGAATTCTAATCGACGTCACGCTCCCATATCAGCACCAGCAGAATGGTAGAGCAGAAAGGATCAATCAAACACTATGGGAAAAATCTCAGGCATTGCGCTTCGATGCATGCTTACCGCCCATGTGGTGGGAATTCTGTTTGGAACACGCAGCATTTCTCTACAACAGAACCCCCATGCAGCGTCTTGAATGGAAAACCCCCTACTTCAGGGTGACCAATGAGATCCCCGACATGTCCAGCGTCAGAGTATTTGGATGTCAGGCATATGTATATATCCCAAAGGAGAAACATAGGAACTCCCTGGAATCAAGATCCCCATTGATGATTTATCTCGGATCGAAACCAGGGGTCAAAGGATACCGCTTCATGGATCCTGAGACTAACATGATTTTCATGGGCGGGAAAGCTATCTTTGATGAAAGCAAGTACCCTAGATGCCACATCGACCCGTTGCCAGAAAACCACCCAGAAATGGAAAACCCAGAGCCGGCTGATGAGTTTGAGGATCTCATTCCCGGCAGCAATGACGACGATAGTCACAACGAAACACCTCATGACCCAGTTCCCATTGAACAGGATCAACCTGAATCAGACAACGAATTGCCTGCCAGTGAGCCTGATGACGAACCGCGAGTACCCACTCCGGAACCCGAGCAAGTACCAGATCGACCGATCAGGGAACGACGAGTTCGGAAGATGCCAGGAAGCATCTATGGGGAAGACACTCCAGCATCTGATCTTGAAAAATTAGATCGAAGACGGAGATTGGGCGGTCAAACGGCATGGATGAATGACCTCCTGATGGAAGCAATATCAGTCCAAGTTGGCATCGTTGAAATGTCCCATAAAGACATATACCCTCTTCCAAATAAAGAAGACTGGTATGCGGCTGAACGTAAAGAGCTAGACATGCTCAAACGCCGCGGGGTGATCACGGAGCTAGTACCCCTGCCTGCAGGGAGGAAAGCTCTAAGGAACAAATGGGTCTATAACGAAAAGTCCGACGGGCGTCTGAAAGCACGCCTTGTCGCAAAAGGCTTTTCACAGGTAGAAGGGATCGACTTTGATCAGATCTTCTCACCAGTCGTAAGATATGAAACCGTCCGACTGATACTGGCATTGACAGCCCTTGAAGGATGGTTCATGACACTTTTGGACGTCTCATCAGCCTTCCTCTATGGAACGCTCCGTGAAGTCATTTACATGCGACAGCCTGAGGGCTACATAGTAAAAGGGAAAGAACACCTCATGTACCAACTATTCAAAGCTCTATATGGACTTAAGCAGGCCGCATTAGCCTGGTGGAGGGAACTTGATTCCTCCATGAAAAAGCTCGGCTTTGTCCGGCTTCACTCCGATGCGGGAGTGTTCATTCACAAAAGTACCAACGGGGAAATTGTAATTGCCATCATCTATGTCGACGACTCTGCTTTTCTCGGCACAAACCAGGAATATACGCTAGAAAAGAAGAAGGCCTTCATGACAACATGGGAATGCAGGGACCTAGGTCACCTAGTGCCCGATGGGGAACCAAAGGAATTTCTCTCAATCCAAATAAGGCAACGTGGGAAGAGGATCTTCATTGATCAAGTACCTTACCTTGAGAAAATTCTGGCACGCATGGGGATGAGCGAATCTAACGCCACCTATACCCCACTCCCTACGGGCTACAAACCCATGGCGTCCGAAGATGAACCCAATGCGGAACTTCGATCCAAGTACCAATCCGTCATCAGATCACTCCTATATCTGATGATTGGAACGAGGCCTGACATCTGCTTTGCTGTAATCAAAATGTCCCAATTTTCCGCAAATCCCACAAAACACCATTTAGAGGTGGCTAGGGATATTTGCAGATATTTAAAGGCAACAAAAAATTACGCAATAATGTATGATGGGGACTCAGGGAAAGGGATCTATGCATTCACAGACTCCGACTGGGCGTCAGATGAGAACACGAGGAGGTCTACCACCGGCTTCTTCATATCACTGGCGTCTGGAGCAATAACATGGGTATCATCGGCGCAAAAAACCATCGCCCTCTCTTCTACAGAAGCAGAATATATGGCGCTATCAGATTGCAGTCGCGCAGCAACATGGCTGAGAAGCATGCTTGCCGAACTTGGAATGCAGATCGGATCAGTACCGATCTATGGAGATAACAACGGCTCCGTCTTTATCGCATCCAACCCTGTGACTGAAAAGCGATCCAAGCACATTGACGTGCGATTCCACTTCGTCAGAGAAAAAGTCTCCGAAGGGATAATTATGGTCGAATTCATTGAAGGAGTGAACAACCCTGCAGACCTTTTAACTAAGAATCTGGGAAAAATCCTCTTTTCCAAGTTTATCCCGTACTTCGGATTAATAAAAAACTAGGCGAAACAGAGTACCTATATATATATGTGGGAAAAAGTAAAAAGTATTTAGAAGTATGTACTAAATATGGGGGGGTGTTGAAACTTTTCCCATCACGTAGATTAAGATTAGATTAGAATACATCACGTGACCTTTACATATCTTCATTACATACTTGTTTGGTTGGTACAAACAGTAGTACGGTATATAAGACCAGGAAACTGTCAATATCAACAAGTTGTCTCTTGACTCTTAACCGCCTCCATCGCTCTTACCAGCCTCAACCGCTCTCACCAGCCTCACCCTCTCCAATCTATGTAAGTGGTCAGAACGGTATCGTAGAGTACTTCCACTGTAGCCGGTTGCTTCAGTACACTTGCGGCTAGCGCCCAGGTGGAACTTCAACACAGCAAAATAATAATATCGCCAGCAAAGAAAAAATGTCGCCGGCGACAACATACAACAGATCGGCAAATAATTCACCAGCGAAAGACACCACAGCAAAAAACTGGCAAAAGACCAGCCACAAATCGGCGACAGGCCATCGGTGTTACGGACTCTACGGTATGAGGACCACGTCATATCTTTTACTTATCGGCCCGACTCGGCGCCCTCTTACGAGCTTACTATGTCTAATGTCTACTTTCGCAACCTTTGATTTCCAGTCTGACTCATTACATTACTTCGTCATCCCCTTTAGTATACTTCGCTCCCGCGCTGACTCGCTTTCCGCAGTCAGCTTACTCACTGTACATAGCCTTCCGCAGTCGCCTTACTCATGCACACTGCCTTCCGCAGTACTGACTCATCCGCTACCGCCTATAGTCAGTACCTATATAAACCTCTTGTACTATAGTAGATTCCTTAGATTTAGCAATCACTTTGCTCTTCGCCTTTCCACTTTCCTGCATACTCTGCCCGAACCTTGGAACGGTTTGTTAAGCATAACAAGTTGCTAAATCTCGTTAGATTTGCCCAGAGCGAAGAGAGCAACTACCAGACGAGTCAAGATGTCACGCTTCTTTGAAGACTTCACCAGTAACCCATTCAGCACGCCAGAAGCCCGACAGGAGGAGCTAAGTCCTCGAGACAGTATCGATTTTACACTCATCCAGCAGTACATCGAATCGGAGATCCGTCGCATCCTACAGCAGGTGCTTGATGAAGAACTAGACAACGACGAGCATCGCCCCCACGGCGAGATAGCAGAGAGCATCCATCTTGCTCGGCAACACCAGATCGCGCATTACAACGCCCGACAGAACGAACTCGAAAGCTTTCACGTTCAAGAAGGACCTCAGACAGGTTGGATCACAGAGATCAGAGAGTTTATCGGTGTCCAGACAACCATTATCAGAAGATTGATTAGGACGCTCACATCGAGACGTCCCACAGCCACATCATCACGTCTTACTCGAAGCAGAAGATCTACGCCCACTTCACCACCGAAGAACAACAGACCGAGTACAACCGCTGGGCACGAAACGAGAGACTTGACCCCTTCTCGCGACCAACAGACGCGCAGGAACAGAGATTCCTTAGAGATTTACAGAGGAAATACTCTGAATGTTTTGCCACCGATTCCGCCGACGAGTCCCCTGACGAATTTACTTTTGACTCCACGCAGTCAGATATCGAACAGACGCCTAGAACAGGGACTCATTTTCAATCCTTACCTGTATCCCGAACCCCATCTTCATCCCAACAACCCGACTCCTCTTCTCCTCTGCAGACTCTAAACATGGCAGAAGCTCTGGCTGTACAAACAATGGATACATCCAAGATCATCAAGGATCCTGGGATGTTCAAGGACAGATACACCTTTGACGAGTGGTGGAAAGCCACCAAACTATACATCAGGTTCCAAAAGAGCCTCACAGACGATCAGAAGATTCTTGCGGTACTATCCCACATGATGGAAGGGTCCGGCAGACACTGGGCCAGTAACAAGTTAGACGCTCTTGCTGTTGACAACGAAAACATCACCTGGCTAGGTTTTTCCGATGATATCGCCACACGATTCTCCATCGCCAACAAGTCGGTCGCTGCCAAAGCCAGACTTGAAGTCCTGAAACAAGAGAAATGTACCGTTGATGAATTCTTGGATGAATTCAAAGAACTCTTGAAGCTGTCAAACCTTGGCGAAGAAACTGGGAAATACATCCTAGAGAAGAACGTCAACTGCAGAATCTCTGAACAAGTGGCTAGTGATGGCAAGACGTACACCGATTACGCAAAGGAGATCCGAAACAAGGGACGACAGATGGAAGGACATGCACTGGTCATCCGAGGTGGCGGCGACATGCGTACCAGATCGGGTACCACTTATGGTGGTCAGGGCAAAGCCATGGAAATCGACAAAGCAGGAGTAGCCCGTTGCTACAACTGTCAATGTTCGGTCATCTGGCTAAAGACTGTAGTGCTCCAAAGAAGAAAGATGGTTGCAAGTGTTTCAACTGTGACCAAGAAGGCCATATCGCGTGCAACTGCCGCAAGCTGAAGAAGAACTCCAAAAGGGTTAGGAAGGTGTCCGAGGAAGATGCTGAGAATGATGAAACCACAATCTTAGAAGCCGACGAGAAGGATTTTCCTGAAGGGTCTGATTAAACGACGCTAAGTCGCGACCCTTATCTATTAAATGGACTTGCTTGCCTTGTATGACTGCAGACAATAGAACCTATGTCATCCCTGCCAAGCGAGCCGCTGCGTCGACTAAGATTGTGAAGGGAGATAAACCTCCGAAAAGACGAGAAATCAGGCTGTTAGCTCAGCTCAGGACACGACGAGGACCAAAGGTCATCCGACCTGAGGTTGACAGCAGATGTGAATGCACATGCATCCATCCCAGAATAGTACGTGAACAGAACCTCCCCACGCGAGGAATACCGCCCATAGCAATTCTAAATGCAGATGGATCACCAAATCGACAACAGAAAGCGAGCCAACTTGCCAAAGTCAAACTGGATTTGGGAGCACATCAGGAAACCATGGAAGCAATGGTACTGGACATTGGGAGAACGGACATGCTCTTGGGACATGACTGGTTGGTACACCACAACCCCACAATCAATTGGACAACTGGCGCGGTAACATTTAACCGGTGCCCAACAACATGTCAAACCAAACACTCAGATTTCAGGATTAACCTTAATGGTTGCAAACGCCAGGTTCGCATGGTTGAGGTGCGCGACAAAGATGCACCCAAAAAGTCGGATCAGAAATGGAAGCCTGGAGACCCTATTTGGGAAGCTGTCACTCCCACACCACCTCCCACAACCAAACGACCCTCATATGTTGAACGATTTGCTCATCTCTTCGAAAAAGAGAACTTTGATAAGATCCCAAAGGAGAGGGAATGGGACCATGGTATTGAACTTACACCGGACGCACCAAAGGAACTAGGGGGAAATACATATCCTATGACGCAAAAGGAACAAGAGGAATTGGACGCATTCATTGATGAGGGTCTAGCAACAGGAAAGATCCGCCCATCCAAATCCCCTTATGCCTCCCCTTGCTTCTTCATCAACAAGAAGGATGGCTCCAAACGATTGGTACAAGATTACCGCATGGTCAATAAATTCATGGTCAAAGACAAGTTCCCACTCCCACGAATATCCGATCTCTTGGACATACTGAAAGATGCGGTCTACTTCAATAAAATGGACATCATGTGGGGCTATAACAATGTCCGGATTAAGAAGGGCGATGAATGGAAAGCTGCCTTCCTCACCAGTCGAGGATTGTTCGAACCATTGGTCATGTTTTTCGGTCTTTGCAACTCCCCGGGAACGTTCTCTCGAATGATGGCTAGTCTATTCCGGGACCAGATCCGCCGACGTATCTGCGTGATCTACATGGATGACGTCATGGTTATCAGGAAGAACTCGCGCGAAACACTGAAGAAATCCTACAGATCCTATCGGACAATGATTTGTTCCTAAAGGAGAAGAAGTGTTTATGGGAAGTAACGAAATGTCCTATATTGGGATATGTGGTTGGTGAGGGATGTGTTGAGATGGAAACTGAGAAGGTGGATACAATTCGAAACTGGCGAGCACCCACATCAAAAAAGGAAGTTCAGAAGTTCCTTGGATTTGCTAACTTCTATCGACGTTTTATTGAAGGGTACTCAAACATCGCAAAACCTCTCACCGTGCTCACAGGTGGTACAGCATTTACTTGGGGACCAACAGAGCAGCAAGCTTTTGAAGGTCTCATACGGGCAATTACATCGGCACCAGTCTTGGCATTACCAAAACCAGAGGGACAGTTCAGGGTTGAAACCGATGCATCGGGCTATGCAATTGGAGCAGTACTCTCTCAGAAGCAAGACGACAAATGGCACCCCATCGTGTTCTTGTCGCGGACCATGTCCGCGGCCGAACAGAATTACGGGATATACGACAAGGAACTCCTGGCAGTCGTGGAAATATTAAAAGATTGGAGACACTATCTGCTTGAAGCCAGGGAATGTTTCGAGATCTTGACCGATCACAAGAACCTGGAATATTTCCGTCGTCCTCAGGACCTAAATCAACAACAGCGACGCTGGAAAATGAAGTTACAAGACTATGACTTCAAATTACGGCATGTGCCCGGCAAGACCAATGCGAAAGTGGACATCCTGTCACGCTTACCCTGGTATGAAGCGGAACTCGAACCACAGGACAGTGACCAAATGCTCAAGGAGGGACTATTCTTGAAACGGTTGGAATCAGAAGATGTGGTACAAATGGAGATGTTCACGGAGGAACAATTCTTTGAAGGGGGTGAAACATCTGATTCCATCAAAATTAGAAACATCACAACCATCGAAAACCCATGGATCGCACGCATCAAGGCTTCGAACCGCATGGAGACAGAAGTAGTGCAGGGCCTAAAAAAGAATCCTCATTGGTATCAGCAGGAGAATGGGATCACCTATGCAGGAGAACGAGTCTATGTCCCGCCAGACCCACAATTACGACAAGAATTGATGTTCGAGTCACACGATGCACCAGTGGCCGGACATCCAGGACAGTACCGGACACATGAACTCCTCACTCGCACCTACTGGTGGCCTACCATACTGCATGATGTGAAGAAGTACGTGAAGGGTTGCGACACTTGTCAACACAACAAGATTAACCGACAAAAGCAACATGCTCCTGTTGAAACTTTTCCCATCACGTAGATTAGATTAGATTAGATTACATCACGTGACCTTTACATATCTTCATTACATACTTGTTTGGTTGGTACAAACAGTAGTACGGTATATAAGACCAGGAAACTGTCAATATCAACAAGTTGTCTCTTGACTCTTAACCAGCTCCATCGCTCTCACCAGCCTCAACCGCTCTCACTAGCCTTACCCCCTCCAAACCATGTAAGTGACCATAGCGGTATCGTAGAGTACTTCCACTGTAGCTGTGTTGCTCAGTACATCTGTGGCTAGCGCCCAGGTGGAACTTCAACAGGTTATGGGCCCCGGATAGCAGAGGGACTTGGGAAACGCTGGCAACAGCGAGTACCTGCCCACTCTACCCTGGTTGGCAAAGAACCGATCGAGAGATCTAGGTTCTGAGTCTTACTTCTTCACATATGAACCTGGGAAACGTCATTACGACAAGTACCTGTCATGAGGCGTCCCTAAGGGGATTGACATAGTACACTCCATGTGGAAACGTTGATCGCACCTTATACGTTTCTGACATATAAAGGGTTTTCCCATGACCGCTATTCCTGAAGGGAATATGTCATAAAGGAATCATTCAATTGTTTTCTCAAATCATATTCATAACACATCACTGATTGGAAACCCTTTTTAGATTCATCTACAATGTCTACCTCTCGCTCCGCCATGGACACCATCACCACCTTTGACGGTATCGACTACCAAAGCTGGGCCGAAAGGATGAAGTCCTACCTCCTCCATCAAGGAGTTTGGCGCATTGTTTCTGGCGACATCGTCCGCCCTGTCATCGCCGATTTCACCACCACGGTCTCCACCCCTGGAGCCACTGCTGCTGCTCCCCCTGTGCTGGTTACCACGGTCGACCAGCCCGGCTTTCGCAAAGAAGAGAAAGCCTGGATCAGGGATGACGACATAGCTCTCGGGGCGATACGCCTGAAGGTCTCCGAGCCGATCAGGCGCCATATCAAGGACAGCACCTCGGCCCTTGAAGCATGGGCAGCGTTGAAAGATGCCTATTCCAAGGTATCCCCGGCCATCATCTTCGGCGACTTCAAGGCCGCCGCCACATACAAACTGTCTGGACGCGACCCCGTGCCCGAAATCGAACGCCTGGGATCCCTTTTCGCCCGGCTCGCCGATTCGAACTTCGTCGTTCCCGATCTGATGCAGGCAATGATCCTGGCCAACGCGATCCCCGACGCCTGGTCGTCACTCTCCACTGCCCTCTTCCAGGTCTACGACGCCGATGACTTCACTTACAAAGCCGTCGCCGAGAGCATCATCTCTGAATACCGGCGCAAGTACTCGATCGGGTCTACTCGTGCGTCCAATGAGCAGGCCAAGAAAATTTCTGGGACAAAGCGAAAGGGGCAGGACCCCAAATGGGAAAAGCAGCAAAAGCCGAGTACCTCGCACAATGACGCTGACGAGCAGCCTAACTCGACCGACCCGAGTACCGCTTCTGAAAAGAAGAAGGGAAAAGGACGCTGGCGCAATCAGAAGAAAAGCGCCAACACTGCGGACAACGCGTCCGACCAGGTGGAAGAGACGGTTGAGTTCGTTGCTCCCGCCATCCACTTCCCTCCTCTTCCGGCACCATCCTTCACCACCGTCACTGGCCGCGGGAAAACGTTAAGTACCGCCCAGCCCGATTCCGCAAAAATGCAGTCGCTCCTGCAACGGATGAACCCGCCTCCTTCCCAGTACACCGGACTTCCATCTGGAAAGCCGTCCGTGTGGAAAAAGAATGACCATGTTCGCAAACTCGCGCGCGGCATTGGTGCTCGCCCCTCAGGGTCGAACCTTCGTATCTTGGATACCATCATCTCTGACATCGACGAAAGGCCGGCTAAACAGCGTCGCGTAGCCCCGTCGATAGAAGAATCGCTGAAGATGATGGATATCGACCAGGAACGGATGGGGCCGGAGCAATTTGAAGATGGGCTGATTGAACTTGATGGTTCGTCACCTTCCTCTCCTGAATCTGACCAATTAAGGAAAGCTAATAACACCTCCTTACAGACGTGTAAAATATTAGCTAGTACTAGTGCAGAATGTATGGATCATATTGACAACGATCTATATAAAAAATATACAAAGCACTTTGCGTCATGCACACACTGTAAGGAGAAAGAACGCGCACAATGGATCTTAGACTCCAGTGCCTCGTTACACTTTACCCATGAGTTCAAGGACTTCGCGTACTACAGGCCTCTCAAGGCTAAGTGATTTGTCCAAACAGCTGAAAAGGGAAAGAAACTGGAAATTCTCGGAGTTGGGGCCGGTCCAGTACGGCATACCCTAAATGGGGAAATAAAAACCCACCTTCTCCGACCTGTATTCTACATTCCGGACATGGACACACGCCTATTGTCCCTAGGTGTCTTCCTTAATCACGGTTACAAAGTAGACGGAATGCGTGGAGAAATCAACATCTCCAAAGGCCAGAACAAAATACAGTTCTCACCTCACATTCTCGGACAAACCATTTATTGGTTAGACACTGAAATACGCTATGACCAAATCCATGCGATCTCTAGCGAAATCACTGTCGAAACCTGGCATAAACGCCTTGGCCACCCAAATGACCAGGCGCTCAATAAGATTCCCACCAGTACCAAAGGAGTACCCAAAACGTTAGTACGTGAGAAATCACAGGAAAGCTGCACGGGGTGTCTAAAAGGGAAAATGCCGAATCAATCTTACCCTAACTCGGTGACAAGGGCTGTCAAACCCTTTGATTTGATCCATTCGGACTTGAAACAGATATCCACGGCATCGTACCACAAGTACAAATATTTCCTTACCTTTTTGGATGATTTTTCCTCCCATGTCTGGGTCGTCTTGCTTAGGAAAAAGTCAGGCGCCATCACGGCGCTGAAACAATTCCTTGCGATGATCCAGAATCAATTCGCCGCCACCCCTAAAAAATGGCGGGTTGATGGAGGTGGAGAATTTGACGAATACAAGGATGTACTTGCCGATCATGGAATTCTAATCGACGTCACGCTCCCATATCAGCACCAGCAGAATGGTAGAGCAGAAAGGATCAATCAAACACTATGGGAAAAATCTCAGGCATTGCGCTTCGATGCATGCTTACCGCCCATGTGGTGGGAATTCTGTTTGGAACACGCAGCATTTCTCTACAACAGAACCCCCATGCAGCGTCTTGAATGGAAAACCCCCTACTTCAGGGTGACCAATGAGATCCCCGACATGTCCAGCGTCAGAGTATTTGGATGTCAGGCATATGTATATATCCCAAAGGAGAAACATAGGAACTCCCTGGAATCAAGATCCCCATTGATGATTTATCTCGGATCGAAACCAGGGGTCAAAGGATACCGCTTCATGGATCCTGAGACTAACATGATTTTCATGGGCGGGAAAGCTATCTTTGATGAAAGCAAGTACCCTAGATGCCACATCGACCCGTTGCCAGAAAACCACCCAGAAATGGAAAACCCAGAGCCGGCTGATGAGTTTGAGGATCTCATTCCCGGCAGCAATGACGACGATAGTCACAACGAAACACCTCATGACCCAGTTCCCATTGAACAGGATCAACCTGAATCAGACAACGAATTGCCTGCCAGTGAGCCTGATGACGAACCGCGAGTACCCACTCCGGAACCCGAGCAAGTACCAGATCGACCGATCAGGGAACGACGAGTTCGGAAGATGCCAGGAAGCATCTATGGGGAAGACACTCCAGCATCTGATCTTGAAAAATTAGATCGAAGACGGAGATTGGGCGGTCAAACGGCATGGATGAATGACCTCCTGATGGAAGCAATATCAGTCCAAGTTGGCATCGTTGAAATGTCCCATAAAGACATATACCCTCTTCCAAATAAAGAAGACTGGTATGCGGCTGAACGTAAAGAGCTAGACATGCTCAAACGCCGCGGGGTGATCACGGAGCTAGTACCCCTGCCTGCAGGGAGGAAAGCTCTAAGGAACAAATGGGTCTATAACGAAAAGTCCGACGGGCGTCTGAAAGCACGCCTTGTCGCAAAAGGCTTTTCACAGGTAGAAGGGATCGACTTTGATCAGATCTTCTCACCAGTCGTAAGATATGAAACCGTCCGACTGATACTGGCATTGACAGCCCTTGAAGGATGGTTCATGACACTTTTGGACGTCTCATCAGCCTTCCTCTATGGAACGCTCCATGAAGTCATTTACATGCGACAGCCTGAGGGCTACATAGTAAAAGGGAAAGAACACCTCATGTACCAACTATTCAAAGCTCTATATGGACTTAAGCAGGCCGCATTAGCCTGGTGGAGGGAACTTGATTCCTCCATGAAAAAGCTCGGCTTTGTCCGGCTTCACTCCGATGCGGGAGTGTTCATTCACAAAAGTACCAACGGGGAAATTGTAATTGCCATCATCTATGTCGACGACTCTGCTTTTCTCGGCACAAACCAGGAATATACGCTAGAAAAGAAGAAGGCCTTCATGACAACATGGGAATGCAGGGACCTAGGTCACCTAGTGCCCGATGGGGAACCAAAGGAATTTCTCTCAATCCAAATAAGGCAACGTGGGAAGAGGATCTTCATTGATCAAGTACCTTACCTTGAGAAAATTCTGGCACGCATGGGGATGAGCGAATCTAACGCCACCTATACCCCACTCCCTACGGGCTACAAACCCATGGCGTCCGAAGATGAACCCAATGCGGAACTTCGATCCAAGTACCAATCCGTCATCAGATCACTCCTATATCTGATGATTGGAACGAGGCCTGACATCTGCTTTGCTGTAATCAAAATGTCCCAATTTTCCGCAAATCCCACAAAACACCATTTAGAGGTGGCTAGGGATATTTGCAGATATTTAAAGGCAACAAAAAATTACGCAATAATGTATGATGGGGACTCAGGGAAAGGGATCTATGCATTCACAGACTCCGACTGGGCGTCAGATGAGAACACGAGGAGGTCTACCACCGGCTTCTTCATATCACTGGCGTCTGGAGCAATAACATGGGTATCATCGGCGCAAAAAACCATCGCCCTCTCTTCTACAGAAGCAGAATATATGGCGCTATCAGATTGCAGTCGCGCAGCAACATGGCTGAGAAGCATGCTTGCCGAACTTGGAATGCAGATCGGATCAGTACCGATCTATGGAGATAACAACGGCTCCGTCTTTATCGCATCCAACCCTGTGACTGAAAAGCGATCCAAGCACATTGACGTGCGATTCCACTTCGTCAGAGAAAAAGTCTCCGAAGGGATAATTATGGTCGAATTCATTGAAGGAGTGAACAACCCTGCAGACCTTTTAACTAAGAATCTGGGAAAAATCCTCTTTTCCAAGTTTATCCCGTACTTCGGATTAATAAAAAACTAGGCGAAACAGAGTACCTATATATATATATGTGGGAAAAAGTAAGATGTATTTAGAAGTATGTACTAAATATGGGGGGGTGTTGAAACTTTTCCCATCACGTAGATTAGATTAGATTAGATTACATCACGTGACCTTTACATATCTTCATTACATACTTGTTTGGTTGGTACAAACAGTAGTACGGTATATAAGACCAGGAAACTGTCAATATCAACAAGTTGTCTCTTGACTCTTAACCAGCTCCATCGCTCTCACCAGCCTCAACCGCTCTCACCAGCCTTACCCCCTCCAAACCATGTAAGTGACCATAGCGGTATCGTAGAGTACTTCCACTGTAGCTGTGTTGCTCAGTACATCTGTGGCTAGCGCCCAGGTGGAACTTCAACAGCTCCGCTACATCCCCATGCAGCACCAAGTCACCCATGGGAAGACATAGGAATCGACGTCGTGGGACTGATACCAGAATCTGATGGAAAAAACACAATTCTGGTCATCACGGATAGACATTTGAAGATGCTTCACCTTATTCCGACAACCGTGGAACTATCAGCTGAAGGATTAGCCAAGATCTATCGGGATCAGATATGGAAGCTTCATGGGATCCCCAAGAAGATCATCAGCGATAGGGGACCACAGTTCGCCACGAAGTTCATGGAGATACTCTGCCGCATGCTAGGGATCAAAAGGAACCTGTCCACCGCATACCACCCACAGACTGACGGACAGGCCGAGCGATCGCATCAGGAGACGGAAGCGTTCTTACGAAACTTTGTCAACCACCTACAGGATGATTGGGCTGAATGGATCGCAATCGCAGAGTTCCAGTACAACGACAAAGAACATCAGGCGACGAAGCACACCCCATTCTACCTCAACTACGGTTTACATCCGTGGAAGGGAGAGCTTGTGTTAGAAGATACCAATCCGGCTGCCAACAACTTCTTGAGAAAACTCAAACAGGCACGAGAAGAAGCCAATGCTGCGCTGAAACAAGCACAGGATCAGATGAAGAAGACAGTTGACACACGGCGAAGTCCATCTCGGGACTACCGCATCGGAGACAAGGTGTGGCTGGAAGGGACTAACATCAGGACCGATCGCCCCGCAAAGAAACTTGATGCACTCTGACATGGACCATTCAAAGTCCTAGAGAAGAAAGGAGCTAGCGCGTACCTTCTTGATCTTCCGAAGACTTGGAAGATGATTCACCCTGTGTTCAACAAGACCCTGTTGTCACCATATGAAACTCCGAAGTACGCCATCCAGAAAAAGAAACCAGCCCCTGATCTGATCATCGTCGAAGGATGAGAAGAGTACCATGTGTCTACGATCCTAGACTCTCAAAAGTTCCGTGGAAAGATCCAGTACCTCGTCCAGTGGGAAGGATATGGTCCAGAAGAGAACACATGGGAACCTCGAGCTAATGTTCAGAACACTCAAGATTTGATCCGTGATTTCCATTGGCAGAACCCGTCTCGTCCACAATAAAAGACGAGTTCTCAAAACCCATGGCAGTATCGACCTCATCAGTCAACCACACACCGAGTTCCCCGCTCTAGTCCTTTTCCCTGCCCAATATAGCCTCCCCCTTCTTCTTCTATCTCTCAACCATCCTCGCCGCCATGTCCAACACCACCGTTACCTCCACCTCTACCACCGACATCAACCCAGCCATCGCCGCCCTTATGAACAAAGCACTCTCCTTGAGAGACCAAATCCATGCTCTCGAAACTTCCCTTGCCGACCTCCTCCATCGCCAGATGCATATCCGGCTTCACTCACTGTCCAACCTACCTGTCGCCCCGAGTCCTGAGGAAAAACAAATTCTCGGAAATTACACCAGCACCCTCGTAATTGAGAATCGACGTATTCGGCTGGCTATCAAAGGCCTCAAACTCGCCGTAGCCATCAATGAGGAGTTGATATATGATTGGAGCCTCAAGGAAAGTCTGAACTGGTCCGATCCCGGCAACAACGAGGGATGGGGACAATGACTCTGTGAGGACACAGAGCTTGGAGAGGGGAACATGTTACGGACTCTACGGTATGAGGACCACGTCATATCTTTTACTTATCGGCCCGACTCGGCGCCCTCTTACGAGCTTACTAATTCTAATGTCTACTTTCGCAACCTTTGATTTCCAGTCTGACTCATTACATTACTTCGTCATCCCCTTTAGTATACTTCGCTCCCACGCTGACTCGCTTTCCGCAGTCAGCTTATTCACTGTACATAGCCTTCCACAGTCGCCTTACTCATGCGCACTGCCTTCCGCAGTACTGACTCATCCGCTACCGCCTATAGTCAGTACCTATATAAACCTCTTGTACTATAGTAGATTCCTTAGATTTAGCAATCACTTTGCTCTTCGCCTTTCCACTTTCCTGCATACTCTGCCCGAACCTTGGAACGGTTTGTTAAGCATAACACATCTTAGCACGACTGTGTTGCGTGTACAGCATTAATTACAGGTCTACTGGGTGATACATCATGAGTGATATATCACCCTCATTGTAATCTATCATGACTCCCCCAAAGTCTTTGTGGTTCATTTCTGTTTGCTGGTTCATGCAACTTAGTCAGTCAGCCAATATAATGAACCATGGCCATGCTTGTGCGCCATTCCCTTTTTAATTCATCAGCTAGTTATTTTTATTCCTTCCTCATATGGGGTTTCACAGGTTGGGGATCATCTGGGATAGGGGTAGCCCCTCTGCGATGGCGCAGCTTATAATGGGTGTGGGGGTACAGAAAACCCACATGTTTTCATGAGGATGATAGCGGCGACAGGCTCTCAGTGTTGAGTACCTGCCTGCTGTTGTGGACCTCCCCAGTGCTCGCATTGTTGGGCCACTTGCTGTCACGAGCCTCCCAGTGCACATCCCCCTCTCTGGCCACTGGTTTTGCCTCCCGCGCCATTTGGGGGACAGGTAGGTGGCAGCAGTGGGCAGGTTCAGGGTGGTGGACGGGGCAGTCATGAACGGGGCAATCGTGGATGGGGTGGTTGTGGACGTGGTGGTTGTGGACATGTGTTACAGTCCAATCAGCTCCGATGATTTCTGACCAATTCTGACACCTCCAACACCTCCAACATTTTGACTAATACTTATTATGCACATTTACTGTTATGAATCTCGTTACTACATACATTACTTACATCTGACCATTTTACTTATGTTAAGCATCTCCGACAGCCACTCGTTATCTGACTCCGATGAAGCCACACATCCTCCAACATAGTATTTAAACTTATGTAGAATCATGTAGTAGCTTCAGTTTGAATATCAACTTAGATTCGACATCACACCTCCTGTCCTCTTTCCTACTCTTAACTTGAGTCTGACCTCTGATCCTCTGATCCTCTGATCCTCCAAAATAAGGACACCAATGTATTAGTGAGGGTGCAACACACAAGTTGAAGCCAAGTCCTTGCCCCTACGTTGCATGCACTCCGACCCTCCAACCCTCCGACGCGTCCGACGTAGCTCCAACATTTTTGTCAATCAGTTCTTAACAACATGATGGTCTGGACAGGGCAGTCATGGACGTGGGGTGGTCAGTGTAGTCTGGACAGGCCGTCATGGACAGGGCAATCATGGTCATGGATAGGGTGGTCATGGATGGGGCGGTCATGGATGGGGCAGGTTGTGGACGTCTCATCTTGTCCCGTTACAATTCTCGTCTCATCTCATCTCATCTCATCTAATGACCTCACAGCTCTTGTCCTGTCGCATCTCCCATCCTCATCCTGTCTCACCCCCAATCACTTGCCTTGTTCTGTCTGTCTTGTGACTTGTCTTTTGCTTACACATCCCCCAGCTGCATGCAGGTGTTGACAGAGGCAACACCCCATTGATATGTTGATACTGTGGATATGGGCATTGATGGCATGGGCTTGGTGTGGGTGTTGAACATTGGATGCATTGGTCAGGATGTGCGGAAAGTTGAACTTTCCATCACATGACTACAATATTGACCGTCATTTGAGGTTCGCAAAAAAAACATGGATTACCTTACAGTGTGCCATCCTCTGGATAATTCCTTTAGATATTACAGGATTACATGATTTGTAGGACATTTCTCTGAATGAGACACTTGAAAAAGCCTGGACCCTTGAAATGAAAAGGTCAGACAACAGGTGCACAAAATAGCCCAAATCTCAACTTAAACTTACAGATTAAATGCTACCTACTGTCGTCCTCACTCTGGTTCCCATCCAAGGTGTTTTCTGCCAGGAATCTTGACACACTTCAGAGCCTGTTAGTCCTACATTATCTTGCAGTGCAAAGAACACAAGTATGTTTTGTTTTTGTAGATTTTCCTGCATCATTTCTGAATTATTTCATCAAGTCACAGATGTGGAGTCTGCCTTATTTGTTCAGCGAAAATCACTGCAAATAAATACAAATTGATGGGGAATAGAAATGAAAGGAACCTGTGCCACGGATCTGCCAACATATTATGTTTTTTGTGACTGACATAAGAAAATCATGTCCGTAAATCTTGAACAGTACTTATGCTGCCCAATTATATATATGCTTTACTTTATCATTGTGATGTAACATGTTAGCTATGCAGTCAGAAATGAAATTTAAATGAGCTGGAGTAGTATGTTATACTATGGTTCACATATTTTTCACGGAGGTTTTGCGAGTGGAGAGATCAAAACGGAACCCCAAAACCAATGGTTTGATGTGCAGGCACCGGCAATGTGCCATATCAGCAAAATGTCTTTTTACTTGAACTTTTCTTGAAATGTCTTGAAGTTTCTTGAGGGATTTCCAAGATCTCAAGATGGTGTTCAAGGCATTCAAGACTCTCAAGATACCTCTCAAGGCTCTCAAGGGTTCATGATTTCCAAGAGAATTCCATTGTTCTTGACACTGTCTTGGCCCTTTCAATGCTCAAGTATTCCAAGACACCTCCAAGTGTTTTCAAGCAGCAGTCATGTACAGACCCTGCCTCAAGTAATACATTGGTGTTTTCGAGTTGGTACTCATCAGTCAAAGAGGTGTCCTTGTAACAGTATGATAATTCATTACACGATTTTAAGGGACTCACATAAAAATGTATGTATCATAATATAATGTAAGGGCCTTACAACATTATAATTCGGGTAGTGCAAAAGATTATCATTCGATGCAAGGGAGGAATTATAATCCCTCCCTTGCATGGCTCGGTGCGTCTCCGCTGCTCTTGCACACCTCCCCATGTGTCCACCGCCGCCACCACCATTGTTCACGTATCCTGCCATTGTCGCGTGTCATGTACCGTTGTCGCAGGTGGCCCTGTTCTCGTGTGTCCTGCACTGTTACTCATGTGTGTCCTGCCATTCTCACCTCTCCAGTGCTTCTCATGTGCCTCCCACTGTGCCATTTCTCATGTCATTGTTGTGGGTCCTGTGCCGTTTCTCGTGTGCCACCCACCATTTCTTGCATGTCCCGCCATTCTCACGTGTGTCCCGCCGTTTCTCGTGTGTGTCCCACCGTTTCTTGCATGTCATGCCAGTCTTGCGCATCCTGCACCGTTGTCACATGTCCTGTGGTGCCTCACGTACCCGCCATTCCTGTGTGTGCCCCACCATTCTTGCGTGTTTCGTCAGTGGTCTGACGTGATGTGAAAGGCCTGGTGCTTACCTATACATGGCCTCAGTGGCCTGCGTGTGGCCGGAGGGAGGAGGCATCCAGGGAGGAGGGAGTGGAGGGAGGTGATGGGGGGAGGCAAGAAGATGTGATGGGGACTTTGGATATTTTTCAATTTTTGGCTGTTGCTGGGTCGGCAAGTTCTGATGTTTCATTGATCATCACAGGTGCCTTGGCCTGGAACCTGCCAAGTATACATCAATCGCCCAGCCTCGCCACGTCAACTTCTTGCCTCCCCCCATCACCTCCCTCCACTCCCTCGTCCCTCCCTCCTCTTCCCTGGATGCCTCCTCCCTCCGGTCACATGCAGCCACTGAGGCCATGTATAGGTAAGCACCAGGCCTTTCACGTCATGTCAGACTACTGACAAAACACATGAGAACGGCGGGGCACATGCAGGAATGGCGGGTACGCGAGGGGCGGTGCAGGACACGCGACAACGGTGCAGGATGCGCAAGACCGGCGTGACACACGAGAAACGGTGGGACTCGTGCGAGAAATGGCGGGATATGCAAGAACGGGTAAGCAGTGCTCTGTTCATGTCCACGTCAGACCACTGATGAAATGCACGAGAATGGCAGGGAACGATACAGAACACGCGATGAGGGGGACACTCGACATGGTACATGACATGCGGGGAGTGCAGGGCACACACGAGTGGGAGGATGCATGAGAAACGGTACAGGACGTGCCACACGATGCATGATCAATCAAGGGGGCTTCCATCGACGATGTCCAGGTCCCATTCCCACCATCTCCCACCGCCTCAGATCGAGTCCTGACGATGCTGAATGATGTCTCGGTAGACTCCCATGCCCCTCCCTGCCACCTCCCCTCATCCCCACATCTTCCCTTGATCTCCCCTACTCTTATAAATAGTATAATATACTATTACCAATCCCCGACCAACCCCCTGAGGTATAGGTGATTAATATGGCTAACTAAGCGGTCAGGGACAGAGGAGTGAGGAGGAGCACATACCTCTTCTTGAGATACTGGCCTCCCCAGCCAAGATGTTACATGTAGGTTGATTATAAAGTATATATATGTGTGGGGGAAGGTACATGGGCACGCCAGCATGGGTAGAACAAGGTGAACAGAGTGAAGATGTATGTACTTACCTTGGGTGCAGATCATTGTCTTGACCCCTCAATATGGTCAGGGCACCTATTTAGGCCTATTCTATAGTATAAATAGGTCTCCAAGTATTGGTAGTACAAGGTGTGCAATGGCTAGATTAGGTAGAAAAGTGTATAGAATGAGATGTACATCAAAAATACATATTCCTCAGCTAGCATTAGTATCTTATGATAGATAAGTATATAGAGTGCTACAGAGAGTGTCATGGATGTATATATACACACTGAAAAAGACCCCAAAGGAATCCAAGCAGTGTGGAAGGTGGGAGACATGATTCAGTACCGAAAACACAACTAGAGAACAAGACTTATTATAAACATACCATCCTGAAGTGCAATTCAGACAAAGCGGTATCCTCTGCCTTCCACACTGCTTGGATTTCTTTGGGGTCTTTTTCAGTGTGTATATATACATCCATGACACTCTCTGTAGCACTCTATATATTTATCTATCATAAGATACTAATGCTAGCTGAGGAATATGTATTTTTGATGTACATCTCATTCTATACACTTTTCTACCTAATCTAGCCATTGCACACCTTGTACTACCAATACTTGAAGACCTATTTATACTATAGAATAGGCCTAAATAGGTGCCCTGACCATATTGAGGGGTCAAGACAATGATCTGCACCCAAGGTAAGTACATACATCTTCACTCTTTTCACCTTGTTCTACCCATGCTGGCGTGCCCATGTACCTTCCCCCACACACATATATACTCTATAACCAACCTACATGTAACATCTTGGCTGGGGAGGCCAGTATCTCAAGAAGAGGTATGTGCTCCTTCTCACTCCTCCATCCCTGACCGCTTTTTTAGCCATATTAATCACCTATACCTCAGGGGGTTGGTTGGATATTGGTAATAGTATATTCTACTATGTATAAGAGTAGGTATCTATGTATCTAGGTGACAGTATAAAGGACATGTTGGGAACTCCGACACGGCCAGAGGGATGGAAATAAAGGCGACTGGAACTATACAAAAAAGTGGAGGGAATTCGGAAATCAAGATGGCCAAAAATGCCAATATTGATAACAGGGATCCAGGAGCATTCCGGGCCCGATGGGTTGGCAACACCGCTGTGGTCGGCATCTGGTTACCATCGGGATGGATTTTGATACTCGAGCCATTGCAGTTGCAAGTCTGATGCCTGAAGATAGCAAGTATTTTTATTCTACATTCATATTCATGTATGGGGCTTTTAAATAGCGAAAGGCCACAATCTTTTGTCTAATATGATCTACATTTATAATGGTTGCTATCTATGGCCCCATCACAGCTCAGTTTGCTATCGCACAACTGAGGTTATATAAGATAGTTTTCATGGTTCTAATTCCACACCAAGCATACATCCAACAGTGCCATATATCAAGATATACTATGATGCCTTTTTAACATCTTTAGCACTTCAAATCCGCTGAACATGAATTTCGGAAATCAAGCTGGCCAAAACCGGCAATTTCGCCAGCAGGGATGCGAGTGCCCCCCAGCCCCAATGGGGTGGAAACACTGCCGCTGTCGGGGTTGGGTTACGATCGGCATTCATCGAACCAAACCCATAGCATGCACCCAAAAGGCAGGGCAATGGAGTGAACACCCTTATGGGCGCAATGAACCCGAACAAGATGCATGGAGAGTCTCTTTGGGTGATCCTCAATCAAGCTCTCTTGTCCCTCATCATGTCATATAGATAATACCATGGCACTCATCACTGGATAACCACACAAGAGTTCTAGGAAGGGCATGATGACTTTGGGAAGTGTTCGGGACTCTGAAACAGGTCTGACGGGGGAAAATATAGGTGACTGGACCTATCAAAAAACACATCGGGCCGTCGGAAATCAAGATGGCCAAAAATGGTAATAGTGATAGCGGCATGCGGGCATTCCCCGGACCCAATGGGGGGGCAACTTCACCGCCGTTGGAGCCTGCTTGCAATCGGTGTAGATACACCCAGGTCTTATCTTGAGCACCCTGGACCAGCAGTGTTGTAGTTCCCAAAACCAGGGGCAAAGGCATGCTGAGTGCTCCTTGTCAGAGATGAGGAACAATCTAGCACATGGTGGACTTTGGTTTCAGGATGGCTAAATGTCATCAATCCAGATCAGGAAACAATCATTTACAGTCATTCTATACATGAATATGTTCAAAACCAAATACTTTTTTGATATCTGGATTGAGCCTCTGGAATGAACCCAGGGCCACCATTTTCAATCTTTCCCAGTTTCCAGCCTGTCAAAAGGCATAAGCAGCCAGGCCTTCATATGAGGCAAGGCCAATTTGTGCCATAGCTCAATTCTGCCATTCCAGAGCACGGTGTTGAAACCAGAGGATCATCCAAACCATTTCATGATTGGTGATCACCAGCTCTTCGTGCCAGCAATCGTGCTGGGACTTTGCCCTGAGCCAATTTACCCTATATACTGGAGGAAATTGAGTGGGAAGCAGCACTGAGCCGAGAATGGCTCACATTCATGAAGGACAGTCCGTTCATTGGCGAAGTTCAGTCCAGGCATTTTCCAAATCCAGGACAGCTCCTGATTTCTTTGACCCCAAGCATTGGGCTCCTGGACGGCAGTATTCGTGCGGAGGTCTCCCGGTTTGAGCTCCAAGTATCAATTGAGGATGTCCTTGCCCCCTCCCAGTTGAACCATGGCATGCCGAGCCTGTCTGTAGACAAGCCAATGATGTTGCAACTGTTTGTCGGCTGTGTGGATGGCATCCCAGGATCGTGTCTTCTTTACCTTGCTTTTTGCATGCCGGAGTTGATTTCGGAACCGGAAGGACTTCTCTCCAATTGCCAGTCTTATGGCCTGCAAAGCATCATTTGCCTGGCCTTGTCAGAGCAAGAGCTCATTGTGAACAAGGTGTTGGAGGCCCATTTCATTACACGTCTCGTAGCCACTTGTGGAAGGAAGATAGATGGACTTCTTGTCAGCGAGAACAGCCAGCTGAGAAGGTAGGGCTGCAGAGAAGGTGAACGGAATATTGGCCCCAGCTGTTGGCTGATCATCATCAGCTTGACTCTCATCATCAGTTGCCCAATCGTCATCAGATCCATTGTTAGTGGGATCGAGAATCTTGTCAACTGCCCTTCCCGGTAGATATTTCTCAGCCTGGTCCTGGTGTCGGTCGATCCGCTCATCAAGGGCTTGACGCTTTTTTGCCAATGTAAGCTCTTGATCTGGAGTGACATTGGTTCGTAGCTTTTGAGCCTCGGAGTGTAGTACTAGTCTGCCTAGGATGTCAGAAGTGCGACTCCAGTTTGGGCCAAAGATGGGCATACTGTAATTGCTGAATCTCCAAGCCCTCAACAAGCCAAGATGTACAACCACATAGATGTGATGACTGGGCCTCCTCCACAATGAGTTCCAGCTGTTTTTCAGCACATGTTGGTGCTATGAACACCTGGCTGTTAGTATACAGTGGGCATAGCTAAATGGATTCATCACCATTTTCCAGCTGAGTATTGAAAATGTCCATGGCCCCTATGTCAGATGTTCGGTTGGCCTGTGCCTCCGATATTTGTTTCTCCCACTTTTTCAGAGACCGGGGATCAATATTCTCTGACAGTTCTTCCAGATATCTTGCACTCTGCTCTGCGCCAAGTATGGCTTTCCAATATTTTTTGGAAATTGTTGGAACTGTCAGAAAGAGGGTGATTGAGTAGAGGAGCAATATTGGACGGCACTTGCATACCTATGTTTATGGTCTTTTTCCAGTTCGAATCAAGGATGTGGTGATCAAGGAGTTCTGTTCGAGCTGCAAGAGTGGCAGTCTGTGTACTGGGGGATACTTGATTGAGCACAGCCCAAAGGGTCTCCAGAATCTCGCCATCAATGACTCCAGCACCAGGGATAAATTGAGGTGAGAATCGGGGGAAACATCGGGGGATATGGCCAGAAATGTGGAAGGCGCCAATGCCATAGTAAATTGTTCCTTCCAAGGGGTTAGGGCGGAACATCTTTCCCTCTCTTACCCTTCTCAACAGATAGATGCAATACTGGCAGATGACATCATAATACAGTATCAGTCTGTCAATGTCCCCGATGTTGCTATTAGTAATTCCATGGCACAAGGAGTAATCCATGTTCTTTTGTCTGTTTTCACCACACAAACACATTACAGAATGATAGGAGTGATTGATAGTTGATGAATACCTTTCTCCAAGTTGAAAATTAACAACGCCAGTCGGGCAAAATGCACCATGCCGGGCGCATGCCGTGGCACCAATCCCAGTGACATCCTGGCCCTTGTGCTTGACAAACTTATCAGTGATAGCATGGTGCTCGTTACATGTTGATGGCTACAGATGTTGAATCACAGGACAGAAGTGAGCAAAAAGACCATTACCTCCTTGTATTCCTTTGCAGAAGCAAGATGGCATTGATATTTGGTTTTGCTGACCATGTAGAGATGGCCATCAGTTAGACATTTCTCGGGAACAGTGTTGTTTCTCCTCTGGTGGGATGCAGTGAAATTTCCGTCCATGACAAAGCTTCGGGTGTAGGCAAAGGCATCTGGATCAGATTGCCAGTTGTCGGGGATGCTGATCCCTGGCTGAGGACAAGAGGCACAAAACAATGTGAGAGACCTGGGCCTGACGGGGGAGCCCTCCTGATAGATGACCCCGCTCCATTTCCACTCCTTGAGGTTCCTCCATTGTCGGAGGATTCTATAGAGTTCTTGATATTGGTTCTAAAGCTGGACAATGAGTAAGGGGCACAAATTAATGGCAGGGGTACGTACAGGAACAGCATGGGGAAACATTGCTGAGGTCAAACAACGGAGCTTTGTGTAAAGATGATATACAGATGTATGACATTTGAGGTTCTCCAAATGACAACCATCCAATAGATCAAATGTAAAGGCAGATTCGATCCTCTGATAACTGAGAGGGTACAGCCCGAGCTGTAA
The DNA here is from genome assembly GCA_963565915.1 of Entoloma clypeatum. Taxonomy (NCBI): domain Eukaryota; kingdom Fungi; phylum Basidiomycota; class Agaricomycetes; order Agaricales; family Entolomataceae; genus Entoloma; species Entoloma clypeatum. The sequence goes on along the minus strand of OY751491.1, from coordinate 1,597,909 downwards.
TAGCTGAAACTCTTGACCACCCTCTTGACATCCACAATGTTTTACCCAGCACTTGTGGATCCCATTGATGTGACCGATTGTGAATGGGATACAGTCCAATGGCCTGTCCCGAGTTCCAGAAGGCGATTCATAAATATCATGCCAAAACTCTTCAGAATGGACAGCTCTGATTGTCACTTTGCTGGCAATCTTGACAGGATTGTTCACAAAACAGGGCTGGCTCCGGTGACCTAGATGAATAACAACACCGAGATTTGAGAGCCAATCCCGTTCATAGTGAGTACCTGTCCAGTAATGGATTTGATGGAATGGTAGGTTACTGTGCGTGGTCTGGCAGCATTCCCAGCACAAGACATTTCATCCAAAGCAGTCCTCACAATGCCAGAATGCTGCAGTAGTGGAGCACTGATCACATTGAGTAGATGCTTGATGATCTCGCAATGTGAGTGCCCTAAGGTACGAAAGACAATGGGGCAACCATTCATCCATGAAATCATGCTGGGACTGTGAGATACAAGGAGACTCAGCTATTACTGGAGGTGACATAGGGCAGAGTCTGACCTTGGTATGGGTTTTGCTAGTAAATGTTGACTCAAGCTCTGGTTCAAATACTAAGAGTGGGGGATCTTCAGGACCAAAGTCATAGTTCCAGGTTTCGGCCTGTTCTGCCTTCTCCACAGGGTTTTCAGAGGTGCGGTTTACTTTGATATTAGCTCAGATTCCTTGGATTGTGGAAGAAAGAGTTGAGTGCCCTTCAAAGCCGGCTGCAATCGGAAGCGATCTTGAAGGATGAACGGGAAAAGTTGGAGATTGCTCGGGATGAGTGGACTTCAAAGGGCCCTCCGAGGCAGAGGAGAAAGCAGTATGTCACCAAGATTTGCTCTTATGTTTGCCAGCTGAGCTGGGGGGACAAGAATGGCAGAGAAAAAGGCTGCAAAAATGGTCATGGAATTTACAAGCTGGATGTATTTCGAACTCGGCGCAAGATGTACGGTTATGGTGGGTTACCGGAACACAAATGATGAAGCTTGTGCCAGACAGTGAGTAAACCAGATTTGGTAAAAGACAATCTAACAATGCATATATTATAGTTTTGACTACAATGCCAGTCTGGGACGTGGCAAGAAAGTGTTCTTGCCAGAATACAAGGATGCTGTGAAGGAATGTGAAGTAGCGTGGAACCAGTACATCAGCAACAACCTCACGGATGATGAAACAGCTGCCAATGCCAATGGGGAGAAGAACGTCATTGCGATGCGGGGTGGTAAACTGTCGACACACAAGGCTGATATTGTGTTTGACCGGGATGCTCACAGAGAGCCTCAGATTCCCGCGGACTGTTTGCAGGTGAAATTGGATGATAAGAAACAGATTGTCAGATGCTTCGTGAAGGCACATTATGGTGAGAGCCCAATTGACTTATAGTGGCCTTTAGAAATGAAGCACTGACATCAGGACAAAGCGATTGCAAAAGGCATCAGATATCCAGGCTCTGGATGCACTCCACCCTGGGCAAAGCTGATGAACAGCCCAAGATCATTCTTTGATTCAGAATTTCTTCCAGATGGAGTGGAGCTGAAGGAACCAAGTCGAATGACGGTTGAGCCTTTTAACAGCTGTCTGCGATTGTGGTGGGAGTCGCAGATTGTGGGATGACAAGCATTCCGATTCCACCATACCTGGAGAGAGGCCATGGCCGACTATGTCGAGGCAATTGCAGGTGATCAGAATATTCGGGATGACACAGCCGAAAGGTCAGAAAAAAAAGGGCAGAGAAAAAAGGGCAAGCAAGGGAGGCCGGTCATGGGCAAGCAAGGAGAAAGTGGGCAGGAGATGGGGATTCCAAGAACGACAGCTGCCGATATGAGCAGAAGCAGGGAAGATGATATGGACAGGGACAAGAAGAAAAGCAGGTCTACAATGGGTGACATGAGGACTGGAGGGATTATGATGCAGGGGGGGCTGGCTGAGGTGAGGGCTGTTGAGGTGCACAATCACAGCAAACGTGACAGGGAGCGGGGAGAAGAGGATGAACCAACACACATGGATGTGGGCATCGGGATCTTGTCCGATGAGATGGTCCTCCTGAAGGGACATATGAGGCCGCATTTCCACGCCGTCGGGCCCGGTGTTGGATTGCCGGCTTGTCCTTTGGATCCTCCGCCGCAGCCCAAACATGGGGAGTCCAGTCATGGTTCTATACTGTCACCCATTGATGTCACAGCGCAAATGAAACATCATCAGAGCTGCGGGACATCACAGGCCCAGAATCCAATTCTCAATGAATTTAAAAGACTCCGACAACGACTTGAAGAGATGGAAAATGCTATGGGTATTGGTATCATCAACGGCCAGATTAGTGAAGGACAAGACAAGCCATTCACAGAACACCCAATAGGCCAACCCATCAACAAGAAGAATAGGCCGGATGTCAGAGAATCACTGCAAACCAGAAGACAGGCAAAGCAGAAAGGTATTGTAGTTGCAGAAATTGTTGAACAGGTCAAGAAGCAGGACGAGATAGCGGACACTGGGCCTGGTATCACCCGTAAAGGCCAACCTGATGGAGTGGGGCAGAAACGGAAGGACAACAGCAATCACTCAGGAGATATCCCACATCCCAGGAAGAAGTCCAGGATTCAAGGAGAGGAAGTGACTGCAGAAAGGATGGACAGCAAGAATGGTGCTGATCCTTTTGATCTGAGCGCAAGACGGAAACAGCACCGCAAGTAGAAACCTCCGGGAGCAGAGGGGAGGCCTGTAGTATTGCAAAAAAGGGTAGACAAAAACATGTCTCTGCTGGATCTTTTGTACATAGAAGGGAATGATTGAATCTTTACAGACATTCTTCCATACTTCCCTCCCAAGCATGACAGGGGGGCAACACCAGTGATGGACCCTGACAACATGCATGGAGGGCCTCTTGGGCTGAGCCTTGATCGAGGTGTCATGCTATCCACAGAATCTCATTGCATTGGTCCATCTGTGAATATGTAGACACTAACAGTACAAAGATGGATGGGCATGATAACTTGGGGACAATGTCAGGGGATCTGATGGCTACCGGTTCTATATGACCAAACAGGGTGACATCGGACATCAAGACAGGCAAAAATGGAAATATTGACAAAAGGAATGCGGGGGCTTATGGGCCCGACGGGTTGCCAACAATGCCGCCCACGGAGGCCGGTGGCGATTGGGATTCATACACCCAAGTATTATCCTGAGCACCAAGGACCATCAGTGTTGTATTCTCAGAATGAGTAGATCACATACCACAGAACGGATGCACTCCATGGTTTGGAACAAGAGGCGCAGCCTATTCCTCACAGCTTCGTCCTCGCAGTCGCCAGTGAGGAGGGGGTATTTGTCAGGAGCGAGATGATGCACAATCATGTTGCAGGCAAAGTCGGCGCAACTCCACTCACCAGCCTGCTGGTTGCAAGACAGCTCCTGGACTGTGAATGAGCATCCGAATGCTGGTTCCAACCACCAGTTCAGCATCGCGAGGACCTTTGTGCTGGGAGGGTCCCCCATAGAATCCCCATACAAGATCCGATCATTCATGACATTGATGACAACCCCAACCCAGTGATTACCGAGCTCCTCTGTGGCTGGTAAGCCCTTGCCTGACTCAATGTGCAGACAAAAGCCAGCCTGTTTTAGGGCTCTGGTCTTGAGTCTGTTCCTGATATTGTCAAGGAATGGATATGTAGTCTGGGGAGGCTTGTCGGATTGGCGCCGCCGGTATTCACGAAGCAATCTGATTGGAAACACAGGTGCTAGGAATTCAAATCCCAAGTCCAAGACATCCCGGTTGATCAGCCAGGCTAGCATGCCGATATGGTTGTCCGAGAGCCAGGCCTTGGTTGCGAATCGGACAAGGTCGTAGGTTTCGAAGCCACGAACTGGACAAGTGGAATGCCATGGAATAGTTGTGATGAAATCAAGTGTGGTTTGGTCACCAGCCTCTTCGAGCATCTTGACTGCCTTGTACCACCAGCAGACATCCTTCCAATAAAATGCCATAGGCTCCCAGAATGCAAGACACCAAGCTGGAAGTTTCACTGGCTGCTTCTCATGATGGACCTCAATGGACTGGAAGGGTTTCTGGCCCCCAGCAGCCCAGAAATGACAGCACCTCCTGAGACTCCCCCGCCCAGGACAGGGGATGGTTTTGAGACACTTGAGAACCTCATCATCATTGGTTACATTGGAGGGTTCCTGATAAAAGCGGGGCGCACAGCAGGGCTTGGTACATATGCTTGGTGGCAACACTGGCAGGTGTCCCAACTCAAGAGTGGTGCTGTGGATCAGCAGGGATAGACTTGGCCTGAGTCCATCTGGGAAGTCAAAACGGGAAAGTGAGGCGTAGCTGGAGATGAAGTGACATCGATGATATCCCAATGCCCTGGGTCTGGTGAAGTATCGCTGCCTCAGCCCATTGATCCATTGCTGCTCGAGGGAGTGCCAGGAGAGAGGCCTGGGATGTCCAGGGCAGGAAGTTGGGTATCTGTTACTGTAGTCAATCTATCCAAACTGAACAACAGGCTTCCCCCGACGCAGTCAGTGGTACTCCCGATTGCTCTGCCTTCCAGGCCCGACAGGCTGCAACTCCGTGAAGAATTTGCTGCAGAACATGTCGGTGAAGGAGGAATTGACCTGAAGTCCTTCCAGTTGACATGTTCATCCCCGGTGGTATCGGACGGAACAGACATTGGTGACTCAAAGTCCTGCCAATCAATGTGTCCTGGGGAAGACAAGGCCAGTGACAGTGAGTCAAATGTTTGCCAATACACCAGGGCATTGGTATCCAGACGCATAGGTCCACCTTCAGGAGAGCCTTCAGGTGTGAGAGGAGGTAAGGGGAAGGACTGAAGGGGTGTGTTGTAGGATGGTGAAATATTGGCCATGATTGGAGAGATCTATAAACTTGTTACTTGAGTCAATTCTGGATTCAGAGAACATCCTGGGCTCACCTTTGCTATGAACTGTCCGATTCAAGGATGACAACCTGTGACTGGAGTGGCCATCACAGGGTCGCTCGATGCATGATGTCAAGGGCCACATCTCTACCGTCACAGCCTGTTGACCTGCCAGGGAGGTTGAAACAGCTTCTTCCACCACGCGATGTCCTCAAGGAACGATCATATGACAAACAAGGACACCCTTGGTCACACCGCATTGACCATCATACAGACCAGCCTCGAAATCAAAATATCCCAATTTGCACACAAGCCCCAGGATCTGGTCAGCGGGGCAGAGCGGATGCTCCGACGGCGTGTTGTATGTTTTGCTTTATTAGCATACTAACTAAGCTGACCTTTTTTCACAGTATCAATTTCTTCTTGACTTGAACCATGCTCAGTTTCCGAAGACACGGTATATTCATCACATGTGCCAGATCATTGGCAAAGCAATTCAGGATAGACAACCAATCCCCTGGGATGAAGTTCTCCTGACAGCCTCACTCCGAGGAACATGTTCTGTGCTTCCAGATGCCATAGCACTTGAGCACGAGACGTTCTGCACTCCCAACCCACCTGATCCTCATGCATGCCCCTCGCAGAACCTTGTAACCCCTCAATTTCCCAAGCAGCTTGGGGTCGCTCAGCAATGGCTGCAGGAAATGGTTAGAAGTGGAGAATGTGGGGATGCATTGGAGAACAATGACGAGAGGAGTATTAGAGGTTCCCCAGTGAGTTTACAATACATTCCCTGTCCAACACACCCTTGCCTGACTCCCGTTCTCCCTGTTAGGCAGCAACCGCAACAGGGCAGTATCAGGTCATTCTCCAGGCCCCTTGGCCGGGGGTTTTGAAACATCGCCCACATCCCTCCACTCCTGTCTCCAGTCCACAGCCCCAGCAGGACACTTTGATAACGGAGCCATGTACGGCATGCAGGGAGAATCGGCTTCCCTGTGATCGGCACCCCACCTGGTCGGCATGTGTTCCCTGCCACACGTAACAGCAATGGTGTAGCCACACCTCCATTGCCCGGGCAATAGGAAGGGCAAGGAAAAATCAGGATGTCATTCGGAGAGAGGGCAAGGCTCGCTCCTCGGCCCCAGAGCTCATTGGGGGTGAGTGGAAGGAAGGTGAGTACCGCCGACTGTTGATGCAGATTTCTGCTTTCAGGCCTGATCCCCATTAAATGGTAGGCATTGCAAATGACCTTGAGGGAATCCGTCAGAACCAGGATGCCAGTCTGGCAGAACTAGGAAGCCTCCGTGAGGATGTTGGGATGCTGAGAGTGGAGATGCGGCAGATGAAGGACAGTCATGAAATGCAAATCGGCCTGCTCATGAGGGAAGTCAGTGCACTGAGAGAAGAACTCAGTCAGCAACCGATGACCAGGATATCGCAGAAACTGTTATGATCGTATTTTCACTTTTTCACTTTATCTTATCTTATCTCAATCTTATCTTATCTACATCGTGTCATACATGAGGACATCTTATCATTACAACGCAGCAGGATGCGAAGGATCCAGGGTCGCATAGCATGACGCTGCCTCAACACAGCCTCATGGTATTTACATATATAAGTAGGGTACTTTCACTTGTATTCGATAGCTTGTTCTCTTGAGATTCCTGCTGGGTCTCTTGGCAATACAGCCCCTTCCTCATCTTTCCACGTTCCATCTTCTAAGTTCCTAAGTTTGGGCTCGCGATGTCGTTTGACTTAGCGTCATCTCAACAGAAGAACAAGCTCTAAACTCGCCTGCCGAAACTCACTTCCCTTTCCTCCATTTCAACCTTGCTGTTTCATGCTTTTTCGCCAAAAGTACACATCTATATGCGGACCCTAGCGTTGAAATGAAGGAAGTGAGTCTGGGGATGAGCGCGAGCGATATCTCTATCACACACACAAACACCAAACACAACAACAAAGACCAAACAAGTCTCGTGATGCGTACTTCTCAATCGATATAGTTCGGGGTGATGAGTGGGATCACTCAGGATGCGACTCTTCCAAACAACAATTGAATAACTTGTTTAGCGATGGCTCAATAGGTCTCAAACAAGACTTAGAGATAGTTCTCAATAGATAATGAACTGAGGTTTGTGATTTCCGAACCAACAAGACTTCGCAAACATGATCTCGACCGACTACGAACACGACAATGACCAATATGACCGATAGATAACATGATTTGACGATTGACAAGTTCTCAAACACACAAAACACAATCGCAACTGACTTCCGATGCAAACCAAACAATCTCGAGGCTTCAATGATACTCGTGAATGACGACAGATGCACAAGACAAATGCTATCAATTCTGGGGCACAATCTAACCTAACCTATCTACGACGAAACTACGAGATTTTATACATGAGCAGCAATAAATATAGAGAAAGGTTGCATGTGGTATTGATAAATGGTATCCAGTCAAATGACCTTCGCTAAAGTCGTTTCGATGCGCCCATGTGGTAGACAACGCCACAGGTACGCCCCTTTTCCATATCCGAACCTCTGCCGTACTGGAGAGGCCACTATTTCAATAGCTGGGTTTTGCGATGTACCCGGGATGATGCCGACTAGTTACCGTGAGGTATCAACTGCATCAATTAAGGGTCGCCTCGGTAAGCCACCCATCAGATTCAATCTCTATCAAAGTTCACCATAAGGTCATGTTGATCGCAACATATCAAACCCGATCTCGGTCTGTATCATCCGATGTCATTTCGATATTCCCGATACGGACAATTTGGACGTGAAGCACAGCGCACGTTGACCAAACCTCTCGCGAGAATGTCTCCGGTCAAGCCCTGACGTATAGTAGACAGTGCTAGTGTCATTGATAATTCCAATATAACCCATCTCCTTGTTTCATGCTTCGTCGCGAGAGGCACTCAATAGTCTTTTCTATCTCGCAAGACGATCCCATAGCTCTCGAGTATCATAGCTAAGCCCATAGTGGTGACCAGCGCTATGTCCTACATTGCCAGGGTCGCTGGTCTCTCTCTAACGTTGCCACTAAGTCCTCAGAATCGGAGCTCATCTAGGACTCTCTATATCTCTTAGAGATAGTGTGAAAGGGTGCAAATGCGCAGATTTTAGGCCTAGACGCAGTGCGGCCTTATCATCTCCCCCACACTAAATCCTGACTGTCCCAGTCAATCCTATCTAACGACAGCGATATGACCAGTCCACTCTAGCACCGTTTTCATATATTCGAGTTCCACCCCAAAAGTTTTCTCGCGAGACGGCCCCACTTGACACGCCGCACTGTGGACACACAAAGTCCACACTCGGCCCCCACTGGCCTCATGTTTGCCTATACCAAGTAATATCAAAGGTTTGCCGTTCTTGCGACCTAACTCCACACTGATGGATCTTGACAGATAAAATTTCTCTGCAGTAGCCTTGTGAGACTTCCAATTCCCATAAAGGCTGGGGCATTCTTCCTCATTCTCCAGTTCTCACTTTTCCTCCCGTTCAACATGACCACTTCTTCGAACAAGCTCTACACTTGTCTTTCCAAGTTCGAGGTCGAACTCAATATCCTCACCGATCTCAACCAACTCCGCAAGTCCAGAGAAGCATGGGTTTGGGAAATCTTATTCGAACTTCACGATACACTGGTAAGTCATGCTCGCGAAACCCTGTTTCCTACTAAAACATTTCTTCTTTCAGGTCATGGCTGCAGGTTGTGTGGACGACTATGCCGAGCGGCTCTTAAACACCATCGCATACAACTTATACCATGCTGGCTACACGATGGACCGCCGCTGGTGGAAATGGTGGCCCGACCTTCATGGGCAAACCCTCCAAGACCTCCCCGAGGTGAGTCATTTGCTTATTTGCTTTGCTAATTCCCACATTATATTTATGCAGGATCGCCTACTGGAAGAGGACGAGGCTGTCCCCGTTCCCGAACCGTCCATCTCCAGCGGGAAACGGCCCGCCAAGCTCATCGCGAAGGCCATAGGGTACATGATGGCCGGTCCAACTTCACTCCACATTGAGGACCAGGGCAAGTCGACCTCTCGCACTGCACGATTGAAGCCTGTGACCCGCACTAGCGGTAAGCGTGCGGCTCCTCATTCGCCTCCCAGTCAGGGAGCTCTCAAGGTGAATCTCCTGATTATTTCTTTTACTTCTTACTAAATTTCCTTCCAGAAACGTCGCTCCGATATCGGTCATCAAGTTTCGCAAGCAGACAGCGAGGATGACGACGTTGAGGTGGTCGGCGCGCACACCCCCGCCAGACCTCAACCCATTGCTACTAGGCCCCGTGTCGTAACAGCGCCCGTGGTCACTGAAAAAGTGCCCGCGAGGCCCCCTACTCAGCCTGAACCGAAACCTGCCACGGTCGCAAAAGCACCGCAGGTCGATGCGAAAGAGGGTACTGCCCTCAAGGCAGATGAGTTGCGACAACTCCGTGTTGCATTGCCCGTTATGGTACATTTTCTTTCTTCCTGACTCATTCTATAGTTAACTATGCCTTTTCTTAGCCCAGCCTTCCCTGCCTCGTTTGCGCCGGTGGACCAAGTGTGGCTCGCTGCCGTTTCCAAGGTTGGGGCAAGAAGTGCTCCAACTGCCAGAGTGGCAGTCGAGTAGGGTGCTCTTTCGAGGTGAGTGGTGAACGTGCGGAACTTCTCGTGACCATGGCTGGTGCGTCCTACCATCTGCCCTCTTTTACTAGCCGCTAACAATTTATTTCCAGCCATCCGCGAGACCCTTGTCGACATCCATGCCTCGACTGCTCTCCACTTCCACCTCTTGGAAGCCTTGTTGGCCATTGCCACTCGTCGCGAATGGTCCATTACCCTCTTCCTTCACCAGCTGGCTCAGCTGTATTGTCGTGAGGGCGACTTTCCTCAGGGCCTGGTAGCTGACGAGGCGGCTCGCCAGGAGCTCTTCGAAGTCTTCGGCCTTGCTTGATTCAACCCTCCCGCTGGTCAACAGTCCTCCCGCGAGAATCCCATCTTCGTCAAGAAGGTTGCGCCTGTCCAGAAATCAGACTCGGCTTCTGACGAGGACTCTCCTGTGGAGGAAGATGCCGATGAAGTTGCGAAGGATCTGTTCATTCAGGGGTCATCTCGCGATGTCGCCTAGGTACTGCGGGCCTTCTTTTTTTTATTTTTTATATTTGCACATGTCACGGGCTATACGCCCTTATATTTTCTCTGTATACACTCGCTGTGGGCTTACGCCCAAATATATTGCTTTTCTTCGATCTTTGATTAAGTCCATTAAGGGCCTCCTGCTCAGAACTAAAGTATTACTAAGTCTATCGCTAAGACGTTGGACGACGTCTTGTTTTACTTTGATCATTATGCTGCATGGCACTCAGGGGTTCGGTATATCTATTTGACGGTGATTATGTCTTTCTGATATCTCCTTCCGAGATTCCGCTCTTTCATGTTCTGTTTCATTTATGGCGATTTGAGGTTCGCAATTGTACTGGAACAGGCTTGTGACCCCCCACTCCCCCACACTAAAGAATACAACTCTCCGAGTTGGATGTTGCTCTATTCCGTGAAGGCAAGACCAGCATCGCGAAGCTCCCCCTGTCGACTATCACAAGGGCTGACTATCCCCTCATAGATGGAACCGCCGTGCCTAACCACGCAATCCTGGGTGCCACTACCATCCGGTATAGCACGGCCTCCAAAAAAGACTTTCCTTACTAAGTCGCCAGGGAAGCTATAAAAGCCCGCAACCACTCAAAGAGTAAACGCCACCCTCACCCTAGCACAAATCGACCCCGCTAGACAAACTCGCCCTCGGGTCACACACCGCCTCTAAAAAAAAGATGTCTAATGAAGACGAAACCCAGGCTGTGAAAAAGGTCTTAGCCTCGCTCATCAGTTCATTCCCGGAAGATCCCCAGGCACCCGCCAAGAAGCTGCCAACCTGCTCCGAGGCATACCTCATCTGTTGGTACACATATGACGACCTCAAAGTATGTCGCAACAGCACACCGAACCTGTTTGACCATTCCAACTATTTCGTCAGCCTCTAAATCTCCATCATGCACATATTTCCAATGAGTACCTCAAGGACGCACAACTCGCGGACCACGTTTTCGTAGCTAGGAATGGCCTACAGGCATTCCATGACAAGAACAAGTCTTGGAGACTCCCGCCCATGTTCTTCACCCTCAAGGACCTACATCCACCGAGGAGACCATGCCTCCACCTGCAAGTGAGCCTCTGGCCAACAGCGAGAAACCCAAAGTGAGTTGACGCGAGAGCTGGAGTCCATCCCCCGCACTAATTGAATGGCTCAACCAGGTCAAGGTAACTGATCCCGACACCGATCTCAACCTCGACGTCTCTAATATCCCAGATGCAAACAGCCCGTCCGCCGCTGCGGAACCTGAACTAACCCAGCTGGGGACAGCAACAACAGCGACAGAAATGCCGAGCGCCCCATCGAACCTTGTAAGCGATCGCAAGATGATGAATCTGATCATGAGGTCTGTCATTATTCTTATACTACCTTCCGACTTCCAATGGTATTGAAGCCGCTTCTCGCTACTGTGCAAGAAGATGGACGTCGACCCCGAGACCCTCCATCCCATAACTGCAGACGATGGGTCTGCCAAGAAGTCCGTTACTGCTCCTTTGACAGAGAAATCATCGTCCGGCACGGTACGTCGACATACTGCCCCCGACAATCTCTTCTAATTTTCCCCATATCACAGAAAGGGTCTGGGTCGAAGGGCAAATCGGCCCCGGGTCCCAAATCCAACAAGAAACTGCAGCTGGAGACCAAGGAAGCCCCGTTCAAGGACACAGCACCGATGGGACCAGCACAAGTGGAGCAGCGAGGTAATTTCCACAAAGAAGGTACCATACTAAACGTCTCCGCCCTCCTCATCCATCGTTAATATGTCACCCCGCAGCCGCTTGCTTCGCGATGGACAATCCCCTCGCAAACAAGATCCTCTCGGAGACTGGGTCGATCCTGGAGATGCCCCTGACTCACACCAAGAAGTCCCTTCATGACACTGAGGCCCTCGTCCGATCCCAATTTCTTACTACAATTTCTTCTCTTGATTACAACTTAAAGTATGCACAATACCTTAAGCAGCGACACAGCCTTCTCCTTTCCGAACTGAAGGAGCAGTATGAGTAGACTGCCCTTCACCTTTCCTGCCGCAGCAAAAGCCACAGGTCCCCTTCTAGAGGTTTTTACTGTATAGTCCGTAATACAGGTCTTCCTCTGCTGGCACATAGGCGTTCGATATGATCGCTAAGTCATTCCAACATGGCCCTAGGCCTCGCGAGATTACACCAGTGGTGATTTCCTTCAATGTAAGTCCCGCGAGCCCGGTAATTCCTCATCCGAGCTGGAATCCTCGTCTGAGACTACCCCTACGTCATCCACGGTGGCATATCCTCAAACCTGTCATTCTTATCTAAGTCCAGCCTCGTTCCGTCGAACCACAGGTCCTCACCGCTGTCCTTAGCAGCCCCAGTTGAATTTTTCAATCCTTCCAATGTCGCTTTTGTAATATCAATGAAGTCTAACACCCCTTTAGGGACTGCAATGGCACGTCTCGCATGGTAGGGAACGAGTCTGAATGCTGCAACCTTCTCATGCCATACCGACCCATCCAGTTCTGCAACAATGTATGATCCACCTTTATTCCTCGTGACAACCACCATAGGACCGAAGTACCTGGGCTTCATTTTCTTGTCGAGACTATTTTCAACCGCTGTATTGCGTACTAAAACCAGATCTCTCTCTCTAAAGTCATAATCTCTGATCTTATGCCGGTGCTCTTGCTCATAACAAAGTACCGCCGTCATCTTGGCATGCGTAACCCGCTTATGCATCTCATCAATGTGCACTTGGTGCTTTGCGAGCGCACAAGCCCTAAATCTGATCAGGTCCACCATTGACAGCGGCCCATCTGGAAGTTTCACTAGCCATGTCGCCTCGACAATATCTAGGGGAAGGATGGGATGCGCCCCTGTACACACGAAATATGGCGAGCATCCCAAACCCTTCCGAATCATGATCCTATCTGCCCACATCATATGGTGGAAGAACCAGAACCACTTGCCGATATCACCGCCTGTGGCCTTAAACAAAGCCTGATGAATGTCCCAATGCGGCCTCTCGATCTGTCCATTTGCTCTAGAATTATAAGCCGAGATCATAATCCCCTTAATTCCATACTTCTGTTTTATCCAGGCCAAAGCTTCCTTGAATGGCCCCGCGTTATCGGTCACAATCATGACCATACCGCCCCACCTACATAGTATGTCTTTGAAGAGCCAATGCCCAACAGTCCTACCCATTTCTTGCCTTAGCGGCCGCCCTTCCATCCATGTCGATAGTGCACAGCAGCCGTGAACAATGTATTTACAACCATTTGACGCTGGCGTCATGTGTAGCGTATCGGCATGTAGGACCTGAAACAGACCCGGCGTATGGGTTACCGTAGGAGGAATGCGAACCAATGTCTTCTGTCTCAGCTGACATATATGACAAGTCTGGACATATAGGCGAACATCGCGTTCATATTCCGGCCACCAGAATCTTTGCACAATAAGCTCTTTTGTTGCATAGAAGCCGCGGTGTGCAAGGCTATCATGGGACGCCCTCATCATGTACATGCGATGCCCCTTTTTGACCACTAGTTTGTGCTTTCCCTCACTACCTCTTCTATAGAGCCGGCCATCATCAGCGACAAAGAATTGTCTCGCCCGCTGCACAAACTGTTTATACTGTCGGTCATTCAGGCCGTTTGGTCTCACAAAAGGATCCTCGAGCCAAATCTTGATGTCAGGAATGCGGTCATCCTGCAACTTCGCGGTCATTGTGCGATGATCTTCATCATAAGGTTCTCGCATTGATTCATCCCATTTCAAAGAGTCGTCGGGCAACGCCAGTTCCCCCACAAATTGCGAGAGCGGCCCGGCCTTACACACTCACTCAAGATATAATCGTTCAATATTCAATCTCTTGCGAGCGTCAGCAAGCTCTCCCTGGAAGTCTTTAACCGACATAGCCCAAAGATAACCACCGCATGTGTCTATCTTTGTTTTAAACTCGTCGAACTCTAACGGGTCATTCTTTTCCACATTAGGGATACCATTTTCCTTATCGGGATACTCGTACCGTGGCGGTCCTCTTCTTAGAATCACCCTCATCCTCTTGACAGATATAGAAGCCAACCGCCCGCCACGAGCTGTCTACGCAAAGGACCACCGCACCTCCACCATGATAATATATTGGCTTGATCGTGGGGGACGCCGCTAAAGCATCCTTTATGTCTTGCATGGCCTTCTCCTGTTCAGATCCCCAGACAAAGAGTTCACGACTTCGTGTCAACTTGACTGGAGGTTCCGCCTTCTTTGCGAAGTCTCTAATAAAGTTTCGACAAGTGCCAGCCGTTCCAAGGAACGACCGCACATCATGTATATCTTTGCAAGGTCCCCAGCAGCTTATAACTCCGAACCTATCTGTCTCGGGTCTCCGTCCTTCGTACATGCAACGATGGCCAACTACCACTATCTCGCTCACGCATACTAGTGACTTATACCCAGAGAACGTTCCTCCACTATACCGCATCCTCTGTAACACTCTATTCACATTCTGTACATGTTCCCATACAAATCACCTAATGCCTGGATTTTCTTCTATAGTTTCGTATCTGCCATCAGGCAACTCGTATCGCGTAGATGGGCCATGAACCGCCACATCGTCGATGTAGGGAATAGTAACATCTGGTATTTCATCCTGCAATATATATGTAACATCATCGTGAAAGATCGGTACCGAATTTGTCCAACCCATTGGTAAAGTAACCAATCTTTGAGCACCGAATGGCGTCTGAAATGTAGTCAAGTCGCGAGACTGGACCGCTAACTTTCGCTCGTCATATCCCACATAGAGATCAAACATTCCACCACAAGCACGTCCTGCAAAATGGTTGGCTAATTCCTCCATTGCCAGGGGAAGGCCCAAATGTGCTATAGTGACTTGGTTCAACGGTTCTAAACTGTGGACGATACAGAGACTCTTGCCATCCTTTTTCAATACACAGAACCACCGGGATCTGTATGAGGAATTCGACGGTTCATACATGCCCACGGCCATCTTCGTCCTTATTATCTTACACACTTCATCATGTATCCCAGGTGGAATAGGAATATTTCTTAGTACCCACGGAGTGTGCGGTACCACAGGTATCTGTACTGGAGGAAAGAAATCCTTGCGAAAGCTACCACACTCCGAATCATTCCATGCAAATGCTTGATTCTGTTCACTCAATAAATGATGTACTAGTTTCATTTCTTCTTTCCAGAGAAAATCATGGTCGTGTATACTGTCCATGTGCTCCATCCTTTCCTGGGTGTAGCGACCCTTGGGCGCAAACCCCGGTGGTTTTGGGTTCAACTTTGGTAACTCAGCAAGGGGGTCCCCTTTTATCTCGCGAACTATGCAAAATGTCTCGGACAACTCTCCCAATACTGGTCGCACCTTTTTGTCAATGGGTTTATATTTTTTGCCCGCTAGCACTTGTACAATCCCACCATGACATTGGTCTAATATTTCTCATTCGTCATCGTGAAGCCATTCTGGATGTTCCTTCAATTTTCTGTCCCAATATGCCCCTAAAAGGGCCTGTGCATTCTCGTCCGCAACACTATCTCACGACGCTTCGAGATACAGGTCTCTAATTTCGTCTCTCATAAATTTTCCATTTTCCGCAATGCCGTAAGCCACTATATATGGTCTCTCAATATTGCTAGAATCAATGTTTATAATTATCTCTCCCTGGTGGCTGACCAGTTCATCAAAGATTGAAAACCCATACCATCTGCTTCAGTGGTGGGCTGTTTCCTCTTCAATAGATCAGGATCCTTTCCTCGTTCCGACATTGCGATCATGATCTTCTGACTAGTATTCGGACACTTGATGGTCAGGAGTTGTCCTCCATCTCTATCATTTTGATAACTACTACAAGTTACCATGTCGAAAGGTCGCCCCAAAAGCACTCTATAGGCTGGCTCATTGATAATATGGACCTGCAGATAGACTACAATGTGATCAAAATGGAACGGCACGTTTCGTGATAGTCCCAGCAACTTTTCGATTTGCTTATTGGCACTTTGCATATGGATGCATATGTCTGGATCCCACGAAAGCCTCATCGTGACGGCTGCAGCCTTCGACATTGAGACGATCTGGGAGCCTCCATCAAGAATACTTTTTTTTTTTTGGTCATCAATTTATATAGCAGTATACTAGGGGTACAGTCCGCTTGACGTAGAGTAAACTACATCGATCCGAGGATCTACGTACGCGTGAAGAACAGGCGGCGCAAAGCTCCGTCGAGCTGATAAGTCCTTGCGCCAGGACGGGGGGGTTTGTTATAAACAAACGCGTTAGTATGCGCACCCGAGTACTCGGTTGCGCGATACAGGATCACTCCAACTTTTCGAAGTTGGCCGTTGACGGCGCTGGGGGGTGTCTGCGCCCTACCCCCCAAAGAAGCGCCTGTGCGGTTCTTACCCTTCGATCGTGTTCGCTTGCCAGAGGGGGCTGCACCCCTTTGAACCCAGCGCGCTACCACGTGACTACCGCCAACGGTTGTGTTGGGCGTTGGACGATCCCGGAAGGCAAATGCCCCTGGGTTATCCATGATAAATTCCCCGAAGACGTCCCAGATGGGAGAGTTCCTCGAGAAGGTGGGCATGTCTGGTGGCCTGGTGGGGTGGTGCAGACATTTGTAGAACACGTGGGCGAAGTCCTCGACGGACCTCGGACCACAGTCGCATTGTTCAACTTTGTCACCAATGTTGAACCTATGTCTATAGTGGCCAATTGGGGCGTGGCTGGTGAGGCCACGGACCATTTGAGCCGTGAGGGATTGGGAGTGACCCACATCCTTAAGCCATGTACCGCCCTTGAGGTGGGACGGCTTCATATGTTTGGCCCGAGCGTGGTCTTGGCGTCTGACGCACGATCTCGGGAATTGGTAGAATCGGCCAACATACTTGGGGGACTGGTACATGTTGTTCCAGTCACCGAGCATGTCGTCTGTGAATTGCTTCGTATTGAAGTCAAGGGATCTGGCGGCCGACTCACCACACTCAATGTGAATTGAGGAGGCAAAGTCGTGCACTGCACGGTGAGGTTCGAAGCCATGGTCCGAGCAATCAGGGACATGGTGAAAGATGATCTTGGAATTCAGACCGGGTTCCTCAAACCAAGGAATCAGGTTACTGCTGATAGCGAGCGCAGTTGCCTGCGAGGAGTGGAGATCCGGGTCTGTGGCGCGCCGAATGGCATTGACAGAGTCGGTGAAAATATGGATTACTTCCAGTTGAGAGAGACCCCCTAGCAGACTGACCAGGTTCGAGAACCCGTGTCCGATAGCTAAGGTTTCAGTGTCATCAGAGACTGCGAGGCCGCCGGCCGCCCAATCTTTGTCGATGGAGTGCCCCATGTGCCAGGTTTCCCAGGCTGCAACAGCTTGGTGGCCCGACGTGAGGGAGGGAACTGCCGCGTCAGTGACAATGACGGCGGATTTGTTGGAGCAGATGTTGGCATCAAACACCTTGTTAAGGGTGATGAGGCACGACTTTCTGGCTTCGGCACGGTTCTTAGCGGTCTTGCCGCGGATGAGGGTGATGTCATGAATTATGTGTTCAGGAAATCGGTCGAGGACGCGTTTCCCTGGTTCGTTGTAGTTATTAAAGGGCGATAGGGGGACAGTCACATTTGCACGGTATGCCCAGATATCAACGAGGGGGGATTTAAGATTGTACATAAATTCCGGGGAGTACCACGGACGCTTGGAGGGGTCATCCTCGTCGCATACCATGACAGTCATGTGTCTGGGTGCAAGGGAGTGCATGCGGACACGGTTTCTGCAGGAGAGCTTCTTGAGGTGCAAGTGCACCGGAGGCAGGCCGGCAAGTGCTTCGACCGCCCCTGTGGGGGTGGTGCGGAAGGCTCCCAATATCCATAACGCTGCGTGTCTTTGGACTTTGGAGATAGACTTGACGACACCCTTGTTACGGGCGCCGTCGAAGTTCCAAAGATTAGCACCGTATAGCGCAATTGGCAAAATACACGATCGGTACAGGGTGCGTTTGTGTTTGGGAGTGAGTCCACGGACTGAGTTTCCCAGGGATAGTAGGGCTCCCGTTGCTGAGAAGGCCTTAGTGTCCATCAAGAATACACTGTTCTTCCATCATTCCATTCACCACGGCACTTACTGTCTGGAGACTCTTTGATTCCTGTGCGACATATACTGGTTTAGGTGCTGTCCCAGGCGGCAAACTCTCGAGATACTGTAAGACGGGGTCCGAGACGACCACCGAACTGACAGGTAGGTTGTTTACAGTCTGTTCCATGATCATGAACGACGCCACTGGCAATTCATCTACTTTAACTATATCTTCTAGTTCGTTTGTTTGGGCAAACTTTTTCCAATATGACAACTGGCTGTTGTCCATTGAATCTAGTAGGTTCAACGCTCGAATATTCGCAGGTACTCTCTTCCTAGTCAATAGCTTTCGCAATTCCTCTTGTACTACTTTATCTGCCCTCAATAAATCGCCCAATGCAATCGTGATCGGAGTCTCGAGCACTGCCGAGACTGCGACACCCTTCAATTGTTCTTCGATAGGTGTCTTGGTGCGAAACGCCGGGCCCTTTCGATCAACGTCAGGGATGGTCTCGCGGTCTGGTCTTTTATTTTTACCAAGGGGAACAAAAGCGACTTCTGGTACATCACGAAACGGCAAATCAACTGTTGGTCTAGTGACTTCTTCGTGGGTAAACACTCGGTCACTATCTTTTTGGGTGACAGACCTTGTCTTGGCCGATGGCTTCGGCGTTAACTCAGGTTCTGGCTCATCATCATCGCTATCTACTTCCTCGACTTCTTCAATATCTTTTTCTATTTCATTTTCTGTTTCACTATCTGGGTCTCGGTTTTCAGTCCATTTCTCCGGCGATTTGGCACGATTCTTTTCAACCCTAGACCTTGATGGAATCTGCTTCGCCTTCCTCAAACGTTCTAAAAACCCGATTCCTTCTTAGTGTTCCCCGACCGGGTGACTACAAATTGACTGATGTCCTGCATCGCTTTAGTCATTGTAAGGAATGCTTCCTGCATATCAGGCTTTCCCGAAGTACCCTCAGGCTCATTGCTGGGTAACTGTTGCTGGACTGGCATCATTCCCGGCATCACGACTCAATTCTGCAACACCGCGTTCTGGGGAACTGGGTTTGATATTCCAGATATAAAAGAATTCTGGACTGGGGTATAGTGCACGGGAACCACTGGAGCAGTACCGTACAGTTGCATATCATATTGAAATTATTAAATGGCTGCTGAACCGGGTTTAACGGTGGGATTGCCGTACCGGCCTGTTGTTGCGCTAAGAGATTGTTCAATGCCACAATCTGTTGGTTGCACTTGGCCATCCCTTCTTGCATCAACCGCAGATTCTCATCTCGCTGATCGCGAGGCTTATTCGTAAACAGAGAGTAGTCTGAATTGTTCTGTATTTGCGCAAGGTTAAGTACACCAGGAGCTTGCTTGTCTTTGAAATACCCTTGATACAATTGCTTATTGGCCGACAATTGCTCTACCGATCCTTCTGACTAATATTACTAGGCTCGCGAGGAATGTAGCCTCCGTCTGGCAAACAGATCCCTTGTGGGTGGCTTTGATTTTTCCTTGCGCTAGATGCATCTGAAGTTCGGTACACTCTCGAAGGAAATGGTGCGGCTGTCACGTAGCGTGTTTCTCAACGTCGGAAAACGTCGGACGAGTCGGAGCGGAGTAGTGGAGGAGCGGAATGCGGTAAGTGCGACGTTGGCAGAAAGGACCTGGCTTCAACTTGTGCGTTGCGCCCCACTCTTTGACGTGGTCCTCGATTTCGGATTGGCGGATGTTGGATGAGCGGATGAGCAGAGGTGATGGAGAGAATGCTCAAAGGCAAGTAGAGACGGATGTGAATGAGGTGTTACATATGATATTTGAACTGAGGTTCTACGACAGGTTTGTACACTATTTATAGTAGACTAGAATGATCAGTATTACTATAAGTGATGTGCAGATATCGGAGTTGACCATCGGAACATTCGGAGTACGGAGAGTAGCAAATGAAAAGTGAACAACATATGTCTACTTGTAAGTATGGTTGAGATGTTACGTAGTAGAAGTATAATCAATATAAATAGAATGTTGTTGGAGCAGATGTCGGAGCGGATGAATCGTCAGAGTTGTCGGATAAGTCGGATGTGAATCGTATGGTTATGACAGTATTTCCCTCTTAGGGCCGAACCCTGAGGCCCAGATGAGGTAATCCACGTGACTGTTGGTTGAAAAGCTTTGTGCGTGATCTTTCTCTCTTGTCACCCAACCACAACATCTATCCCGACGCCTATCCGTTATGTCCGCTGAGAACTCACCCCTCGCCGCTCTTCATGCTGAAAGGGAGCGCCAGAAGAAGGTCACTGAAGAGTTGGAGAGGAAACTACAGGAGGCAGAGGAGTGCACGAAGGAAGATGCAGAGCACGCGGAGGCAAAGAGGGCAGCAAAAGAGCAGAGACGAGCAGAGAGGAAGGCAGAGAAGGCGAAGGCGAAGGAACCGGTTGTGGGTGCGGGTGCGGATGTGGATGTGGCGAATGCGGAGGTGAAGAAGGTCCGGCTGCAGGGGGTTTTCAAGAATATGCCTGCGAGTTACGAGCAGGGGAAGGAGGATTGCACCTCCTGCTTGAAAGCGGGGGACTTGTGTTTTTGGCCATTGGAGTGAGTTTTTTCTATTTCTTTATACGCTTCGTTATTAACTTGTTCTTTAGGAATGACAATGCTTCATCGTGCTGGCGGTGCCAGCGTTTAAAACAAAGCTGCAGAACGGGAGCGGAAGCGGAGTCGGAGGTGAAGCGGAGGATGACCAAGGCGGTGAGGGTCGGAAAGGCTAAGGTGGCAGGTGGTGCGACGAAGAACGCGAAGGCGGGATCGTCCAAGGGAGAGGGGACCACGGAGGGATTGCGGATAGCCGCAGCGTCGGAGGAGCCAGAGTTCATGCCGGAGGGGTTTGGTCCGCTGGAGGTGGTCATAGGCACGGAGGTGGTGAGAGGGCTTAGGAGCATGATAAGGGAGATGCGGCTGATAAAGGCGGAGTTGAAGGAACTGTGGGAGATCAAGGAGCTTTTGACGGTTATCGCGTGGAGGGAGGATTTGGAGGCTTCGGAGGAGGGATCCGACAAGGACGAGGATGCGGAGGAGTATGATAGGGTATTGGAGGACTTGGGAAGGGAGGTAGAAGAAGAAGAAGAAAAAGAAGAAGAAACAAAGAAGCGGAAACGGATGGAGGAAGCGGATGCGGAATCTGGATCGGAGTGGAATGAGGAAACGGAGGGGGTATCTAACAAAAAACAGCGAAAGTAGTTTTTTGTTAGTATAAAATTTTAATAGATTTTCTTTTCTTCTTGTTACAAGCACGATAAGGGGCCTGGCTTAGTTGGTTGAGCGGAGTGGAAGTCCGCTACCGTATCCGCTGCGTGTTCAAGCTCGGATGCGGGTAACCAAGAAAACTCTTCACTGGTGTCTTCATAACCTAACCAGCGGACGAGGTAAAGGAGTTTGCAGCATCGTCTTTTATCAATCTTTGAGTCGACGATTTCCGCAATTTCGTATTCGGTTTCTCCGTCCATCTCGAGTGGAGGCGGAGGAGATTGTATCCGATTTGGAATCTCGTTAGGAGTTGCTGGTTTGAGCATGGATATGTGGAAGACGGGGTGTATAGCACGCATGGTGTTGGGTAGACGTAGTGTAAAGGAGTGCGTGCCGGGTTGGGCTATGATTTCAAATGGGCCAGCATATTTGTCGGATAACTTTTGGGTGGGTCGTGTGGTGCGGAAGAACTTGGCTTTAACAAAGACTTCTTGTCCAACGCGGAGCGGAGGAGGCGGAGAACGTCGGACGTCCGCAGGGCCTTGATAACATTGTTGTGCCTCTGCGACAGCAGTCTTTAGTTCTTGATGTAATTCATCTAAGTCGACGATGTATTGTCAAGCTTTATCGGATGCTAGATCACGTTCCGGATGGAGTGTAATGTCGGGATGATAACCTTTGTTGGCGAAGAATGGTGATACACCTGTAGTGGCACTCGGAGTGTTGTTGTAAGCAAACTCCGCAAGCAGAAGCAAAGCGGACCAGTGTCTGGTTGGTGCGTTCAGTTTGACCATCACCTTCAGGGTGATATCCAGAAGTGAAGTGAAGTCTCATGTTGAGGGCTTTTGCAAGAGAGCGGAAAAAGCGGGAGACAAATTCAGGTCCACGATCGGATGTGACATTTTGCGGAACTCCGTGCTTGGAAAAGATGTGAAGCACGAAAAGGTTTGCTAGGTCTTCGGATGTGCAATTAATGGTGGTAGGGATGAAGATGCCTTGTTTAGTGAGGCGGTCTACAATGACCAGAATCGCATCGGAGCCAGCGGATGTTGGAAGGGGTTCAATGAAATCCATGGAAATAGAATGCCAGGGACGTTCAGGAATAGGGAGTTGTTTAAGCAGACCGTAGGGTTTATGACATTGGGGTTTGGTGCGCATACAAGTGGTACATGACTTGCAATACTTTTTGATGAAGTCGCGCATTCCAGGCCAAGTGTATTCTCGTTGGATAAGACTAATAGTCTTATTTTGACCAGGGTGTCCAGCGAGGATATGGTCGTGCTTATTGCGGAGGATGCAGAGACGGAGGTCGGATGAGTCGGGAACGTAGATACGTCCATTGTGGAGTAGATAACCTGCTTCATTCACGAACCAGCATGGATTAGGACTGTTGAGGAAAGAGGTGTAAATGGGATCGGTCAGAAGAGCAGAGAGGATGTCGGAGCAGAGCTGATCTGTATCCATGATGATTGTGGCACGGAGGACGGGCATATATAACTCTGTTGCGTGAAGTGAAGTGGTGAGCTGTTCTTGTGTGAAGATGGGTTTGAAGTTGCTTGGGTTGACGGACGAATAGTCGCTATTTCCCTCTTTAGGGTAGACGTCCCATCGTCTACTTAAAAGATCGGGCTTCGTACCTAAATGGCCAGGGCGGAAGTGGATGACGAGATTGAACTGGCAGAGGTATTCAGACCAACGAGCTTGTCAACATGATAAAATCTTGGTAGTAGAAAAGTACTCAAGATTTTTGTGGTCCGTTATGACATCGATTGGAGCAGCGGAGCCTTCAAGGTAGTGACGCCAAACCTTGAATGCATCGTGGATCGCTAATAGTTCTTTGTCATGGGTGTCATAGTTTAACTCGGGAGGTGTAAAGGTGCGGGAGTGGAAAGCGACCGGATGGATTTCGTCGTCGGAGGTGCGGATGGAGAGGATCGCACCCAAAGCATAGTCGGAGGCATCGGTTTCGATGATAATAGGGCTGTCGGGAATCCAATGCATAAGAACAGGTGCCGTGGTAAAGGCTTTCTTCAAAGTTTTGAAAGATTCGCGAGCGGAGTCAGAGAAATGCCATTGTGTGTTTTTGCAGGTGAGTTGAGTGAGCGGAACAGTGATTTCGGAGTAGTAAGGAATGAATCGTCGATAAAAATTGGCAAAACCTAAGAAAGACTGAATGTCTTTGACCTTCCTTGGTTCAGGCCAATCTTGAATAATTTTGACTTTCTTATCTGACATGCGGAGGCCTGTCGGAGAGAGGATAAAGCCAAGGTATTCAACAGTATCCGTAGAAAACTCGCATTTGTCTGCGCATGCATATAAGCTGTGTTGTCGGAGACATCGGAGGACTTCGCGGACATGCTTCCGATGCTCGGAGGGAGAGTCGGAGTAGATGAGGATGTCGTCGAGATATATGGTAACGTACTTATCGAGCAGGTCGTGGAAGATGTCGTTCATGAAGCATTGAAAACAGCTGGGGAGTTGGTGAGTCCAAATGGCATGACAAGCCATTCAAAAGACCCATAGCGCGTGCGGAAGGCGGTTTTCCATTCATCTCCTTCTGCTATGCGGACGAGGTGATAGGCATGTCGGAGGTCGAGAGCCGTATAAACACTGGCTTTTCCAGCGGTCTGGAGAAGGTCGGATATGAGCGGAAGCGGATATCGGTCCTTCTTTGAGATTTTGTTAAGACCACGGAAATCAACGCAAAGACGAAGGGAGCCATCCTTTTTACGAACGAAAAGGACAGGAGCACCGTGCGGAGAGGAAGAGGGTCGGATGAATCCAATGGTGAGGTGTTCGTCAATGAATTCATGGAGGGCATTGAGTTCAGTTTGTGAAAGGGAGTAGATCGGACCGAACGGAGGAGCGGAGCCCTCTTCAAGTTTGATCTTGAGGTCGTAGGGACAGTGGGGTGGAAGAGTGTCTGCTTTTCCTTTACTGAAGACGTCAGCATAGTCGTGGTATTCTTCGGGTACGTTTGTCAAGTCGGGGGTGTCGGAAGCAGATGCGGAGTGAGCGGAAACGGAGGGAGTTGAAAGGTGAAGTCGAAAGGATAGTGTACCAGGCAATTTGCATGCCCTCATAAATGCGGCTGCGTTAATGAGTGAAATCTGCGGAGGTACGATCGGAGGTTCCGGAGGAGGAAGCGTAGCTGTCCTACCTTGGGAGGGGGTCGACATCGATGTCGGAAACGGCTCTTTTTGCATCTGTGGACGGAAAGTGATACTGCCCAATACCCAGTCAATCATAGGATTGTGGCGGGTGAGCCAGTTGTATCCAAGAACCACGGAAGAAGCGGAGTCGAGCGGAGTAACATAAAAATCCTGTTCGAAAGATTCACCTGAAGGAAAACATATAGGTATTGTTACAACTTGAGTGATAAACACGTTAGAAGAACCATCGAAAAGCTTTAGTTCTAAAGGCGGAATAGCGGAGGTTGGAAGATCATAAGCGGAGGAAAAGTTAATGTCAATAAAACAGTGGGTAGATCCTGAATCAATAAGTGCTGGGACAGAATCTGAAGAGAAAAAAGAAGATGAGATATTGATACGTAAAGAGTTCGGATCGGAGAGCGGACGTGTTAAGTCGGATGGGAGCGGAGGCACGGAGAGAGTCAATGCAGTCCTCAGACCGTGCTTCATGAGGACCACTGCCTATTTTTTTGACTCGATCTCCTTACCTTTTTTCTTGGCTTGAGTGCCAACTTGGGCGGCTTTCCCTTTAGCCTTGGAAGCGGAGGAGGCGGACTTGGGACAGTCCTTGACAGCATGTCCGACGCTACCGCAGAATAAGCAAAGGTTATTATTGAAACGACGTTTGTGTTCTTGATATGTCAGTTTGCTGTCTTTGCCTAATTTACTGGAGAGGTCGGGTTTCGGAGCGGATGTGGAAGCGGAAGCGGTAGCGGAGGGTTTGGTTGATGATGTTTGTGCAGTGGATTGGTTCAGAGTGGATTGTTTCTTGTCGGACTTGGGAGTGGGTTTATCGGTTCTGGATTTCTCTCGTTGACGTTCCCAGTAGCGAGCGTCAATAGTATGAGCCGCGGATCGTAGGTCTGGTAAAGACTTGATCTTGGGTTGTTGGGAGAGGATGTCCTTGATCCGATCCAGAAGTCCGACGTAGTAGCGGTGTCGGGGGGAGTTTTCATCCCAGTCAGTCTTGGTAGCAAGACATTGGAATTCAACGTTGTACTTCAATATCTTTTGATTTTCCTTCATCCGTAGGTTGTCCAACTGTTCTTTGGCTTCGCCCTGAGGGTCAATGGTACCAAACTCGGAGCGGAGAAGTCGGACAAACTCGGGGAAAGAACCCCGCCAATTGGGTTCATCATTGTCAAGAATGAAGGGTTCAAAAAATTTGAGTGCTGTGCCTCGGAAGTAAGACATGGCAAAGTTGACTTTGGAATGTTCTGAGTCGAAGTTGTCATTGTCGGAGAAGTAAAGTTTGCATTGTAAAATGAATGCGGAGAGTTTGCGCGGATCGGATCCGTCGAAGGTATCCGGTTCGTTGGCATACGACTTTTTCTTCTTTGTATCTCGATGTTTCAACTCTTTGGTCATGAGCAGAATGGCTTCAGCTAGATTGGGTTCCTGATCTGGATTGGAATCGGAGTCGTCCAAATCTCCATGTAAACTACCGTCGGAAGGAGGAGGAGATCCTCCTGGAGGTCCGCCGAATAAGCCAGAATTTAGAGGTGCGGAGGGTTCCATTGGTGGGTTTAGTGGAGGACTGGCAGGAAGTGGTGGGAGCTGAGAGTCGGAAGAAGGCGCAGGAACGGATGGTCCGGGGGTAGGAGCGGATGATGATGCTGTGGCTCCTCGAGGGGTAATGGTTACATTGCATGTTCCTCGAAGAAAAGCAGAGCGTGATGTGGAGGATGAACGTTCTGCTGCTGCACGAGCAGTCCTAGTTGTTCGAACTGTATTACGGGTTTGAGACATGTGGGTAGAGGTTGTTGGGTAAATCAAAGAATGGTGGTAGTTCAAATATACTGTCACGTAGCGTGTTTCTCAACATTGGAAAACATCGGACGAGTAATTATTGGAAGCGGTGAAATCGTTATGGTGCCTTGCCATTTTCTCAACAATTTCTATCATGTCACTCAAGTCTACGAGATTATCCTGATGTCTTACCACTGCTGCCGCGGCATTATTTGCTGTGGCCGCGTTGTCCATCATGGACAATCTCAACTTGACCGCTTCTGCAAAGTTGTCGTTTAAACAACTCAAGAACCTCCCCATGAGCTCATGATTGGAGATACAACCATTCGCACCAGTCAGTTTCTTAGCTTCGGCTTTGAAACTATGTTTCAGGGACATAATTTCATCTAGATTGCCTAATCCAAGACGACTGTACTCCTTGCAGATACTCGATAATCTGGCCAAGGTACCGTCACGTCTGCTCGCTACCACTGGGTAGTTGTTTATTAACTCTTTCTTATACTCCTCCCATGTTCCTGTAGCATAGGAATCGAGGGTTGTCCATTCTTCTTCCGAGACACTATCTGCATAGCCTCCGATTAACTTTTTCTTTTCCACAGTATCGGTTATACCTGCGTGGTCAAAGCAGATTTCGACTTCATCGATAAATCTTAAAAGCTCGGAGGCCTTTTCTTTATCAAATCTCGGGGCTCCTCGTTCACTTCAACGCGGCATTCTCAAACCATTCCTTGGTGCAGTTGCTGCAACATTCTGTGTATTTGTAGCCATTGTATATGTCGACAATTGACTGTTAAGATTTTGATTTTGAGTTTCTATTGGTTGCACAATGGATACTGAATGCTCTCGCAATGCTAGTAGCCTTTCTGATTCAAGGTTTTCTAGTGTTCTCTTTTGAGTAGGCTTTATGGGCTCTTTGAGAGGTCCTACTAGTTCTGCTCCTGCTTTCGATAGACTACGGGTCACGTGCTCACGAGCTGTTTCAATAGATTGTGAATTTGTTGCTTTTGAAGATGATGCTTTTAGAGACGTTGTCTTCGGGTTATGACCGCTCGCGAGACCTCTTTTATGAACTGGAGGCTTCCACGAGTTTGCTTTGACATGTTTGCTGCTAGATGCAACAGTGGGTTTGCTTGTAGAGGACAGGGTTATCTCTCAAGTGAGAACTATAACTAAATTCCTTGAGAGGAACTGTATCGAGCCGACACTGAGTAAATTTGTTATTTTAGAACCACCCCTCACGGTGGGCTCCAGATGAAACGAAGGAAGTGAGTCTGGGGATGAGCGCGAGCGATATCTCTATCACACACACAAACACCAAACACAACAACGAAGACCGAACAAGTCTCGCGATGCGTACTTCTCAATCGATATAGTTCGGGGTGATGAGTGGGATCACTCAGGATGCGACTCTTCCAAACAACAATTGAATAACTCGCTTAGCGATGGCTCAATAAGTCTTGAACAAGACTTAGAGATAGTTCTCAATAGATAATGAACTGAGGTTTGTGATTTCCAAACCAACAAGACTTCGCAAACATGATCTCAACTGAATACGAACACGACAATGACCAATATGACCGATAGATAACATGATTTGACGATTGACAAGTTCTCGAACACACAAAACACAATCGCAACTGACTTCCGATGCAAACCAAACAATCTCGAGGCTTCAATGATACTCGTGAATGACGACAGATGCACAAGACAAATGCTATCAATTCTGGGGCACAATCTAACCTAACCTATCTACGACGAAACTACGAGATTTTATACATGAGCAGCAATAAATATAGAGAAAGGTTGCATGTGGTATTGATAAATGGTATCCAGTCAAATGACCTTCGCTAAAGTCGTTTCGATGCGCCCATGTGGTAGACAATGCCACAGGTGCGCCCCTTTTCCATATCCGAACCTCTGCCGTACTGGAGAGGCCACTATTTCAATAGCTGGGTTTTGCAATGTACCCGGGATGATGC
This sequence comes from Entoloma clypeatum, assembly GCA_963565915.1. Taxonomy (NCBI): domain Eukaryota; kingdom Fungi; phylum Basidiomycota; class Agaricomycetes; order Agaricales; family Entolomataceae; genus Entoloma; species Entoloma clypeatum. The sequence goes on along the minus strand of OY751491.1, from coordinate 1,569,588 downwards.
TGACTAGTTACCGTGAGGTATCAACTGCATCAATTAAGGGTCGCCTCGGTAAGCCACCCATCAGATTCGATCTCTATCAAAGTTCACCATAAGGTCATGTTGATCGCAACATATCAAACCCGATCTCAGTCTGTATCATCCGATGTCATTTCGATATTCCCGATACGGACAATTTGGACGTGAAGCACAGCGCACGTTGACCAAACTGTTACATTCCGATCCATTCCGACGATCTCCGACCAATCCTGACACCTCCGACACCTCCGACATTTTGACTAATACTTATTATGCATACTTACTGTTATGAATCTTGTTACTACGTACATTACTTACATCCGACCATTTTAATTATGTTAAGAATCTCCAACAGCCACTCGTTATCCGACTCCGACGAAGCCACACGTCCTCCGACATAGTATTTAAACTTATGAATCATGTATTAGCTTCAGTTTGAATATCAACTTAGATTCGACATCACACCTCCCGTCCTCTTTCCGACTCTTAACTTGAGTCCAACCTCTGACCTCCGATCCTCCGATCCTCCGAAATAAGGACACCAACGTATTAGCGAGGGCGCAACACACAAGTTGAAGCCAAGTCCTTGCCCCTACGTTGCACGCGCTCCGACCCTCCGACCTTCCGACGCGTCCGACGTAGCTCCGACGTTTTGTCGATCAGTTCTTAACAGTATATTCAAACTGCCACTCGCTTATCCGTATTTCAAATTCCAGTTATGGCAGCCCGCAACACACAGAACTCCCGCGCAGCAGCAGCCGCAGCGGAAGCTTCAAACCTGCAGGACACCAGGGCGACATTTCTACACACGTTCCAAGATATTCCCGCAGATGAATCTGCACCCAAACCTGACCCCATATCTCCGACACCTCGTCTCCGAACACCTCAGACACAAGGACCTCTGATTCCTGAAGAATTCCGTCCTTTTAAATCTCCGACCTCTCCTTTTGACGATAACAACCCTTTCCGTCGCGAGCAAACTCCAAACCTCGCCGAAGCAATTATGCTTATGACGCAGGAGCTCTGATGTAGAGAGACTCCGAAAACTCCGAAAAAGAAGTCGAAGGAACCCGACACTTTTGACGGTTCCGACTCTCGGAAACTCACCAGTTTCCTCGCACAATGCACGCTATATTTCCAAAACAACCCTGCCTTTGACGACGATGATAACAAAGTCAGTTTCGCTCTGTCGTACCTCCGAGGAACCGCGCTCGAATGGTTTGAGCCCACCCTCTTGGGAGAGTCCGACGACGACTCTGTCTGGTTGGACGACTGGTCCGCCTTTGTGCACATCCTCCGATCCGAATTCGGACCTATCGATCCGACCGGAGAAGCAGAGGATAGCCTGGATCACCTTCGGATGCGCGACAATCAGAAGATCCTACGTTACAACGTGGACTTCAAACGTCTTTCTGCTCGCACGCAGTGGGATGATGGCGCACTCCGATATTGGTACTATACCGGTTTAGCGGAATGCATCAAGGACGTTTTGGGGACTTTTCCCAAACCAAAGACTCTTGCCGAGTTGAAAGTAATGGCCCATAACATTGATGCTCACTACTGGGAACGTCAACGCGAGAAATCGCGCTCCTCCGACAAATCTACCCCGAAATACGACAAATCCGACAAATCCGACAAAAAACAGACCCCCGCTTCATCATCCTCCAACAACAACTCCTCATCGTCTAAACCCAACTCGCAACAACAACAAAAATCGTCATCCACCTCTCCGAAATCCGCCCTCTCCGACAAACTTGGCAAAGATGGGAAATTAACTCCCCAAGAACGCCAACGACGATTTGACAATAATTTATGCATGTTTTGCGGCAACGTTGGTCATCGGGCTTCCGACTGCTCGAAGAAATTGCCTTCTAACGCCAAAGCAAAGGCCCGCGCGGCCCAAGCTGAGGACAAATCGGAGAAGACGACCGAGTCAAAAAAATAGTAAGCAGTCCTCAGATTCCAGCACGTACTGGGGATTGCGTTGACTCCTTTCGTGCACCTTTGGAAACCCTCCGACTCAATGCGTCCGCTCTCTCAAATCCGAACTCTCTATGTATTGATTTGATATCTTCGACCTTTTCCGATTCTCTTCCGATAAAGACTCTTATTGATTCTGGTTCTACACATTGCTTCGCAGATACCAGATTTATTTCTTCTTTAAACTTATCTCCGACTCCGATTCCTTCACCTATGGTTTTGAAACTTTTTGACGGTTCTTCAAATACTTATATCACACAATCTATCGATCTTCCTCTCCGATTTCCTTCCGGTGAACTTCTGACCGTCGCATTTTACGTGACAACCCTCGATTTGTCTTGTAATTTGGTTCTAGGACACAACTGGCTCACCCGCTACAATCCATTGATTGATTGGGTATTGGGCAGTATCTTATTCCGTTCTATGTTACCCAACACTCCGAGTCCGACTCCAACGTTGACTGCTGAGGCAGCTCCGCCACCTCTGCAGTGTCCGCCCTCTCCGATGGGCACCTCCGATCCGCTCACTCCGAACACCTCCGACCTGCCACAGATTACCATGGTCAATGCAGCCACATATCTCCATGCATGTAAAGCTCCTGGGGCATACGCTTTCCGCGTTCACCTCTCCGACATCTCCGCCGATTCCGCGTCTGTCTCCGACGACGCTCCCGACCTCTCTGGCATACCCAAGGAATACCACGATTTTGCTGATGTATTCAGTAAGAAAAAAGCCGACACCCTTGCACCCCACCGACCGTACAACCTCAAGATCAATTTGGAGGAAGGTACTTCCCCTCCGATTGGTCCGATGTACTCACTCTCGCAATCCGAACTCGGATCCCTCCGAGACTTCATCGACGAGCACCTCAATATCGGTTTCATCAAACCTTCTAGTTCACCTCACAGCACTCCGATCCTCTTCGTCCGAAAGAAAGATGGATCACTCCGACTATGCGTCGACTACCGAGGCCTGAACAAAATCACGAAGAAGGACCGATACCCACTTCCACTCATCTCCGACCTCTTAGCCACTGCCGGAAAAGCACGCGTTTATACCACCATAGACCTCCGACACGCATACCACCTAGTCCGCATCGCTGAAGGTGACGAATGGAAAACTGCATTCCGCACTCGCTATGGATCATTTGAATGGTTAGTCATGCCATTCGGATTGTCTAACGCACCTGCAGCCTTTCAACATTTTATGAACGACATCTTCTCCGACCTTCTGGACAATTGCGTTACCGTTTACCTCGACAACATCCTGATCTACTCCGACAACCCCGAGGAACACAAAAAACATGTCCGAGAAGTCCTCCGACGACTCCGACAACATGGTCTTTACGCCCGCGCCGACAAGTGCGACTTCTCTGCCGAAACTGTAGAATATCTTGGATTTATCCTTTCTCCCGACGGACTCAAAATGTCAGAAGCGAAAGTCAAGATTATTCAGGATTGGCCTGAACCGCGCAGAGTGAAGGACGTCCAGTCCTTTTTAGGTTTTGCAAACTTTTACCAACGTTTCATTCCATTCTATTCCAACATCACTATTCCACTCACTCGTTTAACCAGGAAACATGCCACTTGGTTGTTCTCCGACGATGCTCGAACCGCTTTTAATGACCTGAAAAAGGCATTTACCACCGCTCCGATCCTGACACACTGGATCCCCGACTCTCCGATAATTGTCGAAACTGACGCATCCGACTATGCCCTAGCGGCTATTCTGTCGATAGTCACCTCCGACAATGAAGTCCACCCCGTCGCATTCCATTCCCGCACCTTCACGGCCCCCGAAGTAAACTATGACACCCACGATAAGGAACTTCTTGCCATCTACGAAGCGTTTAAAATTTGGCGCCATTACCTCGAAGGCTCCAGTACTCCGATTGACGTCGTTACCGACCACAAAAATCTCGAGTATTTTGCCACCACCAAAGTTCTTTCACACCGACAAGTCCGATGGTCAGAATACCTTTCTCAGTTCAACCTCGTCATCCGATTCCGCCCCGGCCAATTGGGAACTAAACCTGACTCTCTAACTAGACGTTGGGATGTCTATCCTAAAGGGGGAAATAGCGACTACGTCGACATCAATCCGACCAACCTCCGACCAGTCTTTTCGCAAGAACAGCTCTCCGCTTCAGTTCGCGCAACTCAACTCCTTGAGCCCGTCCTCCGTGCAACCATTATCATGGACACAGAGAAGCTTCACCATGACATACACACAGCACTCCCTTCCGACACTCTTTACGACACTCTTTCTAAAGATCCTAAACCCCGCTGGTCTCTCGACCCCGATGGTTTCCTCCGACATGACGATCGGATATATGTTCCCGACTCCGACGACCTCCGACTCCGAGTCCTACAGCACAAGCACGATCATATGCTTGCTGGACACCCAGGTCAGAACAAGACACTCAGTCTCATTCAGCGTGATTATACCTGGCCCGGAATACGAGATTTCGTTAAACACTATTGCAAGTCATGTACCACTTGCATGTGATCGAAGCCCCAAAGACACAAGCCTTACGGCCTACTCAAACAGCTTCCGATCCCCGAACGTCCTTGGAATTCTATCTCAATGGATTTCATTGAGACCCTTCCGACCTCCGACAACTTTGATTCAATCCTCGTTATCGTTGACCGATTAACGAAACAAAGTATTTTCATTCCGACAACAATTCATTGCACCTCCGAAGACCTTGCCGTACTTTTCGTACTACACGTCTTCTCTAAACACGGCGTCCCCGAACATGTCACCTCCGACCACGGCCCCGAATTTGTCTCCCGATTCTTCCTATCTCTCGGAAAGGCTCTAAACATGACCCTCCACTTCACCTCCAGTTACCACCCCGAAGGCGATGGCCAAACTGAACGCACTAACCAGACCCTCGAACAATACTTGCGGATATTCTGCAACTACCAACAGGACAACTGGTCCACTCTCCTTCCGATTGCGGAGTTCGCGTACAACAATGCACCTAGTGCTACCACTGGCATATCTCCCTTCTTTGCTAAAAAGGGTTACCATCCAAACATTACTGTTCACCCGGAACGAGACCTCGCCTCTTCCCGAGCCCGATCCTTCATGACCGACTTAGACGAACTTCACCAAGAACTGAAAGCCACCATCTCCGACGCCCAACGACGCTACCAGAAGTCCTCCGACAATAATCGGATCGCACCTCCGACATTTTCTGTCGGACAACAGGTTTTCGTCAAAGCACAGTTCTTCCGCACAACACGCCCATCCAAGAAACTCTCAGAAAAGTACTTGGGACCATACGAGATCATTGCACAACCCGGCACACACTCCTTTACCCTCCGACTCCCCGACACATTCCGCGGTGTTCACCCCGTCTACCACGTCTCCATGCTTGAACCCGCAACTCCGAACACCATTCCGAATCGGACCCAACCTCCGCCTCCTCCGATTGACATTGACGGAGAACTTGAGTACGATATCGCTGAAATAGTCGACTCAAAGATCGACCGACGACGTAGCTGCAAGCTACTATATTTCGTCCGTTGGTTAGGATATGAAAACACTGATGAAGAATTCTCTTGGCTACCAGCCAATGAATTGGAAAACGCCCCCGAGCTTGTCTCCGACTTTCACTCCGCTTATCCCGACAAACCGGGTCCGCTCACATCGCTCTGAAACAAGAAAAAACAAGTACTATTCGATCTACTTAGTACGTTGTTTCTTGTTGGACGGACCCTCCTCCTTGTCCGACTCCCCCTCTGACTCCGCCTTCTCCGACTCGTCCGATATGTCCATGTCGGACTGCTCCGGCATATCCAACCTCTTCCAATTCAACATGTCTTGCTTGATCTTCTTCACCAGCCTCTGCTCCAGGCTCAACTCCTCTATCTCCTCATTCACATCCGACTTCCCTGATCCCTCCAACTCCGACTCCGATTCCTCCACTTCCTCTGGCACGTATGCAATGTTGACAGTTCCTTCAACTGCTGAGAGCAGTCTTCGGATCTGCCTCGTCTCCACCAAAATCTCCTTCAAGACGCTCAACAGCGTCACCTCCGACTCCGACCCTCCGACCTCTGTCGCTTTCCATTTTCCCTTCACCTTCACCGTACGCTTCACCTCCGACTTCCCCTCCGACACTCCGACCTCGCACTTCTTCTTGTCTTTGATACAACCCTTGCAGGACGTCTTATTCCTAAAAACAAAAGGTTAAAACAGAAGAGACGAACCAAAGAAGAACTTACTCATCGCGTTCGCATTCGACGCCCTTCACAATGCACCTATCACAGGTGCCGACCCCGACCCCGACTCCCGACCCCTCTCTGACCATCGCCGACACTTCCTCCATCTTCCTCTTCTTCGTCGTCTTCTTCTTCTTCTCCGCCTGCGGCCCCCCCGACCCCTTGCTCGATGCGCCTTGCGCAGCGGCCACTTCATCGGCCCTCTTCTGAGCCGCCAGCTCCGATGCCCGACGCATCTCCTCCGCTACCCGCATCTCCTCCGCTACCCGCATCTCCTCCGCTAACCGCGCCGCCTCCGCAGCCCTCTCTTCCTCCGCTCTCCGCTCCTCCTCAGCCTTCCTCGCAGCCTCCTCCTCCGCTGCTCGCTTTTTCGCCTCCACCTCCGCGAGCTTAGCCTGCAGCGCCTCCATCTCCTTTTGAAAATGGGATGCCGACATATTGAGGTTTATTTTTGGAAGAGTTTAAAACGAAAAGAGAATGGGGGAACAAGAAGAAAGAACCACTCAGACGGTATTTTCAACCAACGCATCACATGACGCAGTTCACGCGCACCGACCACCTAGGTCCTTAGCCTCATGGGTTCGGCCCCAAGGGGGAAATACTGTTACATTCCGATCCATTCCGACGATCTCCGACCAATCCCGACACCTCTGACACCTCCGACATTTTGACTAATACTTATTATGCATACTTACTGTTATGAATCTCGTTACTACGTACATTACTTACATCCGACCATTTTACTTATGTTAAGAATCTCCAACAGCCACTCGTTATCCGACTCCGACGAAGCCACATGTCCTCCGACATAGTATTTAAACTTATGAATCATGTATTAGCTTCAGTTTGAATATCAACTTAGATTCGACATCACACCTCCCGTCCTCTTTCCGACTCTTAACTTGAGTCCGACCTCCGACCTCCGATCCTCCGATCCTCCGAAATAAGGACACCAACGTATTAGCGAGGGCGCAACACACAAGTTGAAGCCAAGTCCTTGCCCCTACGTTGCACGCGCTCCGACCCTCCGACCTTCCGACGCGTCCAACGTAGCTCCGACGTTTTGTCGATCAGTTCTTAACACAAACCTCTCGCGAGAATGTCTCCGGTCAAGCCCCGACGTATAGTAGACAGTGCTAGTGTCATCGATAATTCCAATATAACCCATCTCCTTGTTTCACGCTTCGTCATGAGAGGCACTCAATAGTCTTTTCTATCTCGTGAGACGATCCCATAGCTCTCGAGTATCATAGCTAAGCCCATAGTGGTGACCAGCGCTATGTCCTACATTGCCAGGGTCGCTGGTCTCTCTCTAACGTTGCCACTAAGTCCTCAGAATCGGAGCTCATCTAGGACTCTCTATATCCCTTAGAGATGGTGTGAAAGGGTGCAAATGTGCAGATTTTAGGCCTAGACGCAGCGCGGCCTTATCAGCGGGGTTACTCAACAGTTCTGGATCTTCACTTATACTGCGTCGCTCCTAAGTTTGGCTCACTTGAGCATTTGCAGAGCTTACTTTGCTACATTTCAAGCTTCGTTGGAAACTTCTTGTGTTCCTGGCCAGTGGTCGATGTCACGTAGTGTGTTTCTCAACATCGGAAAACGTCGGACGAGTCGGAGCGGAGTAGCGGAGGAGCGCAATGTGGTAAGTGCGACGTTGGCAGAAAGGACCTGGCTTCAACTTGTGCGTTGCGCCCCACTCTTTGATGTGGTCCTCGATTTCGGATTGGCACATGTCGGATGAGCAGATGAGCAGATGAGCGGAGGTGACGGAGAGAATGCTCAAAGGCAAGTAGAGACGGATGTGAATGAGGTGTAACATATGATATTTGAACTGAGGTTCTACGACAGGTTTGTACACTATTTATAGTAGACTAGAATGATCAGTATTACTATAAGTGATGTGCAGATATCGGAGTTGACCATCGGAACATTCGGAGTACGGAGAGTAGCAAATGAAAAGTGAACAACATATGTCTACTTGTAAGTATGGTTGAGATGTTACGTAGTAGAAGTATAATCAATATAAATAGAATGTTGTTGGAGCAGATGTCGGAGCGGATGAATCGTCGGAGTCGTCGGATAAGTCGGATGTGAATCGTATGGTTATGACAGTCGAGCTATTCGTATTAGTCGGCGCGGGTGGGGCATTCAATTCTCCAGGAGCTCAATAGCTCGATAACCATGTAGGCTGTGGTGGGCCAGCTGTTTGAAGCAGAAAAACAGATGTCATAGCATTGAGCAAGCATCCATGTTTTGGGGACATACATCATAGCCGGAGCGGGAGACACAGTACACCGCCACGCCCTTGTGTGGGATAACTTTCTTTGTGCAATGTGTTGGGGAGAAAGCATATTTGGGGCTGCCAGAGGACATGGTCATGAATCTGGATCGAGGTGCCAAGATTCAGTATTGCGGTGGTTCAAACCCTCCATGAAACACTAAAAAGTCCATACAAGATCTAGATATAAAATCAAGGTCAACTTCTGATGGCAAAAATGTGGAAACTTTGTCTTGTGCCAATTTTGGCATTGACAAAACATAAAAAACAAAAATTCGGTCTCGTAATGACAGAAACAAACACTCAGACCCCCACCGCAGCCTTCACCAAATCGGCCGTTGAACCTAAATACTCCTTCACAACATCCCACTGCAAAACGGCCATATCACCCTTCCATTCCCCTTCTAGACGCTTTTGCTGTTCATCGTCAGGTGTTGCAATGATGCGAAGGAATCTGGGAGTCTGTCGTGTTGAGTACGAAGCGGATTGTTGCCGAGCTTTGGTGCGGCTGCGGAGGTTGCTGCGATAAGTGTCAGCTATTGGCGCGCATACTTCTGGCCCGAGGACCATATCCAAAGTCCCCATCAGATCCTTTATGAGATTTGGATAGGACACTGGTGCGTATTGACTCCGTTTTCCTCCACCCTATAAACATTAGAATAAAGGTTGAGTGCGACGGGTTTGATGCATACCACCACCGTGTAAAAGAATTCGGGCATAAGAGAAATGACGGCACTTCGCCAGGTCTGAGCATTGAGGGTCGGTGAAATTTTTCCTTGCAGCGCAGCAAGAATCAGTTCCTTCGTCTCCTCATCTTGGAGAAAACACAACAGGTCGGGGCCCATGTGGGTATCTGGAAAAAGAAAGGCCCTTCCATCCGGATCGTTTAAGAAAGTGAGAACGTCGGCGGGGAATCTAGCCTTGAGACCAAAGCAATCGGAACCGCCTGTATTCCACGATACCGGGTAGCTCTGCATCACGCCGCCAGGCCCCCGCTTCAGCGAGACCAAGGTAACCCTCCTCGACCCTAATGACCCGCTACAGTGGAAGGCGTCCGCGAGAGGATTGAACTTCCCCCCGAAAATCTCCATGAGCACGCAAAGCGCGACCTCTTCATACACGAATCCAAGCGACGAGTTGTTACGAGCATTGCGAAATGATCCGATCATCCATGTCCGCCTCGTCGTCCAACTCTGCTCTTCGAAAAGCGAGCGGAGGGAAAGAACTACCAATGGTTCGGAAATGTATACAGGGTAGTTCACATCAGGATCGAATTTCCGAGTGCTCGCCATCTTGTCCAAAAAACCTATCCCCAACGCAATGGTGTAATGCATATCGCGTTCGACGGGAACGGACGTAGTCTGACTTCCAAGAGTCCACCGCATAAGAACGTCAACTAGGCACTGTATGAATTCGGCTCCTATCAAATATGTGGTTGGTCCATGAGGTCGTAAAAGAGATATTGCACTGACCATCCTGTTCTTTGAAAAGGCGGTCCAATTCACATATTGGTCGATAACGTTCGATTTTCAAGGACAGACCGGGTGAAATGGGGGGTTCATCATCCTCCAGTTCGAGTGCGTCAGTGATTTTGAAGCCAGTCAACTGCTCAGCGAACGAGGTCAGGACACGGTGGCGCGGGACATTTTCCGAGTAGAGGAGAAGCTCAATAAGGCTAGCTGTCAGGCGGTGACTACGATATCGACGATGAGAAGGAAGCTTGTAGCGTCAAACGATTGACACACCGGCCAGAAAACCAGTACACCATGCGTTCCAACAATCGCCGATCCGAGATGTCATCGTCCGAGAGAGTGAGGTACCGGCGAATATAGACCACTTGAGAAGAATTGTCCCTCGTGAAACGCCCAATATCAGTGAAGACTCGGGGCTGCACGCTCTTGTCCACCTCTTTTGCGGAAACAGAACCCACCGCATCTTTCACCATTTTCATCGACAGACCAGTTCCCGAGAGAATAATCCCAGCGAAGATTCCAGACGCCTGAAAGAACCTATACATTTCACGAAGAATGGGGCGCAGATCGGTCCCTGTGGTGGAGCGAAAGAAATTCGTCAGATAGTCGGCAGCCACCTGTGCCTCGTCAATCACGACGAATAGAGGTGTAGCGCTTCCCACAGGAAACCAATCTTTTCTCTCCTGCATGAGCGCACGCAGCGTGGAGCGGATAAATTTGAGCATGATCTTAGTATCAGCATACCGAAGGTCCCGAACGACTTTGACGAAGAGGTCGTCACCCTCCAAGGTCAGACGAGGAGGCAAAACTTGGGCAAGAATCCATCGCCGTCGAGCTAGTGTGGCATCTGTGCCAATAGGAACGCGTTGCAGAAGTTGTTTGAAGATAAAGACGCGCGCACACAACAACATTGCAAAAACACGGTCTGCAGCATCAGCGTTCTTGAAAATGTCCGTAGCGCTTGTGCCTTGATGCCAAGTACTCATGGATTGCAACATTTCCGTCGCTGTCTCGAAGTCGTCGGAGCCAGACGCTGGACCTCGCTTGCTCCTGCACGAAATATAAAGGCCCCAATTCTGGCAAAGCCCCTCAAGTGAAAGGCGTGTTTTACCCGAGCCAGAGACGCCAAATAGATGGCTGGAAACAGCAAGATTAGAATTAACTATCGGCACAATTGTCCGGACGGCACGAACACTGTGTCGTGTATAAACAGCTTGCTGACCCGCTCCTGGTCTAGATGCTTGCCGAGGTCGTGAAGGAGAAGAATTGGGTCAAGGGGCAGATGCACCTCGAGGTCTGTAACTTTGTCTTCACGCCGGTTCGAGTCGAGATATCCGTCCAGTTTCCCAGTAGCCAAGTATTCCATGTAGTTCTCAAAGCCCGCAAGTGCGGCGGCCAGGTTAGCTTCCGTCTCTTTGAGGGTGAGGCGCGGGGGTGAAGCTAATGAAAACTATTCACAAGGCCGCATACGCTTCAAGGTACACCACTTACTCTTGGCTTCCACCATTTTTACTTGTATGTTAGCAGGCGGGGTGTGCGGGGGTTCACCGAGGCGAGGTCGTTTAGTAAGATGCTGTGGGGATACTGAAGAGCGTGTATGCGAAACTGGAGAGCGCGCGGGCGGCAGGGATATAAGGCAGGCGGATAGTTCATGCCAGCATCCGGCGGGATAAGATATTCGGATGTAGGGGTCGGGATGGACAGCAGTCATTCGGCGCAGATGAAGGACGCGACATCGATCCAAGGAGAAAAAGGCGGAATGGAGATGAAGGGATAGCGACAAGGAGAGGATGAAATCAGGAGAACATGCGGGAAGAGGCAGTATCAGAAAGCAAGGGGGGTAAATGGATGGCAGCGCGTGAAAGCCATGAACGGCGGAATCGATATGCATGGGAAGCGAACAGTATAAACATGGAATTAGTGGAGAAAAAGGGAAAAGATGAACAATCCCCGCAGGAGTATGGAAAGACAAGAATAAAACACAGGACGGGACAACGTGAAGGGGCAATAAATGAGACAAGAACATCCGGAAAGCGGCGAGCGACCCAAGTTTTGTTTTGCGGCGAGCCGAGTACATGCAGTGCACAACGATGAGGGCAATTGGAAGGGAATTTGACACAGGACCCTATCAGCGATATTCGGCCATAGCAACGGACCGTCACTCACCAGCATCCGGGTTTCGCACAACAATATGTAAACGATCGAGGGGAGGTTGGTTTGGAAAAAAATAGCCGACGGGACGAGCAGGGGGTAATTTCTCAGCCAGTTGTTCATCGCCGCGGACAGACTCAAGGTCGTCCAGGTTCACATCGATGGGATTGGTATCCTTGGGCTAAAAAGACAGGGAAGTAAGCATTGTCTGACATCGCGAATCTTCGATATCACACACCTTCCAGAGTACTAGGATGTGGGCATCAACGCCGGCTAACGAACCATCTTTTCGCTCCTCTTGTATTCTCTTCTTCAGGTGGCTAACTTTGAATTTCGGATTGTGCCACAATGACCCTCCAACATCAATTACAAACGCCTCGGATTCGCCTTCGATGATGCAATTAAGCTGAAGGTCGTCACCGCCGAGATCCATAGCTGCCCCCGCTTGGTCAGATGGGGGCAAGGGAAGAGGTGCTCCGCTTGGTGTGGAGTGGAAGGACGGTGTGTTGGGGTCCTGGTCAGGCGTGGGTGGCCCTGGAAGCGGTGTTGAGCTTGCCGATTCTCTACCACCTTTCCTCGACCGACCCTGACTCCTGCCGAGGGTACCGACGATTTCTGCGACCCTCTTCTTCATAATGGCCTGCCGCGCGAGAATATTTTTGTAAGGCGAGGTTGTCTAGAAGTGCCTGGGTCGTTTCGGAGGTAGCCGTCATCCAAATGCCGCCAACGTCACGTGATGTTATTTTTGCAACCCAAAACGGGACAAGAAACATAAAAAAGTAAGTCGCCTTAATCAAGCCATTTTACAAGGCGGGGTGATAAAATCCATAAAGGTGGTGTTCACCCTTCACCCACGATCTGTTGAGAATACATTCTAGACGGTTGTCTCGATAGTCAATCACATGTCTATAAACATGTGTATTCCCATATGGAGTTACATATGGAAGTGTTCTAGACTCTAGACTTGCTCTAGATGGCACTCTAACTATAGGTGGAGTGCATGTGAAGAAATTAATTTGAGGGAGGAGAAAAGACGATGACAAGAGTACTTCATAATTATTATCTATACCTAACTTTTGAAAGCCGAGCACTGACGATAAATGTACTAAGGACTTGAGACTCTCAGAGTGTGATTCACTGACAGCTGAATTTATCAGAATCTGGAAAACATGAACAGGCAATGTCTGGGCAATGTTCTGAGAAAAGAAAGAAATTCATTTATCTGAGAAACTGGCAGGACCTGGCTGCCCATGTATTTTACTGCTTAATAGCTAAATTATAAGTCCTCATATGTAACCGTCCTCACCAACCTCGCCGACAACTAACACTGCCCACCGTCGAGTCAAAACCCAGCTGCAGGTATGGCCATTGGGTGCGAAGGGAGGCCGTTAGGCAGAGGTACAGCCATTGGGAGCAAAGGTACGACCATTGGGCACGACAGGGGGACGAGACATGGCCGTTGGGCGTGAGGTACGACAGTTGGGCACGAAGGGGCATGAGATGCGGCCGTTGGGCGTGAAGGACGGCCGTTGGGTGCGAAGGCGGACGAGACGTGGCGGTTGGGTGTGAGGGACAACCGTTAGGTGCGAAGGGAGGCGGTTTGGCAGAGGTACGGCCATTGGGCACAAAGGGGGATGAGACGTGGGCGTTGGGCATGAAGGACACCGTTAAGTGTGAAGTACGGCCGTTGGGCGCGAAGGGGGACGAGACGCAGCCATTGGGTGTGAGGGACAACCGTTGGGCGTGAAGGGAGGCCATTAAGTGTGAAGTACGGCCGTTGGGCGCGAAGGGGGATGAGACTGCAGCAGTTGGGGTTTGGCTGCGTCCTCACGTGGCCTGCCAGCTGGTCAGCTGCCTTTCCCTGTGTCACAACTGTTCTCCATCCTGGGAGGTCATCCTCGACACTTCGGAGGGTCGTTGGTGGTTGCTATCGGCAGCATTGTCGACGTTGAAGGGCGTGAGTTGGAATTCGGTTTGTTGTTTGGCCGAGTTATCTCATGGACAAAAAAGGTAAGTATTTCGAACTCAGATAGGTGAGGTCTGTGCTCCACCTATAGTTAGAGTGCCCTCTAGATCACTGACTCATTAGATATGTGTCAGACGTGCATAACATATGTCATGTTGTGTCACATCATGTGCTTGTCACACTATGTGACTATAAGTCACATATTACCATATACATGAGTTTATGGTTCTGCGACAGGACTCAGTTTGTACTTGTTTTGTACATGGTCTCTGCGCATTCTTGTAGGTATAAATACTCGATGTATCTGTATCTGCAATTACAGGACTTTTACCCAAGTACCTTCATCAATGCTCTTCTCGCTCTTCTCTCCTCCAATGTGAGTATCTTACCCAGGTTCCCCTGCGTTTGTAGGCATGCTGTTTCGATACGATCAAGCACCGGAGGGCAACCATTCAGTAGCAACATTGGCTGTGGCACCCAGTCAAAATGGGATCATATTTCCAGTTGGGGAAATCAGATCAGATCCAGCTGGATCCAGCCCCTTTGGGCTTTTCCCCCGATGGATCCATGGTCAACCCACTGTTCCGAATAAAACAGGAATCTTGCCTAATATCTATAAATGTGTGGGGAGACATCTGTTAAATTTTTTTTTTTTGCTTGGTTTCGCGGTGTAATCCAGGTGACCCCCAGATGGTTTAGCCTGCACCCACAGAATCCTGCCAGTTGTCCCCAATCAGACCCTACTTTCTCACCACAGCCCATGTCCCTACTAGGGCCGATTTTGACTGGGTGTGGCAGGCAGTCAGGGGAACCCAAATGAGCTCTGTTCCTGCCCAGCCAGGGTTTGCCAGCACCCAAGTTACCCCCAACCAGCCATCAAAGATGTGAGATTTTGGCTCTCATGAACTGGGAATCCTTGGAGATGCCCAGTGGCCCCAGCCATCAGCTCCACTTTGCTTGAAATCCAAAGTGCTCCAAAGCAGCTCCGACGTCAGATGGCTTGCAAGGGAGATCCAAAGTTTGAATTAAGCTCGACGATGTACAATACAACACACACCTTGCAAGGGAGATCCAAAGAGAAAGTTCTAAGGACTCCCCTGCAGGGCTGGGCAGCTACAGTGCCTCACAAAACTGATTCACTGTTTGTTGCTTTTTGAATACCTTCAAGATAACTCTGCAAAGAATACCAATTGAATTAAACCTTTGGTATATAATTGAAAGCCCTACTTCAGGGCTTTCAGAATATAAAGGAATCATATGATTTAGATCAGAATCCATGGAGATATGATTAAATTAAATCAGCAACTCATTGAATCAGTTTTGTGAGTACCTATGGCAATTATCAGAATCAAATGCTTCACTGGTTGTATGGTAACCAGTTGTCATGACTTACTGATGGAACTTGAATAGAACCCTGATGGGTTGTCAAGGAAAGTTGTATAAGAAGAATCCAACCTCAACAGCCTCCATAATTAATCATGCGCCCTATCTCCTCTTCCCACAAGGAAAACATTCTTTCTCTGGCCTCCAATGGTCACTTCACTCATCATATTGCCTCTGACCTGGGTGTCAGCAAACCAACTGTCTCCAGAGTGCTTCAGAATCTTCTTTCTCATCGCAATCTCTCTTCTGGTGGTCGTCCATCCAAGCTTTCTCCCACCAACACACGAAACATACTTTCACAAATCACCTCAGGGAGAGCCTCCAATGCTGTGAAGGCTACCAAACACATCAACACTGTCATCTCCAATCCTGTCTCCCCAGAAACTGTGAGAAGGGTTCTCAGAAAACATGAATTCAAGGCTGTAACAAAGAAGAAAAGACCTTTCTTAAAGGCCATACATCGGAAGAGGCGGTTGGCATTTGCTATGAAGCACAGGGAATGGACAGTGGAGGACTGGAAGAGGGTCATTTGGTCAGATGAGACCAAAATCAACAGGTTTGGGTCAGATGGCAAGGAATGGGTCCAGAAAAAGAAGGGTGAGGGGCTTATTGAAAGAGAGGTTCAGGGCACAGTCAAGTTTGGGGGAGGAAATATTATGGTTTGGGGTTGGGAAGGTGTGGGGAGACTTGCAGAGGTTGAGGGGAGGATGGATGCTGATCAGTATGTGTCCATTTTGGAGGACAATTTGCTGCCCAGCATGGAGGAGAGTGGAATCTCTGAAGAGGAGATCATTTTTCAGCAGGACAATGACCCCAAGCACACCTCCAAGAAGGCCAAAAAATGGATGGACAGCAAGAATATTGCTCTGCTGGATTGGCCTGCACAGTCCCCAGACCTCAATCCTATTGAACACCTCTGGGTTCATATTAAAAGGAAGTTGAATGAATATCCAACACCACCCAAGAGAGTCTGGGAGATTTGGGACAGAGCAGCAGAGGTGTGGAATAATATAGAGCCAGAAGTGTGTCAAAACCTGATAGAAAGTATGCCAAGAAGGGTAGAGGCAGTAATCAAAGCTAAGGGGGGTAATACCAAGTACTAAAGTATAAAATACTGTATTTATTGTACATACTCACAAAACTGATTCAATGAGTCCCTGGAGTAATTTGATCATATATTGATCATTTTTTATGGGAATTACATAATTATTGCAGATTCCGAGAGTCCTGAAGCAGGGCTTTTAACCAGGTACCAATACCTTCTTTTGATTGGCATTATTTGCAAAGTTATTTTGAAGGTATTCACAAAGTAGCAAACATTGAATCAGTTTTGTGAGGCACTGTACATGAGCTATGGATGGTGTAAGGGCGACCTTACGATTCAACAACTCCGAAGTGCTCCGAAGCGACTCCGACATCGGACGGCTTGCAAGAAAGATCCAAAGGTTAGATTAAAGACTACTAAACAACAATATATCATACCTTGCAAGGGAGATCCAAAGAGAAAACTCTAAGGAATCCCCTGCAACCAAAGCAGATATATAGAAAAAGGGAATTGGAAATGGAAGCGGAACAGCAACAAGAATATATGAAATAGTAGGAATGTTTGAAATAAGATATCCGCTCTGAAAAGCAGAGCGGATCGGAGGACGTCGGAGATGGGGGTTGAAGAGATAAATATATAAGTGATGTATCGTACTGTGCATGGACTTGAAGTAATAAGGTCATGTCGAAAGACCGAAGGGTGGAGAACAGGCCGTCGGAATATCGGAGATACATTGGAGGTGTTTGGAAAGGAAAAGGAAAATGTAAAGTATAGTAAGTGTAAGTAATAAATGCACCACATCTAGAAGTCCAATAACCGGAGGGTCGGAGGTATGTTGGGAATCGTCGGAGATCATCGGAAATCGTCGGAGGTGGTGGAAAGAGAATGCGAAAGGGAGAAGAAAGGAGAAGGGAAGGGATATTGCCTGTATCGCTGGGCATGGAGAAATGTGGAGCTCCAATGGAGAAACGACAGTGTCAAGTGTGCAGGAAGTGCGGAGCTCTGATGGAGGTACCAGGATATAGGAATACGGAGGGTAAGATGGACCTTGGTGTTAGTGAAACCAATGAAAGCGATGTTGCCCTTACGGTAAGATGGATGGAAATCCATCAGAGGGAACTATCCTGAACAAGGCTTTGGAACATTGGAAACCAGTGGGGGTGGATGGAGGAGAGTCGGAACAGGTGGAGAGATTTCGGAGTAGATCGGAGCAGCATCGGAGCAGCATCGGAGCAGCATCGGAGGTTATAGGAGGGTGATGGAGTTGCGAGAGCAGTCAACAAAAAGGAGGATTGTATTAGGGGGTTTCACGATGGGGTTTTTCATTGTTTTTCAATCCATTTTCACTTCCGTTTTTTGTTCGGCTTTCTCCGGTTTTTCGAAAAAACGATGTCGTTTTTCGAGGATGCGAAAGGAGCTCAGACCCTCCTTTTGCATCGTTTTCAACTCTTTTTCAGCTCGTTTTCCAGTCTCAGTTCTTTGAATTAAATAATTTTGTAATTACCATATCATTTGAATAAGTCTCAGAATCCCTTGTCAACATCGTAGCCCGACTACCAGATGGTAGGCCGCAACTCAAAGGTCAAAGCTTCAGCACAGACACCTGGAGCCTTGGCTGTGGATGAACCTAAAGACAAGAAACCGCGTGCAAAGCGCATCGAGTGGGAGAAAAACCAAGGGTGGACGACCCTTGCGATCGAGTACCTGAACGAGCACCCCAAGTTCCGTATCAAGCTGTTCAGCGACTCAATGTCCGAAGCTAAACAAGAAAAACGTCGCAAGGTTCAAAATGGTGATGGGAAGCTTATCTTGTTCGGAGAACTTGCCGAGGCAGTCTTCACGTCAACCAAGGTATCCGACACGATCCGCCAAGCGTATGGCATCGATTCCACTCGTTTTGCAAAATCCACGCAACAGCAATTTTCTCGGTGAGCGTTAAGCTGTGTTTCATCACTGTTCAATTAACAAGTTATGGTGAGAAAGGCTTAAAAAGACGTACCAAGGCTACCGAGCTCAGTTCAAGGAGACTGGGGGTGGGATTAAAGAAGGAGAGGTTGCAACAAATCTAACTGGTGAGTTTGAGCTCTATTCTGTAGACCTCTAAGGTCACTCACCGAAACTACTTAGAGAAAATTCGGGAGGAATGGCCGTTCTTCGATGACCTTCACAGCATTTGGTCCGAACTTCCGAATTACAATCCCGTTGGTGTCAGCAACTCCCAGCCTGGTCAAGACTTTAGTCAGCAAGCAGGTGCACTTTTTATGACAGGACCCACTATGACAGATAAAGATGAGGAGGCCGGAAGTGGTATCGACGATTTTGCAACATCAGAGGATCCCTCCCTAAATACCGAGAAGTTTGAGATGGAAAGTTGGGGAAGTGAGCTTGATGGCCAGGGGGTCACAAGCATGGCAACTCATACTAGCGAGGATGACGATATAAGGCCGAATAAACATGGCTCTCCGGTGAGTGATCTCCGAGTCTTCGAGAATAATTTTTGCACCCACCTTGGACCTCCAACACTTCCAGCCCCCGAAATATGATCTGCAGAAAGCCCGTGAACTAATTGGCCAGTCATCGCAAGGCTGTGGTACCAGTGGCAGCAGTTCGCGTTCAACTTCGACCCCCGCGGGAAAGCCAAAACTGGAGAACAAGAATGCTAAGGGGAAATCAAGTCATGGGAATCTTACAGGCAAGAAGCGAGATCTGACTACCGCCTTCGATGAGGTCCATATGATGGAGATAAAGGACATCGCGGATCGTCGCGCAGAGAAAATGAAGCTACGTTTGAAGCAGCTCGAACTTGACAAACAACGACATGAGGCCAAGCTCCGGAAGCAGGAGATGGATATGCGGGCTCGGGAGCTGGACGCCCACCGACAAAACCAACAGTTTGAGCTGATGAAGATGATGTTCATGATGCAGAGCACAGGCGCAGGCAGTGGCATGGCAGGTGGAGGTGTGGGTGGAAGTGTGGCCATGTCGGCACCCCCATTTGGCTCATTTGGCCATGCTTCCATTCCAAGACCCTCAGGAGGAAGGACACGGAGACCAACCTATAGTGCTCAAAAATTACAGGTTACCGGAATTCGATGTCAACAAGAGACTGGATTTGTAGATAAAATATTTACAGTACGTCTTAGTCTGCTATACCACTGGCAAACAACTTTTCCTTCAATCTTCGGCGCTTTCTCTGTCCAGCACTTTCCCAACGTACTTCGGCAGGGATGCGATCTTCATCTGAAGAAGAATCAGAATCAGACGAGAGACCTTCCGCGATAAGAGTCTCCTCCCAATCCATATCCTCCGAGCCACTCTCGATTACATGTATCAGCGTATGGATGACAATACATGTACAAATCCACTCAAGAGCACGGCGGTGATCGACATCATTCTTGATCTGCTGACGAAGTCCTTTCAGAGACTGGAACCGGCCCTTGAGATATCCAACAGCATGTTCAGAGCGAATACGGACCTGAGAAGTATGAGAATATGGAATAAGTTGAATATGTATACTTACATGAGAAACCCAATAATTGAATGTTTTATTCTCTGGTACATTTGCGGCAGGTTTCTTATACGGTGTCACACACCAGGCCTCGATTGGATACGCCGAGTCGGCCCAAATCCATTCGCCAGGGCCTATAAGTCTTTGCTGATCATTGAAGGTGCGCGAATCCATGAAAGCCGTCGAATCGTGAGCACTTCCGCAATGACCAATGACATAGTCGACAATTCGAAGATTTGCAAGTGTTATTAACTTTAGGGACAGTGAATCGGCTGTCAGGAGCATTCGCAAAGTGGAGAATCGGATACTCACCTGTACGTTTAGCGAGTAGTTGGATTTTCGATCGAAGTATGCCTCCCCGTGGTGACCAGGCTTGTCCACAAGAGGTACAAGGGTACCGTCCACAAAAAGCCAACCGTCTCTCCATGCTACACATGAAGCAGCTTCCACCCACTCCTTTGCTGCTTCCTTCTCCTTGGGACTTGGCCAGTGGATCACATCATCATGGAGTGCCAAAAAAGCAAGCATGACACGCCGCGTGGCATTCACAACAGTCCCTGCTGATACTCCTGCCCACTGTGCGACAGACTCGACAGATGCGCCATTGCCGAAATGTCCAAATCGAAAAAGGGCGATTGCAAGCTGTTCCTCAACAGGCATCTGGTCGTTTGGACTGTCGCTAATGAAGACAGGATGCCAGGCAATTTTTTCCACAAGCTGATCAAATGTTTCAGCACAGACACGTAGATTCCTTCGAAATCGCCTGGGGTCTTCTGCCTTGTAGAGAACTAGAACCAGATATAGCTGCGAAAGCTTGTGAACAGTATGGGGGAAAAGAACACGAGTGCTTTCCAGGTAATTTATATGCTCTCGAATGGCCGCAAGTCGTTGAGTGAAATAGGTGTCGTCTTCTTCGTCTGATGACAACTCCGAGTCTACATCTGACTCCACATCCCCTTGGCGAACTGACCCCACAGAAGATAAGGATTCAAGAGATGAGAATGAGCTAATAGAGGAGAGGGAGGAGATATCGGAGTCGTTGTTGGTGCCAGTGTTCACGTCTTCCTGCGAAGAGCTTGAACTTATTTCAGAGTCCGAGGTGTTGGAGACCTTGGTGGCAGTTGTGCGGCGGCAAAGATCAAGAAGACGCTTTGTGTACTTGAATGCCCCCCGAAGGAGACGCTTGCGCAGGGGAATTTTGGGCATTATTGTGGAACACGTAGAGCATGGGATCCTAAAATTTAGACAGGGCAACTACTTAGCAGACTTGAAAAACGGGACAATTGAAATTCATGATTATGGGGGGTTTCACGCAAGGGTGTTTTTCAGTCATTTTTTGGCTTTTTTTTTCACAAAAACGGAATGAAAATGAAGTTCAAAAACGAATTGAAAAACGATGAAAAACCCCATCGTGAAACCCTCTATTGTATGGGCAGAGTCGAGGAACAGAAAGAAACAAGGATTGAAGGAATGACTTCCTTGCTAAGGTCTCTAATCCTCTAGGGGCTTGCCCTTACAGATGGTAGAAAGTTGGTACTCCAAATTGATGCATCAGGGCACAATGTAAATTGTGATGAACAGTGTGGCATGGTGTATTCAAACACAAAAAACAACATTTTCTAGCTTCCTCCTTTGCACAACATTTGTACTCCAAATATACTGTACATATACTATTGAAACAGTGTATGCAAACCTATTCAGACCCTTCAAATAAAATTAAAGGACTTGATGAGGTGAATATGAGCAAAATAGGTCGAAAGTTTGACCAAAACTTTTTATTTTAGCTTTGGATTCTCCTCATTCAGGAGATCTCACAGCACATTTGTTTTTCAAATTTGGCTCATTCATTAGGGAGATACAGTCAACTCTGTCATAACACATCATTGTGAAAACCCATACTCTGTAGTAACCCATAGATTTTTGGGTCCACCAAGTTGGTTCCTGAGAAAATTTGCAAAAAAACGATACCTCGCCCATACCCGGTAACCCATGCCATTTTCGGGGGTCATAACCCATAGGTGGACAGTTTCGGTAGGCAATACACTTTAATCCCCAAGGAACATATACCCTAGTAACGTCCCCAAAACAATCAGTTATGGTTCCTGAGGACCAAAAAAGGTAAATACTACAATTTGAGTCATTAACAGACAGAGAAACAATATTGTATGGTGCAATCTTCAAAACATACATTGTCACAATGGGCAAGAAACCTCTCGACGTGCTCAAGAGCAGTCTGCGTAAGCTTCAAGGCCAGATCCAAGATAGAAAGAAAGATCTCCTTGCCCGTCTTTCCCGAAAAGAGAGAGTGGCTTGACACCGATATCACTGACAAAGAGATAACCGAGGCAGTCCGCGCAAAATGAGCAGCTTTGGAAAACTTGGAGATCAATGGGGGCGATGATGATGATGATGATGTCGAAGTTACTGAGAAGCTGAATCGTCGAGAGGCTCTTGCAGCGTCATTGACACTTCAAAAATACTTGTCTGATATTGGTGACCCATTTGTGCGTCAACTCGAAGCCGTTCTGGCAGGCTTTGGGTGGCAGACACGTCTTGAGGAGACTCAATCCTTGCAACCGTCCCGTCTAACAGATTATTTCGTTTCAAATTGCTCTGTACCAGCTTAGATAGGTTGTACAATGCCGCCTGAGACGTTTAACAACGGAAATTTTGGTCCGGAAGCAGCCTCTGCTGCAACCCATACTCTGTAATAACCCATAGGTCCCAGGGGTCCACCAAGGGGTATGTGTTATTACAGAGTCAACTGTATAACACTTTTACTGAAATCTGCACATTTCATTATTTCTATCTTATCTGGACTTCTAAAAATTATACAAAGTGCTTCAGAAGGTGAATACATATCTATTTATGAGTTCTATCACTTCCAACTATTATTAGACCATGAGGAAGGCACTGCGCGATGCATTTTGCGCATTGTTTACTATTATTTGGTGTAGAGCATGGCACCTCTATGACTTAAAATCCATGGCATCATTCCATAAAATCAACACATATTTATTGACATATGATACTCTGCTATATAATTGATATAGTCTGTAAGCTGACTTTCTCCTGTGTAGCCATGTTAAGGAGAAATGCGATGTTTTTTGAGTTTGTTTACATATATTTGACACATTTGATGCGTGCGTGATGCGCATCATCCAACGTCGAAACGACGCATCCACCCATTGCTGACTCTGCAATGAGGGGCACAAATGCTGAAAAGGCCAGAATATATTTATAGATTTTATTTATAATCTGTCTACTTGTGATAGAGGCAGGAGGGAGCACGCACACACACCTTTTGTGTTTTTTTTTAGGTGTGCCTATTTGGGAAGTGGGAAAGTTGTGATGTAGAATGAGTGTGATGCACCAGATACAATGGACTGGTGGCTCAGTTGGTTAGATAGAGGACTGAAATAATGTTCTGTACTATAGAGGTTGTGAGTTCAATTCTTGCAAATGGCACAAATTTTGCACTTTGCCGTTTCGTGATCTTGATTTCCGTTCCTCGGATTGTTCTGTGGAAAATACTGGTTTAAACCAATCCAAACCGGTCTTTGGCCGGTCTTTCAAATTCTAAAGTTTTGAGTGAACTGAAGACTGGCCATGATCCAAAACCTTAAAAACCGAGACCGGCGGTCCAGTCTCTCACCAGTTCGGTCCCGTCCGGTCTCGGTCTGAAATCAACAAAGGTAAACTGGACCTTGAAACACTATCTATCACAGACGACACCCTTGTTGTCTAGTTTCTGATATTTAACAATATTTTCTGTCATTGTTGCAGCACATGTTGCTGCAGAGTCTATATTTTCTTGGACGACATTATTCTCATCCAGATTCTTGCATTCATGATGTTCCATCTTGCAGACATCTCGATTTTTGGGTGTGACTATCATTTATTTCAACGATCTTGTTGTCATCTGTAACGAGCCTGTTGCTCGTTACTAGGAGCCTGATGTGGTCTTTACAGGCCATGAGACATTTTCATCTTGGGGGTTATTTGAACCCTCTTGGCTTCAATTTTTATGTGGGCAACAATTTTGTTGCCATGGTTTTTGTGGACTTTGGAAGTTCTGAGAACTTCCAGCCCATTTGGGGCTCTCGCTGAGAATTTGCAGTTGATGGCATCTTTTGGACCACAAATGTGGTGCCAATTCTTCTGTTGAGGGTAAAGGTACCCTCCAAAATCTTGTTTCCATTGCTGGCAGTCATGTTCTATGAGCTGGTGGGGGTTTAGCAACCCATTTTGAGCGCCATGATGTTGAGGTGACACTAACGTCACAAGCCCAAACTTAGGAACTTAGAAGATGGAACATGGAAAGATGAGGAAGGGGCTGTATTGCCAAGAGACCCAGCAGGAATCTCAAGAGAACAAGCTATCAAATACAAGTCAAAGTACCCTACTGATATATGTAAATACCATGAGGCTGTGTTGAGCCAGCGTCATGCTACGCGACCCCGGATCCTTCGCATCCTGCTGCATTGTAATGATAAGATGTCCTCATGTACGACACGATGTAGATAAGATAAGATCGAGATAAGATAAGATAAAGTGAAAAAGTGAAAATATGATCATAACATTACCCCCTTTCTAGATCTCGACTTCCAGGCGGATCTGATGTTAATGATTCTGGAAGTCCATGAAGTTTCCAGACTTCATCCCGATATAGTTTAGCTAATCCTTCTGCTGAGACTTCATTGCGTGTTTGATAAAGTGTGACTGCTTAGTGGATCTGCAAGCCACAACTAATATCGTGTTGTACCCCTGAGCTTCTGGTAGTCCTACAATAAAATCTGCTGTAACGTGTTTCCATGGTCCTGCATGTTCTGTGTTTGCTTTTAATTTACCGGCTAGCGGTTGAGGCACATTTTTTGATCGTTGACATCTGTCGCAGCCCTCGATGTATGCTTTGACCATGTTTGTAATTCCAGGCCACCAATAATTACATGTAACCAATTCCAGGGTTTTCCATTGCCCTGGATGTCCCGCGTCTGGATTGTCGTGATGTAATTTAATAATCTCCACCCTGAGTTCCTGATCCTTTGGAACGTACACCTTTCCTCTGTGCAACCATAAACCCTGCTCCTCATGCCATTCCTCCGCTCATAATGTTTTTGTGTTTGTTTTCTGTTGAAACTTTTCCCATCACTTAGATTAGATTACATCACGTGACCTTTACATATCTTCATTACATACTTGTTTGGTTGGTACAAACAGTAGTACGGTATATAAGACCAGGAAACTGTCAATATCAACAAGTTGTCTCTTGACTCTTAACCGCCTCCATCGCTCTTACCAGCCTCAACCGCTCTCACCAGCCTCACCCTCTCCAACCTATGTAAGTGGTCAGAACGGTATCGTAGAGTACTTCCACTGTAGCCGGTTGCTTCAGTACACTTGCGGCTAGCGCCCAGGTGGAACTTCAACAGGTTATGGGCCCCGGATAGCAGAGGGACTTGGGAAACGCTGGCAACAGCGAGTACCTGCCCACTCTACCCTGGTTGGCGAAGAACCGATCAAAAGATCTAGGTTCTGAATCTTACTTCTTCACATATGAACCTGGGAACGTCATTACGACAAGTACCTGTCATGAAACGTCCCTAAGGGGATTGACCTAGTACACTCCATGTGGAAACGTTGATCGCACCTTGTACGTTTCTGACATATAAAGGGCTTTCCCGTGACCGCTATTCCTAAAGGGAATATGTCATAAGGAATCATTTAATTGTTTTCTTAAATCATATTCATAAACACATCACTGATTGGAAACCCTCTTTTAGATTCATCTAAAAATGTCTACCTCTCGTTCTGCCCTCGACACAATCACTGCCTTTGACGGCATCGACTACAGGAGCTGGGCCGAAAAAATGAAGTCTTACCTCCTCCATCAAGGAGTCTGGCGCCTTGTTTCTGGCGACATCCCCCGCCCTGTCATCGCCGACTTCACCACCACAGTCTCCACCCCTGGGGCCACTGCTGCTGCTCCCCCTGTGCTGGCTACCACGGTCGACCAGCCCGGCTTCCGCAAGGAAGAAAAAGCCTGGATCAGGGACGATGACGTAGCTCTTGGGGCGATACGCCTAAAGGTCTCCGAGGCGATCAGACGCCACATCAAGGACGCCACATCCTCGAAAGACGCCTGGAAGTCATTAAAGGATGCCTACTCCAAGGTATCCCCGGCTGTCATCTTCGGCGACTTCAAGGCCGCCGCCACCTACAAGCTCTCTGGATGCGACCCCGTCCCCGAAATCGAACGCCTGGGGTCTCTTTTCGCTCGGCTCGCCGATTCGAACTTTGACGTCCCCGATCTGATGCAGGCAATGATCCTGGCAAATGCAATTCCCGACGCCTGGTCTTCACTGTCCACCGCCCTCTTCCAGGTCTATGACGCCGACGATTTCACCTACAAGGCCGTCGCCGAGAGCATCATCTCTGAATATCGGCGCAAATATGCAATTGGGTCTACTCGGGCGTCCAACGAGCAGGCCCGGAAAATCTCCGGGACAAAGCGTAAGGGGCAGGACCCCAAATGGGAAAGGCAGCAAAAGCCGAGTACCTCGCAGAACGATGCTGACGAGCAGCCCAACTCGGCCAACCCAAGTACCGCTTCTGAGAAGAAGAAGGGAAAGGGACGTTGGCGCAATCAGAAGAAAAGCGCTAACAATGCGGACAACACGTCCGATCATGTGGAAGAAACAGTTGAGTTCGTTGCTCCTGCTATTCACTTCCCCCCTCTTCCGGCACCATCCTTCACAACCGTCACTGGTCGCGGGAAAACGACAAGTACCGCGCAGCCCGATTCCGCAAAGATGCAGTCGCTCCTGCAACGAATGAACCCCCCTCCGTCACAGTACACCGGGCTTCCTTCTGGAAAACCATCCGTGTGGAAAAAGAACGACCATGTCCGCAAACTCGCGCGCGGCATTGGTGCTCGCCCCTCAGGATCGAATCTTCGTATCCTAGACACCATCATTCCTGACATTGACGAAAGGCCGGCTAAACAGCGTCGCGTAGCCCCGTCGATAGAAGAATCACTGGAGATGATGGACATAGACCATCAAAACGAGCGAATGGGGCCGGAACAATTCGAGGATGGGCTGATCGAACTTGACGGTTCGTCACATCCTTCTCTCAAACTTGACCAAATGGGAAACGCTAATAATCACGCACAGACGTTTGAATACACATTAGCTAGTACCGATGCAGATAGTATAGATCTCTTTAGTGATGATCTGTACAAAAAATATATCAAACATTCCGCGTCCTGCACACACTGCAAAGAGAGAGAACGCGCTCAGTGGATCTTAGATTCCGGCGCATCATTACACTTTACCCATGAGTTCAAAGACTTCGCGTATTACAGGCCTCTCAAGGCTAAGCGATTTGTCCAAACAGCTGCAAAGGGAAAGAAACTGGAAATTCTCGGAGTTGGGGCCGTTCCAGTACGGCATACCCTAAATGGGGAAACTAAAACCCATCTCCTACGACCGGTATTTTATATTCCGGATATGGACACACGTCTACTGTCCCTAGGCGTCTTCCTTAACCATGGTTACAAAGTTGATGGAATGCGTGGAGAAATTAATATCTCTAAAGGGCTGAACAAAATACAGTTTTCGCCCCATTTTATCGGACAAACCATTTATTGGTTAGACACTGAAATACGCTATGACCAAATCCACGCGATCTCTAGCGAAATCACTGTTGAAACCTGGCATAAACGCCTTGGCCACCCAAATGACCAGGCGCTCAATAAGATTCCCACTAGTACCAAAGGAGTACCCAAAACGTTAGTACGTGAGAAATCACAGGAAAGCTGCACGGGGTGTCTAAAAGGGAAAATGCCAAATCAATCTTATCCTAACTCGATGACAAGGGCTGTCAAACCCTTTGATTTGATCCATTCGGATTTAAAGCAGATATCCACGGCATCGTACCACAAGTACAAATATTTCCTTACCTTTTTGGACGATTTTTCATCCCACGTCTGGGTCGTCTTGCTTAGGAAGAAGTCAGGCGCCATCACGGCGCTGAAACAATTCCTTGCGATGATCCAGAATCAATTTGCCGCTACCCCTAAAAAGTGGCGGGTTGATGGAGGTGGAGAATTTGACGAATACAAGGATGTACTTGCCGATCATGGAATTCTGATCGATGTCACGCTCCCATATCAGCACCAGCAGAATGGTAGAGCAGAAAGGATCAATCGAACACTATGGGAAAAATCTCAGGCATTGCGCTTCGATGCATGCTTACCGCCCATGTGGTGGGAATTCTGTTTGGAACACGCAGCATTTCTCTACAACAGAACCCCCATGCAGCGTCTTGAATGGAAAACCCCTTACTTCAGGGTGACCAATGAGATCCCCGACATGTCTAGTGTCAGAGTATTTGGATGTCAGGCATATGTATATATCCCAAAGGAGAAACGAAGGAACTCCCTGGAATCAAGATCCCGATTGATGATTTATCTCGGATCGAAACCAGGGGTCAAAGGATACCGCTTCATGGATCCTGAGACTAACATGATTTTCATGGGCGGGAAAGCTATCTTTGATGAAAGCAAGTACCCTAGATGCCACATTGACCCGTTGCCAGAAAACCACCCAGAAATGGAAAACCCAGAGCTGGCTGATGAGTTTGAGGATCTCATTCCCGGCAGCAACAATGACAATAGTCACAACGAAACACCTCATATCCCAGTTCCCATTGAACAGGATCAACCTGAATCAGACAACGAACTGCCTGCCAGTGAGCCTGATGACGAACCACGAGTACCCACTCCGGAACCCGAGCAAGTACCAGATCGACCGATCAGGGAACGACGAGTTCGGAAGATGCCAGGAAGCATCTATGGGGAAGACACTCCAGCGTCTGATCTTGAAAAATTAGATCGAAGACGGAGATTGGGCGGTCAAATGGCATGGATGAATGACCTCCTGATGGAGGCAATATCAGTCCAAATTGGCATCGTTGAAATGTCCCATAAAGACATATACCCTCTTCCAAATAGAGAAGACTGGTATGCGGCTGAACGTAAAGAGCTAGACATGCTCAAACGCCGCGGGGTGATCACGGAGCTAGTACCCCTGCCTGCAGGGAGGAAAGCTCTAAGGAACAAATGGGTTTACAACGAAAAGTCCGACGGGCGTCTGAAAGCGCGCCTCGTCGCAAAAGGCTTCTCACAGGTAGAAGGGATCGACTTTGATCAGATCTTCTCACCAGTCGTAAGATATGAAACCGTCCGGCTAATACTGGCATTGACAGCCCTTGAAGGGTGGTTCATGACTCTATTGGACGTCTCATCAGCCTTCCTCTATGGAACGCTCCGTGAAGTCATCTATATGCGACAGCCTGAGGGCTACATAGTAAAAGGGAAAGAACACCTCGTGTACCAACTATTCAAAGCTCTATATGGACTTAAGCAGGCCGCATTAGCCTGGTGGAGGGAACTTGATTCCTCCATGAAAAAGCTCGGCTTTGTCCGGCTTCACTCCGATGCGGGAGTATTCATTCACAAAAGTACCAATGGGGAAATTGTAATTGCCGTCATCTATGTCGACGACTCTGCTTTTCTCGGCACAAACCGGGAATATACGCTAGAAAAGAAGAAGGCCTTCATGACAACATGGGAATGTAGGGACCTAGGTCACCTAGTGCCCGATGGGGAACCAAAGGAATTTCTCTCAATCCAAATAAGGCAACGTGGAAAGACGATCTTCATTGATCAAGTACCTTACCTTGAGAAAATTCTGGCACGCATGGGGATGAGCGAATCTAATGCCACCCATACCCCACTCCCTACGGGCTACAAACCCATGGCATCCGAAGATGAACCCAATGCGGAACTCCGATCTAAGTACCAATCCGTCATCGGATCACTCCTATATCTGATGATTGGAACGAGGCCTGACATCTGCTTTGCTGTAATCAAAATGTCCCAATTTTCCGCAAATCCCACCAAACGCCATTTAGAGGTGGCTAGGGATATTTGCAGATATTTGAAGGCAACGAAAAATTACGCGATCATGTACGATGGGGACTCAGGGAAAGGGATCTATGCATTCACAAACTCCGACTGGGCGTCAGATGAAAACACGAGGAGGTCTACCACCGGCTTCTTCATATCACTGGCATCTGGAGCAATAACATGGGTATCATCGGCGCAAAAAACCATCGCCCTCTCTTCTACAGAAGCAGAATATATGGCGCTATCAGATTGCAGTCGCGCAGCAACATGGCTGAGAAGCATGCTTGCCGAACTTGGAATGCAGATCGGATCAGTACCGATCTACGGAGATAACAACGGCTCCGTCTTTATCGCATCCAACCCTGTGACTGAGAAGCGATCCAAGCACATTGACGTGCGATTCCACTTCGTCAGAGAAAAAGTCTCCGAAGGAATTATTACGGTCGAATTCATCGAAGGAGTGTCTAACCCTGCAGACCTTTTGACTAAGAATCTGGGGAAAATCCTCTTTTCCAAGTTTATCCCGTACTTCGGACTGATAAAGAACTAGGCGAAACAAAAGTACCTATATATATGTGGGAAAAAGTAAGATGTATTTAGAAGTATGTACTAAATATGGGGGGGTGTTGAAACTTTTCCCATCACTTAGATTAGATTACATCACATGACCTTTACATATCTTCATTACATACTTGTTTGGTTGGTACAAACAGTAGTACGGTATATAAGACCAGGAAACTGTCAATATCAACAAGTTGTCTCTTGACTCTTAACCGCCTCCATCGCTCTTACCAGCCTCAACCGCTCTCACCAGCCTCACCCTCTCCAACCTATGTAAGTGGTCAGAACGGTATCGTAGAGTACTTCCACTGTAGCCGGTTGCTTCAGTACACTTGCGGCTAGCGCCCAGGTGGAACTTCAACATTTTCTTTGATTCTTCCACCGCTTTGAGCACTTGCTCACCAAACTCTTTTGCATCCCTGATGCATTTCAATAGTTTAGTTTCTTCTCCATCAATAAGTAGATGTCCCCGATCCATTGCACACAAGTGGAAATATTCAGGTTTCAATAGAGTTACATCCTCATTGTCATTTTCCACCCTCTTTTTATGGTCAACTCTTCTCGAAAGAGCCTCCGCCTTCCCCATTGAAGTTCCATTAAGCTTTCGACCCTGCATGAAGTACTCGAGGTTTTTATGATCGGTCCAGATCTCGACCTCATGTTTGGCTCCTTCAAGGTGGTGTCTCCATGCTTCCAGTGCTCGAATTATGCCCAGCATTTCTTTATCATGTATGTCGTAATTTCTTTCCACATCATTTAATCCTTTAGATAAAAAGGCACATGGCCTCCATTTCTCATCCTCACATTCCATAGATAGAATCGCTCCCGTGGCGAAGTCCGATGCATCTGATTCTACTCTTAACTTCTGATCCGGATCGGGCAATACCAATATGGGTGCTTCCGTAAATAACCTTTTTAGTGTGGCGAACGCTTCCTCCTGTTCCATACTCCATTTCCATACCATGTCCTTCCTTGTTAACTTATGTAATGGTCCAGCCACTTTAGAGAAATCCTTGACGAATCTCTGATAGAAGTTGGTCGGTGTCAGCCATTGTTTGATGGCGTCTACTTTTGAAGGGTCCATCCGGATTCTGTCCTTCCAAATAATTAATCCCAAGAACTCTATTTTGTCTCTATCAAAGAAACATTTTTCTGGTTTCAAGAATAAATCGTTTTCTCATAATCTTTTCAAAACTTCCTCCACTATGGCGTCATGTCCTTCCTCTCCTTTTGTTGCCACCAATATATCATCAATATAAATAACCACATATCCTTGGTCGATCAAGTCCCTAAAGATATCGTTCATCATGGTCTGGAACATGCTTGGGGAATTATTCAATCCAAAAAACATGACTGTTGGTTCAAAGGCTCCATCAGGGGTCGTAAATGCCGCTTTCCACTTGTCTCCTTCCTTAATGCGCACAGTGTTGTAGCCCCATCTGAGATCCATCTTGGTGAACCTTTTCTTCCCTTCTAACTTATTGATCAACTCCGGAATCAACGGGAGGGGATAATTATTGCGGACAGTCCAGCTGTTGATATGTCGGTAATCCTGTACCATTCGTTTCTTTCCATCCTTTTTGGGTATAAAGAATACTGGCGAAGTTTGTGGTGACTTGGTAGGTCGAATATATCCTTTGCGTAATTGATCGTCCACAAATTCGAATACTTCTTTCCTTTCATCTGGTGACAGGGGGTAGACTTTGGCCTTCTTTGGTATGAAATCTGGCTTTAGGTCTATGGCATGATCCCATGGTTTCTGGACTGGTAACCTTTCCGACACTTTCTTTTCAAAGACTGATAGATAGTTGTGATATTTCTGGGGGACAACCTGTTCCACCGGTACTTCATCTGAGGGTTCTCCCTTAGCTGCTCTGAGCATGTGGATCACCTCTTCCTCCACTTCTTCTTCATTTCCTTCCTTCCACCCCATCTGGTTCTTGCAGTTTTCTTTAAATAACATGTTCTACGCATGCCACATTCTTCTGGACATCTTGATAGTTTAATTTCCGCTTTTTCCCAATCCATCTCTGGATTATGGTGTTTCAGCCAAGTGTGCCCAACAATAATTTTAGCTTTTCCTAGGTTGCATGCTTCAAACACTGCTATTTCCATGTGTCCCTTATACTGCATGGCCATGACTGCCTCATGCATGATCGAACCTCCTTGGTTAAGCGTGCCATCAACGTTGTAGACCCAAATGGGGAAAGGTAGTTCCCTTAATGTAATATTGTTTCTCTTGGCAAAGTCCAGATCAATGAACATCCCTGTCGCCCCTGAGTCCAATAATGCATCGATATCAAAGGTGTGTTTGTCCTGCAATGTTTCCAGCGTGATTTTCATCATAAGCTCCTTTTTCAAAGAAGCGGATCAAATAAAAGATGGTTCCCCCATAGAGTCCATTTGCCTATTTAAGTTATCTGATTCATCTGAACAGGGAATTAAGCATTCGTCCATAAGGGCCGAACCAAGCCTTGTTTCCAAGGACTCCCCAATGATATAGTTTACAAGCGTATCTAATTCCGATTCATCTTTTTTTGGTTTTTCTCTCCTAGGTTTATCTAATAGTATTTTATTGTACGTAACTGCTGCGTCCGAAAGTTTCTGAAACCATGATTTTACAGTGTCCTTATGTATGTAAGTGTCTATAGGCAATTGTTCATACCGATTTGTCAGAGCCAGCGGGGGAATTACTGGTTGACATTCACAAAACCCTGCTGCCCTGCAGCTTGTCCATTGGGATTCAGCGCAGGCGCGCTATTCACACCCATTTGTCCATTTGTGGCTTGACGCCTTGCCGTTATCTGCCTCAGAATTTCTTCCTCCTCGTGCTCATCAATTTGTTCGATCATTGCCGCTTGTACCCTGCGCTGCGGCTGCCTGCAATCTTGGGCGAAATGCCCCTGTCCACCACAGTTATAGCAATTACCAGGAGCTCATCGCTGGTTTCTGTCAACATTCATCACGTTCGGATCGCGTCGTTGTTGCTGCTGACCGTTTTGCTGGGGACGGTACCCCCCATTCTGTTGTTGCCCAAAGGGCCTTCCAAAATTATTCTGGCCTTGTGGCCGCGGTGCTTGCTGATTTTGAGGGCGATTTCCCCATTGCCTCATTCCTTGCCTCATGGCGTAATTCTCTTCAGCCCTTCCGATGGCTGAGATTTCTTCGACAGTTTCCTGCATGGTGTCCTGCCGTCTTCCTTGCTGAAATAATTGTTGTATGATTGAGTCCCAGGCATTTCTCTCCAGTAAGGAAATCCCATGATGATCCTCAATTTTCCCTTTGATCGCCAGTGTTCCAAACTGCGTGATCCAATTGTCTGTCTTCATCTGGTTCTGTTTGAACCCCTCAATCTTTGCTCTGGCCCATTCTACTTCGGTGGTAGGGCGAAACCTCGTGGTGATCTCATAGACCAAGTTTTGGTATGTTGGCCAATCGTTTGATTCCATGCATTGGGTGAGTCGTGTTTCCCCATACGTTCCTGCAATCGGTCCATCTAATCGGGACCAGACTGCAATACAGATTTCGTCATCCCCATGTAGCAAATCTCAATTTACTTGGATCCACATGAGCATTTTTGCCCACCATCCCAAAAACAGGGGTCGGGATCCATTGTATTTGCTGGGATCTGCGGCTATTTCAATTCTTCGGCCTGGTCGGTGAGGAGGAGGAGGAGGTGGAGGTGGTGCAATGGGGGGCGCGTGATGTTCGGGGAGTTCGGGGGCTTCATCCTGAAAGTCTTGGTTGTCCATGATGGTGTTTTGGCGGGGGGAGGTGTTTTGGTTTGAACAATAGTACCTTACGTCAGGCGCGCAACCCTGTTCTGACGCTTAGGCAAAAAAAAAATCTGGAAAAGAAAACCCAAAGAATGATCTGTCTATCCAGGCAGTTGGGATGCCCAATTAGAGGAAGATCTGGGAAAGATGAAGTCCACGCAGTCAATACCCCTATGCATGCTGGACTGGTCGAATCGAGATGTCGAGGAGTCGGGGCTTGGAACACCTGTTGTGAACTAGATGTGTACGGTCTTCTCTTCCAAACCGTCACACGCGGCAGCAACTTCCCCGAAGGTTAGATGTGTCGGCCTTTGGTCACCTCAACACCGGACGGGCTCAATGTTTCCCTATGTGTCTCGAACGGCAACGCTAGTTATAGTGGGTGCACCGAGTGTTTCTCTTCTTATCCCTGAAGTCCGTGAGGTCCCCCTTAATGCTGATAAGGCCGCGCTGCGCCTACGCCTAAAATCTGTGCATTTGCACCCTTTCACACTATCTCTAAGGGATATAGAGAGTCCTAGATGAGCTCCGATTCTGAGGACTTAGTGGCAACGTTAGAGAGAGACCAGCGACCCTGGCAATGTAGGACATAGCGCTGGTCACCACTATGGGCTTAGCTATGATACTCGAGAGCTATGGGATCGTCTCACGAGATAGAAAAGACTATTGAGTGCCTCTCGCGACGAAGCGTGAAACAAGGAGATGGGTTATATTGGAATTATCGATGACACTAGCACTGTCTACTATACGTCGGGGCTTGACCGGAGACATTCTTGCGAGAGGTTTGGTCAACGTGCGCTGTGCTTCACGTCCAAATTGTCCATATCGGGAATATCAAAATGACATCGGATGATACAGACCGAGATCGGGTTTGATATGTTGCAATCAACATGACCTTATGGTGAACTTTGATAGAGATCGAATCTGATGGGTGGCTTACCGAGGCGACCCTTAATTGATGCAGTTGATACCTCACGGTAACTAGTCAGCATCATCCCGGGTACATTGCAAAACCCAGCTATTGAAATAGTGGCCTCTCCAGTACGGCAGAGGTTCGGATATGGAAAAGGGGCGCACCTGTGGCATTGTCTACCACATGGGCGCATCGAAACGACTTTAGCGAAGGTCATTTGACTGGATACCATTTATCAATACCACATGCAACCTTTCTCTATATTTATTGCTGCTCATGTATAAAATCTCGTAGTTTCGTCGTAGATAGGTTAGGTTAGATTGTGCCCCAGAATTGATAGCATTTGTCTTGTGCATCTGTCGTCATTCACGAGTATCATTGAAGCCTCGAGATTGTTTGGTTTGCATCGGAAGTCAGTTGCGATTGTGTTTTGTGTGTTCGAGAACTTGTCAATCGTCAAATCATGTTATCTATCGGTCATATTGGTCATTGTCGTGTTCGTATTCAGTTGAGATCATGTTTGCGAAGTCTTGTTGGTTTGGAAATCACAAACCTCAGTTCATTATCTATTGAGAACTATCTCTAAGTCTTGTTCAAGACTTATTGAGCCATCGCTAAGCGAGTTATTCAATTGTTGTTTGGAAGAGTCGCATCCTGAGTGATCCCACTCATCACCCCGAACTATATCGATTGAGAAGTACGCATCGCGAGACTTGTTCGGTCTTCGTTGTTGTGTTTGGTGTTTGTGTGTGTGATAGAGATATCGCTCGCGCTCATCCCCAGACTCACTTCCTTCGTTTCATCTGGAGCCCACCGTGAGGGGTGGTTCTAAAATAACAAATTTACTCAGTGTCGGCTCGATACAGTTCCTCTCAAGGAATTTAGTTATAGTTCTCACTTGAGAGATAACCCTGTCCTCTACAAGCAAACCCACTGTTGCATCTAGCAGCAAACATGTCAAAGCAAACTCGTGGAAGCCTCCAGTTCATAAAAGAGGTCTCGCGAGCGGTCATAACCCGAAGACAACGTCTCTAAAAGCATCATCTTCAAAAGCAACAAATTCACAATCTATTGAAACAGCTCGTGAGCACGTGACCCGTAGTCTATCGAAAGCAGGAGCAGAACTAGTAGGACCTCTCAAAGAGCCCATAAAGCCTACTCAAAAGAGAACACTAGAAAACCTTGAATCAGAAAGGCTACTAGCATTGCGAGAGCATTCAGTATCCATTGTGCAACCAATAGAAACTCAAAATCAAAATCTTAACAGTCAATTGTCGACATATACAATGGCTACAAATACACAGAATGTTGCAGCAACTGCACCAAGGAATGGTTTGAGAATGCCGCGTTGAAGTGAACGAGGAGCCCCGAGATTTGATAAAGAAAAGGCCTCCGAGCTTTTAAGATTTATCGATGAAGTCGAAATCTGCTTTGACCACGCAGGTATAACCGATACTGTGGAAAAGAAAAAGTTAATCGGAGGCTATGCAGATAGTGTCTCGGAAGAAGAATGGACAACCCTCGATTCCTATGCTACAGGAACATGGGAGGAGTATAAGAAAGAGTTAATAAACAACTACCCAGTGGTAGCGAGCAGACGTGACGGTACCTTGGCCAGATTATCGAGTATCTGCAAGGAGTACAGTCGTCTTGGATTAGGCAATCTAGATGAAATTATGTCCCTGAAACATAGTTTCAAAGCCGAAGCTAAGAAACTGACTGGTGCGAATGGTTGTATCTCCAATCATGAGCTCATGGGGAGGTTCTTGAGTTGTTTAAACGACAACTTTGCAGAAGCGGTCAAGTTGAGATTGTCCATGATGGACAACGCGGCCACAGCAAATAATGCCGCGGCAGCAGTGGTAAGACATCAGGATAATCTCGTAGACTTGAGTGACATGATAGAAATTGTTGAGAAAATGGCAAGGCACCATAACGATTTCACCGCTTCCAATAATTATACGTCGCGAGCCGCTCCCTCCAATGTCGCAATTCCTATGTCCAATCCGTCATCGGCGGTAAAGATTGAGCAAATGCTTGAGTCTGTGGCGCAGAGTCAGGCATTGTTGACCGATAGGGTTGAAGGCTTTGAGAAATCTACGCAAGGAATTATGAAAACACTTCAAGCGATGCAGGCAGGCCCTCAGCAACAGTACAAACAGGAACCGCGAGCGGCACCCAGTGGTGGGGCGCCTCCAGGATGTTGTCACTATTCTACAAGCCGCACCATTTCCTTTGAGAGTGTACCGAACTTCAGACGCATCTAGCGCAAGGAAAAATCAAAGCCACCCCACAAGGGATCCGTTTGCCAGACGGAGGCTACATTCCTCGCGAGCCTAGTAATATTAGTCAGAAGGATCGGGTAGAGCAATTGTCGGCCAATAAGCAATTGTATCAAGGATATTTCAAAGACAAGCAAGCTCCTGGTGTACTTAACCTTGCGCAAATACAGAACAATTCAGACTACTCTCTGTTTACGAATAAGCCTCGCGATCAGCGAGACGAGAATCTGCGGTTGATGCAAGAAGGGATGGCCAAGCGCGACCAACAGATTGTGGCATTGAACAATCTCTTAGCGCAACAACAGGCCGGTATGGCAATCCCACCGTTAAACCTGGTTCAGCAGCCATTTATTAATTTCAATATGTATATGCAACCGTACGGTACTGCTCCAGCAGTTCCCGTGCACTATACCCCAGTCCAGGATGCAGGACATCAGTCAATTTGTAGTCACCCGGTCGGGGAACCCTAAGAAGGAATCGGGTTTTTAGAACGTTTGAGGAAGGCGAAGCAGATTCCATCAAGGTCTAGGGTTGAAAAGAATCATGCCAAATCGCCGGAGAAATGGACTGAAAACCGAGACCCAGATAGTGAAACAGAAAATGAAATAGAAAAAGATATTGAAGAAGTCGAGGAAGTAGATAGCGATGATGATGAGCCAGAACCTGAGTTAACGCCGAAGCCATCGGCCAAGACAAGGTCTGTCACCCAAAAAGATAGTGACCGAGTGTTTACCCATGAAGAAGTCACTAGACCAACAGTTGATTTGCCGTTTCGTGATGTACCAGAAGTCGCTTTTGTTCCCCTTGGTAAAAATAAAAGACCAGACCGCAAGACCATCCCCGACGTTGATCGAAAGGGCCCGGCGTTTCGCACCAAGACACCTATCGAAGAACAATCGAAGGGTGTCGCAGTCTCGGCAGTGCTCGAGACTCCGATCACGATTGCATTGGGCGATTTATTGAGGGCAGATAAAGTAGTACAAGAGGAATTGCGAAAGCTATTGACTAGGAAGAGAGTACCTGCGAATATTCGAGCGTTGAACCTACTAGATTCAATGGACAACAGCCAGTTGTCATATTGGAAAAAGTTTGCCCAAACAAACGAACTAGAAGATATAGTTAAAGTAGATGAATTGCCAGTGGCGTCGTTCATGATCATGGA
The DNA here is from genome assembly GCA_963565915.1 of Entoloma clypeatum. Classification (NCBI taxonomy): domain Eukaryota; kingdom Fungi; phylum Basidiomycota; class Agaricomycetes; order Agaricales; family Entolomataceae; genus Entoloma; species Entoloma clypeatum. Next base: position 1,530,888 of record OY751491.1, on the reverse strand, counting down.
ACAGACTGTAAACAACCTACCTGTCAGTTCGGTGGTCGTCTCGGACCCCGTCTTACAGTATCTCGAGAGTTTGCCACCTGGGACAGCACCTAAACCAGTATATGTCGCACAGGAATCACAGAGTCTCCGGACAGTAAGTGCCGTGGTGAATGGAATGATGGAAGAACAGTGTATTCTTGATGGAGGCTCCCAGATCGTCTCAATGTCGAAGGCTGCAGCCGTCGCGATGAGGCTTTCGTGGGATCCAGACATATGCATCCATATGCAAAGTGCCAATAAGCAAATCGAAAAGTTGCTGGGACTATCACGAAATGTGCCGTTCCATTTTGATCACATTGTAGTCTATCTGCAGGTCCATATTATCAATGAGCCAGCCTATAGAGTGCTTTTGGGGCGACCTTTCGACGTGGTAACTTGTAGTAGTTATCAAAATGATAGAGATGGAGGACAACTCCTGACCATCAAGTGTCCGAATACTAGTCAGAAGATCATGATCGCAATGTCGGAGCGAGGAAAGGATCCTGATCTATTGAAGAGGAAACAGCCCACCACTGAAGCAGATGGTATGGGTTTTCAATCTTTGATGAACTGGTCAGCCACCAGGGAGAGATAATTATAAACATTGATTCTAGCAATATTGAGAGACCATATATAGTGGCTTACGGCATTGCGGAAAATGGAAAATTTATGAGAGATGAAATTAGAGACCTGTATCTCGAAGCGTCGTGAGATAGTGTCGCGGACGAGAATGCACAGGCCCTTTTAGGGGCATATTGGGACAGAAAATTGAAGGAACATCCAGAATGGCTTCACGATGACGAATGAGAAATATTAGACCAATGTCATGGTGGGATTGTACAAGTGCTAGCGGGCAAAAAATATAAACCCATTGACAAAAAGGTGCGACCAGTATTGGGAGAGTTGTCCGAGACATTTTGCATAGTTCGCGAGATAAAAGGGGACCCCCTTGCTGAGTTACCAAAGTTGAACCCAAAACCACCGGGGTTTGCGCCCAAGGGTCGCTACACCCAGGAAAGGATGGAGCACATGGACAGTATACACGACCATGATTTTCTCTGGAAAGAAGAAATGAAACTAGTACATCATTTATTGAGTGAACAGAATCAAGCATTTGCATGGAATGATTCGGAGTGTGGTAGCTTTCGCAAGGATTTCTTTCCTCCAGTACAGATACCTGTGGTACCGCACACTCCGTGGGTACTAAGAAATATTCCTATTCCACCTGGGATACATGATGAAGTGTGTAAGATAATAAGGACGAAGATGGCCGTGGGCATGTATGAACCGTCGAATTCCTCATACAGATCCCGGTGGTTCTGTGTATTGAAAAAGGATGGCAAGAGTCTCTGTATCGTCCACAGTTTAGAACCGTTGAACCAAGTCACTATAGCACATTTGGGCCTTCCCCTGGCAATGGAGGAATTAGCCAACCATTTTGCAGGACGTGCTTGTGGTGGAATGTTTGATCTCTATGTGGGATATGACGAGCGAAAGTTAGCGGTCCAGTCTCGCGACTTGACTACATTTCAGACGCCATTCAGTGCTCAAAGATTGGTTACTTTACCAATGGGTTGGACAAATTCGGTACCGATCTTTCACGATGATGTTACATATATATTGCAGGATGAAATACCAGATGTTACTATTCCCTACATCGACGATGTGGCGGTTCATGGCCCATCTACGCGATACGATTTGCCTGATGGCAGATACGAAACTATAGAAGAAAATCCAGGCATTAGGCGATTTGTATGGGAACATGTACAGAATGTGAATAGAGTGTTACAGAGGATGCGGTATAGTGGAGGAACGTTCTCTGGGTATAAGTCACTAGTATGTGTGAGCGAGATAGTGGTAGTTGGCCATCGTTGCACGTACGAAGGATGGAGACCCGAGACAGATAGGTTCGGAGTTATAAGCTGCTGGGGACCTTGCAAAGATATACATGATGTGCGGTCGTTCCTTGGAACGGCTGGCACTTGTCGAAACTTTATTAGAGACTTCGCAAAGAAGGCGGAACCTCTAGTCAAGTTGACACGAAGTCGTGAACTCTTTGTCTGGGGATCTGAACAGGAGAAGGCCATGCAAGACATAAAGGATGCTTTAGCGGCGTCCCCCACGATCAAGCCAATATATTATCATGGTGGAGGTGCGGTGGTCCTTTGCGTAGACAGCTCGTGGCGGGCGGTTGGCTTCTATATCTGTCAAGAGGATGAGGGTGATTCTAAGAAGAGGACATATGCGAAGTTCGCATTGATAACACTAAATGAGCGTGAGGCGAGATATTCGCAACCAAAGCGAGAATTGTATGGTTTATTTCATGCATTGAAGGAAGCGAAGTTTTGGCTCTTGGGCTGTCAGAATCTGGTTATAGAGACCGATGCGAAGTATATCAAGGGGATGCTCAATAATCCTGGTCTTGGACCGAACGCTGCTATAAACCGGTGGATTGATTACATTTTGATGTTCCACTTCACACTAAGGCATGTGCCAGGCAAGACCTTTGCACCTGATGGTCTATCAAGGTGAGAAGCGCAACCAGGGGATGAAACATACCATATCGAGGAGGACTGGGTGGATGAACCAGATGGACCGCCACGGTACGAGTATCCCGATAAGGAAAATGGTATCCCTAATGTGGAAAAGAATGACCCGTTAGAGTTCGACGAGTTTAAAACAAAGATAGACACATGCGGTGGTTATCTTTGGGCTATGTCGGTTAAAGACTTCCAGGGAGAGCTTGCTGACGCTCGCAAGAGATTGAATATTGAACGATTATATCTTGAGTGAGTGTGTAAGGCCGGGCCGCTCTCGCAATTTGTGGGGGAACTGGCGTTGCCCGACGACTCTTTGAAATGGGATGAATCAATGCGAGAACCTTATGATGAAGATCATCGCACAATGACCGCGAAGTTGCAGGATGACCGCATTCCTGACATCAAGATTTGGCTCGAGGATCCTTTTGTGAGACCAAACGGCCTGAATGACCGACAGTATAAACAGTTTGTGCAGCGGGCGAGACAATTCTTTGTCGCTGATGATGGCCGGCTCTATAGAAGAGGTAGTGAGGGAAAGCACAAACTAGTGGTCAAAAAGGGGCATCGCATGTACATGATGAGGGCGTCCCATGATAGCCTTGCACACCGCGGCTTCTATGCAACAAAAGAGCTTATTGTGCAAAGATTCTGGTGGCCGGAATATGAACGCGATGTTCGCCTATATGTCCAGACTTGTCATATATGTCAGCTGAGACAGAAGACATTGGTTCGCATTCCTCCTACGGTAACCCATACGCCGGGTCTGTTTCAGGTCCTACATGCCGATACGCTACACATGACGCCAGCGTCAAATGGTTGTAAATACATTGTTCACGGCTGCTGTGCACTATCGACATGGATGGAAGGGCGGCCGCTAAGGCAAGAAATGGGTAGGACTGTTGGGCATTGGCTCTTCAAAGACATACTATGTAGGTGGGGCGGTATGGTCATGATTGTGACCGATAACGCGGGGCCATTCAAGGAAGCTTTGGCCTGGATAAAACAGAAGTATGGAATTAAGGGGATTATGATCTCGGCTTATAATTCTAGAGCAAATGGACAGATCGAGAGGCCGCATTGGGACATTCATCAGGCTTTGTTTAAGGCCACAGGCGGTGATATCGGCAAGTGGTTCTGGTTCTTCCACCATATGATGTGGGCAGATAGGATCATGATTCGGAAGGGTTTGGGATGCTCGCCATATTTCGTGTGTACAGGGGCGCATCCCATCCTTCCCCTAGATATTGTCGAGGCGACATGGCTAGTGAAACTTCCAGATGGGCCGCTGTCAACGGTGGACCTGATCAGATTTAGGGCTTGTGCGCTCGCAAAGCACCAAGTGCACATTGATGAGATGCATAAGCGGGTTACGCATGCCAAGATGACGGCGGTACTTTGTTATGAGCAAGAGCACCGGCATAAGATCAGAGATTATGACTTTAGAGAGAGAGATCTGGTTTTAGTACGCAATACAGCGGTTGAAAATAGTCTCGACAAGAAAATGAAGCCCAGGTACTTTGGTCCTATGGTGGTTGTCACGAGGAATAAAGGTGGATCATACATCGTTGCAGAACTGGATGGGTCGGTATGGCATGAGAAGGTTGCAGCATTCAGACTCGTTCCCTACCATGCGAGACGTGCCATTGCAGTCCCTAAAGGGGTGTTAGACTTCATTGATATTACAAAAGCGACATTGGAAGGATTGAAAAATTCAACTGGGGCTGCTAAGGACAGCGGTGAGGACCTGTGGTTCGACGGAACGAGGCTGGACTTAGATAAGAATGACAGGTTTGAGGATATGCCACCGTGGATGACGTAGGGGTAGTCTCAGACGAGGATTCCAGCTCGGATGAGGAATTACCGGGCTCGCGGGACTTACATTGAAGGAAATCACCACTGGTGTAATCTCGCGAGGCCTAGGGCCGTGTTGGAATGACTTAGCGATCATATCGAACGCCTATGTGCCAGCAGAGGAAGACCTGTATTACGGACTATACAGTAAAAACCTCTAGAAGGGGACCTGTGGCTTTTGCTGCGGCAGGAAAGGTGAAGGGCAGTCTACTCATACTGCTCCTTCAGTTCGGAAAGGAGAAGGCTGTGTCGCTGCTTAAGGTATTGTGCATACTTTAAGTTGTAATCAAGAGAAGAAATTGTAGTAAGAAATTGGGATCGGACGAGGGCCTCAGTGTCATGAAGGGACTTCTTGGTGTGAGTCAGGGGCATCTCCAGGATCGACCCAGTCTCCGAGAGGATCTTGTTTGCGAGGGGATTGTCCATCGCGAAGCAAGCGGCTGCGGGGTGACATATTAACAATGGATGAGGAGGGCGGAGACGTTTAGTATGGTACCTTCTTTGTGGAAATTACCTCGCTGCTCCACTTGTGCTGGTCCCATCGGTGCTGTGTCCTTGAACGGGGCTTCCTTGGTCTCCAGCTGCAGTTTCTTGTTGGATTTGGGACCCGGGGCCGATTTGCCCTTCGACCCAGACCCTTTCTGTGATATGGGGAAAATTAGAAGAGATTGTCGGGGGCAGTATGTCGACGTACCGTGCCGGACGATGATTTCTCTGTCAAAGGAGCAGTAACGGACTTCTTGGCAGACCCATCGTCTGCAGTTATGGGATGGAGGGTCTCGGGGTCGACGTCCATCTTCTTGCACAGTAGCGAGAAGCGGCTTCAATACCATTGGAAGTCGGAAGGTAGTATAAGAATAATGACAGACCTCATGATCAGATTCATCATCTTGCGATCGCTTACAAGGTTCGATGGGGCGCTCGGCATTTCTGTCGCTGTTGTTGCTGTCCCCAGCTGGGTTAGTTCAGGTTCCGCAGCGGCGGACGGGCTGTTTGCATCTGGGATATTAGAGACGTCGAGGTTGAGATCGGTGTCGGGATCAGTTACCTTGACCTGGTCGAGCCATTCAATTAGTGCGGGGGATGGACTCCAGCTCTCGTGTCAACTCACTTTGGGTTTCTCGCTGTTGGCCAGAGGCTCACTTGCAGGTGGAGGCATGGTCTCCTCGGTGGATGTAGGTCCTTGATGCAGGTATTGTATGTACGTGACCATGTCCTTGAGGGTGAAGAACATGGGCGGGAGTCTCCAAGACTTGTTCTTGTCATGGAACGCCTGTAGGCCATTCCTAGCTATGAAAATGTGGTCCGCGAGTTGTGCGTCCTTGAGGTACTCATTGGAAATGTGTGCATGATGGAGATTTAGAGGCTGACGAAATAGTTGGAATGGTCAAACAGGTTCGGTGTGCTGTTGCGACATACTTTGAGGTCGTCATATGTGTACCAACAGATGAGGTATGCCTCGGAGCAGGTTGGCAGCTTCTTGGCGGGTGCCTGGGGATCTTCCGGGAATGAACTGATGAGCGAGGCTAAGACCTTTTTCACAGCCTGGGTTTCGTCTTCATTAGACATCTTTTTTTTAGAGGCGGTGTGTGACCCGAGGGCGAGTTTGTCTAGCGGGGTCGATTTGTGCTAGGGTGAGGGTGGCGTTTACTCTTTGAGTGGTTGCGGGCTTTTATAGCTTCCCTGGCGACTTAGTAAGGAAAGTCTTTTTTGGAGGCCGTGCTATACCGGATGGTAGTGGCACCCAGGATTGCGTGGTTAGGCACGGCGGTTCCATCTATGAGGGGATAGTCAGCCCTTGTGATAGTCGACAGGGGGAGCTTCGCGATGCTGGTCTTGCCTTCACGGAATAGAGCAACATCCAACTCGGAGAGTTGTATTCTTTAGTGTGGGGGAGTGGGGGGTCACAAGCCTGTTCCAGTACAATTGCGAACCTCAAATCGCCATAAATGAAACAGAACATGAAAGAGCGGAATCTCGGAAGGAGATATCAGAAAGACATAATCACCGTCAAATAGATATACCGAACCCCTGAGTGCCATGCAGCATAATGATCAAAGTAAAACAAGATGTCGTCCAACGTCTTAGCGATAGACTTAGTAATACTTTAGTTCTGAGCAGGAGGCCCTTAATGGACTTAATCAAAGATCGAAGAAAAGCAATATATTTGGGCGTAAGCCCACAGCGAGTGTATACAGAGAAAATATAAGGGCGTATAGCCCGTGACATGTGCAAATATAAAAAATAAAAAAAAGAAGGCCCGCAGTACCTAGGCGACATCGCGAGATGACCCCTGAATGAACAGATCCTTCGCAACTTCATCGGCATCTTCCTCCACAGGAGAGTCCTCGTCAGAAGCCGAGTCTGATTTCTGGACAGGCGCAACCTTCTTGACGAAGATGGGATTCTCGCGGGAGGACTGTTGACCAGCGGGAGGGTTGAATCAAGCAAGGCCGAAGACTTCGAAGAGCTCCTGGCGAGCCGCCTCGTCAGCTACCAGGCCCTGAGGAAAGTCGCCCTCACGACAATACAGCTGAGCCAGCTGGTGAAGGAAGAGGGTAATGGACCATTCGCGACGAGTGGCAATGGCCAACAAGGCTTCCAAGAGGTGGAAGTGGAGAGCAGTCGAGGCATGGATGTCGACAAGGGTCTCGCGGATGGCTGGAAATAAATTGTTAGCGGCTAGTAAAAGAGGGCAGATGGTAGGACGCACCAGCCATGGTCACGAGAAGTTCCGCACGTTCACCACTCACCTCGAAAGAGCACCCTACTCGACTGCCACTCTGGCAGTTGGAGCACTTCTTGCCCCAACCTTGGAAACGGCAGCGAGCCACACTTGGTCCACCGGCGCAAACGAGGCAGGGAAGGCTGGGCTAAGAAAAGGCATAGTTAACTATAGAATGAGTCAGGAAGAAAGAAAATGTACCATAACGGGCAATGCAACACGGAGTTGTCGCAACTCATCTGCCTTGAGGGCAGTACCCTCTTTCGCATCGACCTGCGGTGCTTTTGCGACCGTGGCAGGTTTCGGTTCAGGCTGAGTAGGGGGCCTCGCGGGCACTTTTTCAGTGACCACGGGCGCTGTTACGACACGGGGCCTAGTAGCAATGGGTTGAGGTCTGGCGGGGGTGTGCGCGCCGACCACCTCAACGTCGTCATCCTCGCTGTCTGCTTGCGAAACTTGATGACCGATATCGGAGCGACGTTTCTGGAAGGAAATTTAGTAAGAAGTAAAAGAAATAATCAGGAGATTCACCTTGAGAGCTCCCTGACTGGGAGGCGAATGAGGAGCCGCACGCTTACCGCTAGTGCGGGTCACAGGCTTCAATCGTGCAGTGCGAGAGGTCGACTTGCCCTGGTCCTCAATGTGGAGTGAAGTTGGACCGGCCATCATGTACCCTATGGCCTTCGCGATGAGCTTGGCAGGCCGTTTCCCGCTGGAGATGGACAGTTCGGGAACGGGGACAGCCTCGTCCTCTTCCAGTAGGCAATCCTGCATAAATATAATGTGGGAATTAGCAAAGCAAATAAGTAAATGACTCACCTCAGGGAGGTCTTGGAGGGTTTGCCCATGAAGGTCGGGCGACCATTTCCACCAGCGGCAGTCCATCGTGTAGCCAGCGCGGTATAAGTTGTATGCAATGGTGTTTAAGAGCCGCTCGGCGTAGTCGTCCACACAACCTGCAGCCGCGACCTGAAAGAAGAAATGTTTTAGTAGGAAACAGGGTTTCGCGAGCATGACTTACCAGTGTATCGTGAAGTTCGAATACGATTTCCCGAACCCATGCTTCTCTGGACTTGCGGAGTCGGTTGAGATCGGTGAGGATATTGAGTTCGACCTCGAACTTGGAAAGACAAGTGTAGAGCTTGTTCGAAGAAGTGGTCATGTTGAACGGGAGGAAAAGTGAGAACTCACGGGGACTCATGAGAAATGGCGGGACACGCTGAAACGATGGAAGTGAGTCTGGGGATGAGCACGAGCGATATCTCTATCACACACACAAACACCAAACACAACAACAAAGACCAAACAAGTCTCGCAATGCATACTTCTCGATCGATATAGTTCGGGGCGATGAGTGGGATCACTCAGGATGTGACTCTTCCAAACAACAATTGAATAACTTGTTTAGCGATGGCTCAATAAGTCTCAAACAAGACTTAGAGATAGTTCTCAATAGATAATGAACCGAGGTTTGTGATTTCCGAACCAACAAGACTTCGCAGACACGATACACATGACCAATACGACTGATAGATAACACGATTTGACGATTGACAAGTTTTCGAACACACAAAGACACAATTGCAACTGACTTCCAATGCAAACCAAACAATCTTGAGGCTTCAATAATACTCGCAAACGACGACAGATGCACAAGACAAATGCTATCAATTCTGGGGCACAATCTAACCTAACCTATCTACCACGAAACTACAAGATTTTATACATGAGCAGCAATAAATATAGAAAAAGGTTGCATGTGGTATTGATCAATGGTATCCAGTCAAGTGACCTTCGCTAAAGTCGTTTTGATGCGCCCATGTGGTAGACAACGCCACAGGTACACCCATTTTCCATATCCAAACCTCTGCCGCACTGGAGAGGCCACTATTTCAATATCTTGGTTTTGTGATGTACCCGGGACAATGCCGACTAGTTACTGTGAGGTATCAGCTGCATCAATTAAGGGTCGCCTCGGTAAGCCACCCATCAGATTTGATCTCTATCAATGTTCGCCATAAGGTCACATTGATCATGACATATCAAACCCGATCTCGGTCTGTATCATCCGATGTCATTTTGATATTCCCCATATAGATGATTTGGATGTGAAGCGCAGCGCACATTGACCAAACCTCTCGTGAGACTGTCTCCAGTCAGGCCCCAACGTATGGTAGACAGTGCTAGTGTCATTGATAACTCCAATATAACCCATCTCTTTGTTTCACGCTTCGTCGTGAGAGGCACTCAATAGTCTTGTCTATCTTGTGAGACGATCCAATGGCTCTTGAGTACCATAGCTAAGCCCATAGTGGTGACCAGCGCTATGTCCTACATTGCCAGGGTCGCTGGTCTCTCTCTAATGTTGCCACTAAGTCCTCAGAATCGGAGCTCATCTAGGACTCTCTATATCCCTTAGAGATAGTGTGAAAGGGTGCAAAATGCGCAGATTTTAGGCCTAGACACATCACGGCCTTATCAACACACCAGCAGACACAAGAGTGGTGGCACACATGACGAACAGGACAGGGCACATGCAACGAACAGCACAGGACACACAGAGAACGCCAGCATGCGCACAGCACAGGTGGGGAGTGCGAGGTATGACATGCAGGTGAGGGAGAGGCATGTCATTTCACTGTTGCATTGTCTGTTATAGTAGCATGAAAAAATATACATTTTTCATTCTCAAACATACATTATTAATAAAATAGAATGCTCTACGACTGTAATAAGCTGTAACAGAGTCTGAAGACCTATGAAGGTGTACACAATCTGTGGAGGCCAGAAAGGACATCAACAAATCAGACCTGTGCTACATAGCGCTGCATAGCACGATAGTGCTGTAGCATACATTGCCAAGTGTGTAGCACTCCATAGCATCAGGGCTGGCTATGTAGTACTATGTAGCATCAGTGTTTCATTATGTAGCATACCTTTCAAACTGTGAAGCACTCCATAGACTCTACTATAGCCACCACATTTTGGCTGGTATTGCATGAATCCAAAGAGAAAAATTTAAACCAATTCATTGTAGGATATACATAATTACATATTTAACAACATATGATGTGCACTGTCCTGGCTCACCTCCCTGCATGTTCCTTGCCCAGGCATCGTCTCATGTCAGCCTGGTGTGCCCCCGCACGCAGCCACCTGCCATGTCCCTCAGCTCTCGTGCGTCCTCGTCACCTGCGTCCCGTATGCCCCATGCCTGCATGTCATGCAATGGTGCAATCCACCCGTGTTTGTGTGCCCTGTGCCTTGTGTTGTTTCTTGTGTGTGCCACGCCATTCTCATGTCTCCTGTGCCGTTTCTCATTTCTCCTGTGCCGTTTCTTGGGTTTCCTGTCACATTTTTCACGTCCCCTGCTGTTTCTCATGTGTCCTATGCCATTTCTCACTTCCCCTGCCGTTCCTCACGTTCCTCGCTGTTTCTTGTGTTCCCTGTCCTGTTCCTTGCTTCCCCCGCCATTACTGCATGTCCCCCACCATTTCTCATGTTTCCCACATCCCCTGCCTTTCTCGCGCATCCTGTCCTGTCCATTGTATGTCTCCTGCCATTTCTTGTGTGGTTGGTCAGTGGTCTGACCCGACATGGATGGTGGGAGCTTACCTATACAGGGCCTCGTGGCCCTCGTGTGAATGGAGGAGGAGGCATCAATGGAGGGGAGGGAGGGATGGAGAAGAAGGGAGTGATGGGGAGAATGCAAGAACTTAGGCGTGGTGAGGTGAGGTTCTTGATTTATACTCAGCAGGTTCTGGACCCAGGCAGCCAAGTGAAACATCAGAACTTGCCAACCTTGGCAACACCTGAAAGTCAAAAAATATCCTAAGTCCCACATAACGTCTTCTTGCCTCCCCCCATCACCTCCCTCCACTCCCTTCTCCTCCATCCCTCTGTCAATGCCTCCTCCTCCGTTCACACAAGGGCCACGAGGCCCTGTCTAGGTAAGCTACCCACCATCCATGTCGGGTCAGACCACTGACCAACCACACAAGAAATGGCGGGAGACATACAATGGACAGGACAGGATGCACGAGAAAGGCAGGGGATGTGGGAACACGAGAAATGGTGGGGGACATGCAGGAACAGTGGGGGGGAGTGAGGAACACGACAGGGAATGCGAGGAACAGCAGGGGAAGCAAGAAACATGACAGGAAACATGAGAAACGGCATAGAATGCATGAGAAACGGCGGGGGACATGAAAAATGCAACAGGAAACCTGAGAAACGGCACGGGAGACACGAGAAACGGCGGGTGATGCGCAGAAATGGTGGGGGGTGGAGCAGGGCTGTAACTGAGAGATGTACAGGTGACGAGGGAGACCTCGCATGTGCAGGGGACAGGGGGCATGCAGGATGCATCGGTGGCGAGAGGGACGCCTCACAAAACTCCATTTTTTTGTATATATTTAGCCTAGCCAAGCATGATATTTGATGCATGTTTTCGCATTATAATTTGACTTTTATCAGCTGAGAGTACTTATTTCGAAGGAATAAAAGAAAAAAAAAACACCCCTTGTGATAGAAATATTGAGCACTACACCAGGCTATAAGACTACAATGCTATGGTGCTACCAGATTTCTATACTGCAATGCTATGGTACTATGATGTTACAATGCTTTGGTGCTACATTGCTATGCCTGCCAGTGAAGTCACTACAGAGTGCTATGGCTGCTATGCATGTGAGTGTGTTTGCTATGGCTTGCTACCAGCCCTAGGACTACTTTGCTAATGCTAATCATTCTAGTTTACTATAAATAGTGTACCAAACCTGTCATAGAACCTCAGTTCAAATATCATATGTTACACCTCATTCGCACCAGCCTCTACTTGCCTTTGAGCCTTCTCTCCATCACCTCCGCTCTTCGGCACTTCCGCTCATCCGACATCTGCCAATCTGTAATTGAGGACCATGTCAAAGAGTGGGGCACAACATACAAGTTGAAGCCAGGTCCTTTCTGCCAGACGTCGCATCTGTTGCATCCACTCATCCGCTACTCCGCTCCAACTCATCCGGCATTTTCCAATATTGAGAAAAATGCTACGTGACAGTAGGCTGGACTTGTCATCTACAAAAAACCATTGCTCACTCATCTACTGAAGCAGAGTACATGGCGATGTCCGATTGCAGCCGCCAAGTAAAATGGATAATCCAACTCTTCCAGGAGATTGGCTTCCTAATGCGGAATGTTCCGATCTATGCCAACAATCATGGCTTTATCTTTATTGGGAACAACCCTGTACAGGAACACCATACTAAACATATTGATCTAAGATATCACATCATCTGAGAGTACATCTCTCATGGATTGATCACTGTAGAGTACATCAAAGGCACATCCAATCCCACCAATATGCTAACTAAAAATCTTAGTCAGGAACTCTTTGAAATGTGTCACCAACATTTAGGCTTGACATTTTCATAATCCGATGTATACACATCGAGGGGGAGGGTTGAACGAATTCCACTCCTATAGATATTTCATCTATAGCATCATGCGCCCAATCCCATGATGTACAAATAATGTACAAATAAGTAGACTAGTATATAAGACTGTCCTTATTCTCTGTGCAATATAACACTCTTACCAAGTAACCCCCACCTTGCAAACACCTCCCAAGGTTAGTAGTAAGGTTCCCTATCTATCGTAGATACACGATTAGTAGCGTGTAACATAGAGTATACTAGGACTGCAAGACTGTTAAGTAGGTGAAACGTCGGAGCTTCATCGGAGTCCGTCGGAGGTCGGAGGTAGGACTGAGACCGGAGCGGAACTCTGGAAATGTGGAGGAACAACAAAGGGGAGGGATGTGGCTTCAATGTATGTGCTGCACCACCGTTTGTTGGATAAGGTGTCCCAATTTCAGGAGGTCGGAGGAGAGGTCGGGGGTGCAGAGGTTCTCGGAGAGATCTCAGTGAGGAACACGCTGATGTGGAAGTGGTCAGACAATGTTGGAGTTGTGACTTGGACACAGTACTGAGCTCGTCAAAGGGTAACGATGGAGGAAGAGCAGAAGATGATGATGTCGTTGGTGTATTGTACCACGGCAAGGATCTCTGGCATGAACTGAGAGTAGAGGAGTGAACTTGGTTGATATTTGAACTGAGGAACTACAGGTATGGTATGAGCTTAAATAGCTAAATGTGATTACTTTACGGAGATGGTCGGAGTAGGTCCGGAGTTGTGGCATAAGTTGCCAGCGACTGTATCGAACATTGGAGATGTTGGTCAATGGACCATGTGGAAAAGGCGATGCATAAGTAAATGGGAATATGGATATGAAATGCATAAAGACATGGAGTTATGAATATGAAATGCAAGATGGCAATGTGCGGAGATGCGGAGGTAACAGATGTCTGGAATATTGGAATTGATCAGAGATTGTTGGAGCAGAATTGATCAGAATTGATTGGAGATGATCGGAGGTTGTTGGAGCCAGAATGGTATATAACAAAGACAACGCATCTGCTGTGATCACCTCCAGCATTGATGTGATCAGATGCTGTTCTAACATTCAGTCTATAGAATAGGTATACTGCTGGCTCAAAATGAAACCTAAAGGAAATCTGTGCAGTGTGGAACATATGAGAGGCAAAATAACAGATTTTTAAAGCTGATGTCCCTTTTAAAAACCCCATCAATGATAGTATAGCGGCTGGCAAAACTTCAAATCACATGACTTTTGGGCATCACCCAGGCCACTCGGCAACTGTTTCCAACAGTATAAACGCACTTAGGGTTAAGGGTCTCCCTCACATAATCCATAATATACTCATTTGATGCATCATCATCTCATCTTACACTAAGGAAATTATATCTATACTATCATCTAGATACATGCATACCTACTGTAATACATAGTATAAAATACTAAGCCTGATTTACAGGCAATCCCCTGAAGTGGAGAGGATTGAATAGCTACAAAGCAGTGAGAGATTGATGGGGTGAGGAGAGGCACATACCTCCTCTTGAGATACTGGCCTCCCCACACAAATTGTTACACATAGGTTGATTTTGGAGTGTTTGGGTGTATGGGGAAATATATATAGGCACCCCAGCATGGGTAGAACATGGTGATAAGAATGAAAGTGTATATACTCATCTTGGCTGCAGATCATCATCGATCATCTTGAGCCCTCAATATGGTCAGGGCACCTATGTAGGACTGTTCTATAGCACAAATGGGTCTCCAAGCATTGTTAATATGAGGTGTTCAATGCCTGGATCAGGTGGAAAAGTGTAGAAGATGATAAAAATACATTAGCATTATCTCATGGTAGATAAATATATAGAGACTTGTAGAGGGTGTCTTGGATATATATCTATCCAATACAAAAGACCCCAAGGAATCCAAGGAGTGTGAAAGGCAGGAGGTAAGATTTTGTCTGAAATGCATGTGTCATCAAATGAGTATATTTATATGGATTATGTGAGGCAGGCTCCTAAACCATCCCCTTGACAAGCTTGAACATGTTTGCTATGCTATATATGTATTACCTCATTATTTGGTTCATCCTTAACATGTGCCGCCCTATAGCGGCTGGCAAAACTTCAAATCACATGACTTTTGGGCATCATCCAGGCCACTCGGCAACTGTTCCCAACAGTATATTGAACCCAAGGGTCTCCCTCACATACAGGCTCCTAAACCATCCCCTCAACAAGCTTGAACATGTTCGCTATGCTATATATGTATTACCTCATTATTTGGTTCATCCTTAACATGTGCACTACAAACAAACCTAAAAACACGAACAAGCTTGTGAGGGGCTGGCAAATGATGCCTTTCTGATCATCACGGACACTTGCCTTTCACTGATGGAGCCGTCAGAGAATGGTTTAAACCCACAGTAGGGTTTATTTACATTTGTTTACAAAGATCATAAACAACGCTGATTTAATATCAATCAATGTGTCATCCAAATATTGTCCAGCGCTTGCAAATGTTGACACACAACATGCTCCCAGTTCTTTCCTCCTTCCTTTGACCTTATCCTGAAATAAACCGGCCAAGGATTCTGTTAATTGATTATAAGCTACCAGTGAGTCATTTTCCCTCCAAAATCCGCTTTTTTGGTCATATCCTTGATCCTCCTCTCCCCAGCTATTTATGTATTTCTTTTAGGTATATATACATGAATGAATTGTGCTGTAGGCTAATCTAATGTTATCTGAGACATGATCAAGCTCTCCTCTGAGGGTTCTAAACCAAAAAAATGATCAAATACTAGGGAGGAGGAGGAGAAGGACATGCCACAACATGAGATTCTTACCTCTCCTGCCCATAGGACTGGATGCACCTTCATTATATAATATATTTATGTTGGGGAGAGGAAATTGAGCTTTCTATCATGAGAAAAAATCACCCAGACAGACAAAAACATCCATAGAGGAAGGATATGACTAAAAAAGTGGATTTTGGAGGGAAAATGACTCACTGGTAGCTTATAATCAATTAACAGAATCCTTGGCCTGTTTATTTCAGGATAAGGTCAAGGGGAGGAGGAAAGAACTGGGAGCATGTTGTGTGTCAATGTTTGCAAGCGCTGGACAATATTTGGATGACACATTGATTGATATTAAGTCAGTGTTGTTTATGATCTTTGTAAACAAATGTAAATAAACCCTACTGTGGGTTTAAACCATTCTCTGACGGCTCCATCAGTAGACTGGCCATGGTCCAGTTCCTGAATCCTGAGAACCCGGTCCAAACCTGGACCAGATCTGAGGTTCAGGGTTCAAGTCCAGCCATCTGCTGGACCGAACCTCCATTACAGGTCCAGGTCCAGCATTTAGTTGGACCCAGACCTGAGGTTCGAACCTGCAGAACCTAGAGTGGAGTGAGCACTGTTGAGGAAAATTTCTACAATATTTTTTGACTGTTTGACCGTTTTAGATGATGCTTACAGCCACTGATCAATGATCGATGATCTCGTGTTCACCTCCACTACTGCTCTACATCACCTTCATCAATATTATCTCAGCAAGTCTTCATTTGTTTCTCTTCATTTCTATCTCAAAATCACTGTATTTACTTGTAGAAGAATGGACTTGGTATAAAACATCCAGGTGCTTCATAGGTGTGGCACAATCTCCTGATTTTCTGGGTGAAGGGGCATATGCATCAGCAAACCCAGATGTTTGGCTGTAGCAAACTGTAGTAAATACTGTGATGCTGTAGTCACATGTAGTCACATGTAGCACTGTAGTGTCCCATAGTGCACCATAGTGCTGTACCATGGCAGTGCAGTAGCATTGTAGGAGCTATAGTACAATGTAGTGATGTAGTATGTGTAGCATCATAAACATGTACTGATGTAGTATGTGGTAGCATCATGAGGCTAACATTCATGATTTTTGCAAGGTGACCAGTTCTGTGTTTTTGTCTAAGTCCATTCAAACTCCGCTCAGTTATATCCAGCCACGTTGCTTGGTACTCATCTTTTCTTCCATCTACCACCATCTCCTCCCACCCTTGTGCCCAACGACTGTCCCCCCGTGCCCAACGACCGCCCTACATGCCTAACTACTGCCCCTGTGCCTAACTACCGCCCCTGTGCCTAACTACCACCCCTCTGTGCCCAATGGCTGCCCCCGTGCCCAACTACCACCCCTCTGTGCCCAATGGCTGCCCCCGTGCCCAACTACCACCCCTCTGTGCCCAATGGCTGCCCCCGTGCCCAACTACCACCCCTCTGTGCCCAATGGCTGCCCCCGTGCCCAACTACCACCCCTCTGTGCCCAATGGCTGCCCCCGTGCCCAACTACCACCCCTCTGTGCCCAATGACCACTCCTGGCACCCAAGAGCTGCCCCTCCATGCCTAACGGCCGCCCTGTGTGCCCAATGACTGCCCCTCGCACCCAAGAGCTCCTTTCCATCCCCAATGGCTGCCCCTGTGCCCAACGACCACCCCTCGCACCCAAGAGCTGCCCCTCCTTGTCCAACAGCTGTCCCATGTGCCCAGCGGCCATCCTGTGTGCCCAACGACTGCCTCCATGCCCAATGACCACCCCTGGCACCCAAGAGCTGCCCCTCCATGTCCAATGGCTGTCCTGTGTGCCCAACGACCGCCCCCATGCCCCAACGACCGCCCCTTGCACCCAAGAGCTGCCCTCCATGCCCAACGGCCATCCTGTGTGCCCAACAACTGCCCCCATGTCCAACAACTGCCCCTCGCACCCAAGCATGCCCAGCTGCCATCTCCTGTACCAACGGCCATGTCGTGTGCCCAACGATGACATGAGAATGGTGGGAGGTACGACACGAGATGAGAGGGACAATGCACGGGCGCAGCCCTAGCACGACACAAGAATGGCGGGAGGGATCACATGAGGAACGACACGCAAATGGCAACAAAGGAGCTGTGGGAGGTAGTGTTCGAAAGTTCAGTCCAGTCCGGTTTTTTGCCCAAAAAATTAAGAACCTAGAACCAAGACTGGTTGAGTGGTTTCTCCAAAAAACTGAAACCAGGACTGGACTGGTCAAAGACTGGTGAATCAGTCTTTCCTTTCTCAAGAAAGTAAACCAGGACTGGTTCAAACTGGTTTAAACTGGTAATTTTCCAATTCATTAAAACTGTTTCAAAATATCATTTATGACACATTTCAAAACATCTTATAAAAGCTTTGATGAACAAATCTATGTGGACCTATAAGAACCTGTGTGAACCTAGAACTGGTTTATATTTTTTGAGACTCAAATCAAGACTGGTGTTAAACCAGTCTTCTTTTTTTCCAAAATTTGAAGAACCTGAGACTGGTCAATCCTCAAAAATGTGAAACTCGAGACTGCAGTCCAGTCTTTTACCAGTCTTTACCAGTCTGGTTCTGGTCCAGTTCTAGGTCTTTGAGACTGGACTTCAAAACACTAGTGGGAGATGCATGATGCCAGAATGGTGGAGGCACAAAGCGAGGGACTGCGAGGGACAATGCATGGCTGTAGCCTGAGCCCGACGCGAGAACCGCAGCAGTGGAAGGAGCTAGTAACTTTCCTCCAGTGCCCTTATGTGTCTTAGCATACATATTATGTGTCGAATTCAAATGCTTTTTGCTTCATATGGTGTGATTGAGTTTTCAGCCTCTATCTACAACACTACACCTCACTAACATTGTCTACTATACTAGTACACTGTTACTCTATGTTGCACTATACAATAGACCCTGTCACTACAGAGCACTATACCCTGTCACTACAGAGCACTACACATTTAATATACCCTCACTACACCACTATGAGTCACTACAGCATTATGTAGCACTACATAGTGTTACATAGCAGGGTCGCACTTTGCTGATGTGAGAGGAATAAAGGATATCTCAGTAAGTGCTACTTCATTCCATTTCATTTCTACCTCGAAAGCATTGTGTTTATTTATAGAAGATGGGGTGTGGTAGACGACAGCCCGGTGTTTCATGGATGTGGCGCATTTTCGAGTTTTTATAAGTGAAGGGGACAGATCATATCTCTGTGAGATTTTACTGGTTTCTGTTCATTTCTATCTCAAAAGCGTCGCATTTATGCACAGAAGGAAGGCCTTGATAGCTGATAGCCCGGGGTTTCTTGGATGTGGCGCATTTTCGCATTTTCGTGAGGGGGATGGTGCTTGAGGAGAATCAAACGGCAGGCGCGAGGCACTGCACCCACACGGCTCTGAGCTCTTCTTCCTGTGCGCCGAGAGGCTCAGGGCGCACAGCACCTCTTGGAGGTTGGGCAGCGACAAGGGTGTGCAGGAGGGCAAGCACCGTTGATGTGTGTTTGAAGCCATGGATGTACACACAGGCGGCGGAGAGTGTGGAGGTGGTCGGAGGTGGTCGGGAACAGTGAGGGTGAGGGTGAGGGTGAGGGTGTTGAGGGTGTTGGCAATGGGAACAGTGGGAATGGGAATGGGAATGACAAGGGAGCGCGGGCTGGATACACAGTCCCGCAGCATGCCAGCATCTCGGTGTGGTTGTTGAGAAGGAGGAGAGCCTGGGAGGGCATTGAGGAAGGTCAAGACGGAGCCGCAGGCCTGCACACCCCCTTGATTTGCCAGCCCCTCACAAGCTTGTTCGTGTTTTTAGGTTTGTTTGTAGTGCACATGTTAAGGATGAACCAAATAATGAGGTAATACATATATAGCATAGCGAACATGTTCAAGCTTGTTGAGGGGATGGTTTAGGAGCCTGTATATGAGGGAGACCCTTGGGTTCAATATACTGTTGGGAACAGTTGCCGAGTGGCCTGGATGATGCCCAAAAGTCATGTGATTTGAAGTTTTGCCAGCCGCTATAGGGCGAGGTTGGTTTTCAGTTTTGTTTTTACAGTGTCAATCGACAAAAGGCAGCCTGTCAGGGCCCACCTGAATTTTCGGCCAACGGCCGGGATTTTTGCATTTTTAGAAGGAACTATGGGTAGATATGGGTGAAAATGAGAAGTCCGATTTTTACGTATGTCACGTGACCAAATCCACTTTCACCAAAAATTTTCAAAACAATTTTATGGTCTGCGGTGAATGGATGGTTGAAGCGGTTGTGAAGCAACAAAAATGCAATATTTTTTGACTCCCACAGCTCGGATATGGGCAAGCGCAAAAGAAAGTCTACTCAAGCAAAGGCGCAGCATGCAGCTGGACAGGGATGCTTTGGTTCAGTGTTCACGGACGACCCGTTCGATGCTGTAATTGACCCTGACTTCGAGCCGACAGTGAGTGAGGACGGCAATGATTCCAAAAAGGAACTGGACCCCTCAAATCATGTGTTCTCAATGGTGGAAGGAGTGGAGGATGATGACAGTAATGAAAATGATGGAGGGTGGACTGAAGATGAAGAATCTGATGAGGAGTGTGCTGAGGTGATTGAACCAATTGAAACTGCAGTTGTTGAGTGGCATTGTCTGAAATCGATCGCAGAAAGGGAGCTCACTTGTTATGTATCAGAAATCTAAAAATCCTTGCCTCCTTGCCACTCTTGGGACCTATTCTGGTGCTGGAAGGTCAATAGTGGCAAAACGGAAGAAAGAATTGAGTGAGGCATCTTGTGGCTGTGCAAAAATCGACATGTTCTTTTCTCGGAAGGACCAAGCCGACCAAGATCGACAATTTCAGGGTCCTTGTGAGTTCTCATGGCTACAAGCTCTGCGATGCTGGCCAGCTGATGTGCACACAGAGGTCGAGTGTTCATATGGGGCACTTTGGGACAATATCACAGATTCGCAGCAAATGCGGCAAGATGTTGCACATGTCCGACTCACAACGTCCACATGCCCAGTTGATGTGAGGACTGAGCCACTGTGTGTTTTTGAGTCAGATCCTGTTTCATCGCTGCATGCCACTCTGCCGAGTGGAATGACTGATGAGACTCACTGTAAGGGCAACCACTTTCACTTTTCACTTTTCCTTTCCTTTCTTCCTTTCCTTTCTATTCCACCATCTCCGACATCCTCCGATCGTATCTGCTGTCTCCGACATCTTATCTGCCTCTCCGCATCCGACAACTCCGCCCCCATCCGCTACTCCGCACGTCGGATCACAGGTACTATCATTCATCTTGTTTCCATTCATCCTTCATTCCTACTCCCGATCATTGCTCATCATTCATGTGTCTCGTTTTATCTCTTATTTCATATCTCATTTTACTATTTATCTTGCTAGCTTGCAGGGGAATCCTCAGAACTTTCTCTTGGGATCTCCCTTGCAAGGTGTGTGTTGTATTACTTATCAGACTGCTCAATCTAAACTTCGGATCTCCCTTGCAAGTATCTGAGTTTGAGTCTTGGATCGTAAGGTTGCCCTTACAGTAGAAAGTTCTCTTCTAATTGGACCGGGTCCAATTGCACCGTTGTCACAATTCCACGCTTCGGAGCAGCTTCGTCTGCGTCCGACTCTGATACATCTCACACCCCTTCCAGTTCTTCTAATTACCTCTCCGTAACTGGTGATTCTGCTCCGCGCATAGTAATGGACAACCCCAATCGCCTTGAACAGCTCGAGCACAAGTTCCAGGAACAACGTCAAACTCTCGCTGATATCTTGACTCAACTTGACCAACTCCTCCTCGCCTTCAACGCAATTCCTGCCCCAGCTCCGCCACCTATCCCACCTGCTCCCGCACCTGCTATTATACCTGCTCCACTCGCTCCGGCCAATCCGGGCGTGTGTTGAGCAAAACCTACTCTGCAGCACGAGTCAATGATGACAATAGGATTGCCAACAAAGCCTTCAAAGCCACTGCTCCGACCCGCACCTCCGCCTTCCACAATGTTGTCGGACCAAGAGTACCTGGCACCTCAGTATTCCCTCGCCCCTACATTCCATTCACTCCGCGTACAGCTCCGCTCGCATCCGCATCCGCTCCGCTGACAAGGGACCCCAATGCAATGGACATTGATACTTCACGCGTCAAAGGCAAGAATGCCAATGCATGCTTCAGATGTAATAAAACGGGTGACTTTAGTCGTGAATGCCCCCTTCGCTTCGATGTTCGCTTCATGACAATGGAGGAGCAGAATGAGTTTGTTATGGAACAACTCATGGTCAAGGACACAGCGGAAGGCAACTCTGTTCTGCCCACGGAGTCTGCGGAGTCGGAGGAAGGACAGGAGGATTTTTCTCCCCACAGCGAGTGAACAGTGCGCCCTCGTTGTCTGCTAAAAATCATTATGCTGCCTTATTTATGGAACAATATGATCCTATACCCTCCATCTCTAAGCCTGCAAACGATCCCATAGTCGCACCCAACTCCGCAAATCCCATCTGCCTTCGCCTCTCTAAATGGGAGCATCAGCTTCCAAAACAATATGTCCTCGCCTCCGCTCACTCCGACAATTCTATTGAACTAGACATAGTTCTTGAAACTACCGACACCAAAGACACACTATCACAAAAGGCCTTACTCGATAGCGGGGCAACAGGGTTGTTTATTGAACGCACTCTGGTCGAGAAACATCCACTCTCTACTCGAAAACTACAACACGCAATTCTGGTATACAACATCGACGGAACTCCAAACGAGGCCAGAGCAATAACGGAGGTGTTGGATGTAGTGCTCCGCTATCGGGATCACTCGGATTGGACCCAGCTTGCAGTCACAAGTTTGGGAAAACAAGAAATTGTGCTAGGCTTCACTTGGCTCAAAGAACACAACCCCGAGGTAGATTGGGCTTTGGCTTCAGGGGAAGTGAAGATGAGCCGGTGTCCTGCACAATGCCGGACATGCCACCAGGAGGCAGCCCAAGAGCAGAAGGAGCAGAAGTTTGAACAAGTCCGCATCCGAACCTGTCGGATGGGTTCCACTCCGACGTCCGGTCTAGAGGAGGAGGCTCCACGTGGCCCATGGGTGGAGGATGTCACAGAAGGAGAGGAAGCGGAGGAGTTAGCGGAAGATGCTGAGGAAGAGAATGAGTTTGAGGAGGGAGATCGCCTTTTTGTCGGAACAGTACCTGCGGAGGCGGAGTTCATCCGCACTTCATCCAATATCTCGCAACGTCTATCCGAGGCCTTCCTCAGTAACCAAAAACCTAAATCTTTCCGCGACTCTGTACCAGACCACTTGTTTGACTTCAAAGACGTATTCTCAAAGACCTCTTTCAACACCTTACTGGAAGAGCGGACTTGGGACCATGCCATTGAACTTGTTCCGGACGCCTCTCCGGCAGGTTGTAAGGTATATCTGCTTGCTCCGAACGAACAGAAGCCACACATGTCTCGTTTAATAGGTCAATATTGCAAGACATGCGACCCATGCCTCCGCACCAAGGTCCGACGCACTCCGCCCTCCGGAGAGCTCAATCCGCTACGGGTCCCCACGGAGCGATGGCAAGTAACCAGTGTTGACTTCATTACTGAACTACCAGAAGCCCACGGCTACGACACTATCATGGTCATAGTGGACTCAGTAGGGAAGCGGGGACACTTCATCCCGACGCACTCCGACATCTCTGCACTCAGGACTGCACACTCCTATGTTCAAAATGTCTGGAAACTCCACGGACTACCGGAAGCCATTGTCTCCGACCGAGGACCACAGTTTGTCACCAAGTTCACGCGCAAACTATACAGGCTGCTGCCTCGACAGCCTACCATCCGCAGTCGGACAGACAGACGGAGCGGGTCAATCAAGGATTGGAACAATACCTTTGCCTATTCGTCAATGAACGTCAAGATGATTGGGATGAATGGCTTCCAATGGCTGAATTTGCATACAACAACCATGTTCACGCATCGACACGTCAAACTCCATTCTACATTGATACCGGCCGCCATCCGCGCATGGGATTCAAACCCTGCGAGAAGCGGACGGAGATCAAGCGGTAGCGGATTTCAGCCAGCGGATGAAGTCCGCTCTAGAGGAGGCTCGCGCAGCACTGACAAAGGCAAAAGACAACATGGCGCGATACTACAACCAGCATCGGAGCACCACTCCAACATTCCGCCCAGGGGACAAGGTCTTTTTAGACTCATCAGACCTCAAAACCACCTGACCCACAAAAAAACTTGCACATCAATATGTAGGCCCTTTCCCAGTGGTCCGACCTGTCGGAACACATGCCTACGAACTTCGCCTTCCCCCTTCCATGTCCCACGTTCACCCAGTATTCCATGTTGTCAAACTTTCACTAGTTCCCGACAACCCTTTCCGACGCCAAGTCCGCTCTCCTCCGCCTCCGACGGTAGTCGGAGAAGAATTGGAGTACGATGTTGAAAACCTCTTGGACAGCCGACTGCATTGAGGCAAGCTTCAATTCTTGGTCAAATGGAAGGGATATGGCTATGAAGAGAATTCCTGGGAAGCAGAAGACAATGTCCACGCTCCGCGCCTAGTCCGTGACTTCTACAGACGTCATCTGGGAGCTCCGCGGCGGATCACCGCTGCGATATTCGACTCATTTTGCCTGACACGTCTAGACGCCGTGCCTTGAAGGGGGGGTGATGTAAGGGCAACCACTTTCACTTTTCACTTTTCCTTTCCTTTCTTCCTTTCCTTTCTATTCCACCATCTCCGATGTCCTCCGATCGTATCCGCTGTCTCCGACATCTTATCCGCCTCTCCGCATCCGACGACTCCACCCCCATCCACTACTCTGCACGTCGGATCGCAGGTACTATCATTCATCTTGTTTCCATTCATCCTTCATCGCTACTCCCGATCATTGCTCATCATTCATGCGTCTCGTTTTATCTCTTATTTCATATCTCATTTTACTATTTATCTCGCTAGCTTGCAGGGGAATCCTTAGAACTTTCTCTTGGGATCTCCCTTGCAAGGTGTGTGTTGTATTACTTATCAGACTGCTCAATCTAAACTTCAGATCTCCCTTGCAAGTATCTGAGTTCGAGTCTTGGATCATAAGGTCGCCCTTACACTCACAGTCAAGATGTTGTCGGTCAGGCATCATCCATTGTCAATGGTGGTGTTGACAAACCCATTCCCGCGGTCACAGAGTGGCTGGATCTTGAGGATGATGATATTGAGCAGGGTGGGGTTGGAACAGTCATGAATTGGCTGGTTAAGGACATGCAGCGTCACAAATCGTTTGCGGCGCTGTTCAAACTTGTCGCTGTCAAGAATTATCTCAAATTATTGCTTAAATACTCACAAAATCCCAAGGTCAGAAACCCAAAAACTCAGGTGAGCCTTGCTATTGCAAAAGCAGTGGGCAAAGGCCCGTACTTTGCACAAAAAGTCTGGCGGCTTGCACCCTACATTGAAAGATTTCAAAACCTTCCTCCAACAAGCTTTTTGGTGTTTCTTTCAGCTTCGAATCGAAGGCGCCAGGAGTGGATGCATCGCCAGATGTTGGAGTCTCTTTAGAACGCAATGGGACACGATCTTGGCCAGATCGTGACATGCCGAGGGGTTGCACGTGGGCTGCAGGACCCCGGGAACCCAGAGATCCATCTTGGGCGTGCCCGAGACGGAGGACCCTGGCCGCTTCCCATGCCACGTCGCGACCACTGCAGACCTGGCTCTTTTCCCCCTCCCCCCCGGCCGTTTCTTGTCCTTTCGAGCCACAAAATTTATGGATCTCTTGTCTGCCCCACCATCTGGAAACTCTGAGACTGCGCGAGTCAAGTCTTGAAGGCTGTTCTCCCATGGTTCAGGCCTCAGGGTTCACGCAATCACGTCAGGGATCCTCCCTTTCCGCTGCCACATCGCATCACATCGAATCCGAATCTGTCCTCGCCAAGAACCTGTCAACAAACCCTGCAAAGCGAAATTTTCACAAGGTACAGCCCGCCGTGTCCCAGACAAAATCAGCAGCTTAGTTTGACATGGGACACACTCTCTCTCGGTGGTGGCACAACCTGAATCGTGTCCCAAGAAAAATAAGTCTCATTAGCAGTTTTGGGACATCTTTCCATCTATGGCAGGCCCCTATCGTTCACGGGTTTTCGGCAGCAAGTGCATGTGTTCCTGTTCCTTACCACCATCTTCTGTTGTTCTGCCCTCAGCCCACAATGATCTTTCTGCCTGGTCGCTGCTGCTCACCCGCCAAACTGCCCTCCTCAAGAAGCCTATCTTGCCGAGCAGCTCCATTGCCGTGTGGGGTTGTTTTCTTGGTCAGCCTCGCTGTCATCCTCGCAACAGCTCATTCGAGGAATACCGCCCATTGCTGTTGGTGAGGTTCACCAACCACTACCTCTCTCTCTCACCGTGCTTTGCAGTAGTCATCCTCCTTTGCCCTTTCACATCTCAGCTTCGGGGGTCCATGTGTGTTGTGAACATATTTCGGGCTCAACGACAAACATACACATCACGGCGAATATCTCATTTGAGACCCTGTATTAGTCAATGTAAAAATCCTATATCTCCTCCCTCTCCCTTCCTTCTGTCTTCATGGGCGTGATATACATATGGGCTGTGAATATTGATCAGCAAATATGTTTCACTTTTCGTGAAATCATTTCAAGCTCTGTCTTTTGTTGTCTCCCACCTCACACATTCAAAAGCAGCCATGGTTCGTGCCACCTTGGATGACGAGGTGGGCTTCTTTACCATCTCATGTTGTTGTGAAAATAACCTTTGGCTCTGCAGATTGCCGAAGAGGTTCAAAAAATCTACCTCGAGGAGGAAGATTCTCTTGTAGATCACACCGACACCTTGATTCATGAATCCCTCGATGACTTTCCAGAAGAGGAAGCCTCTGATTCGGCTGCGCGCAATGCTGCGGAAATCACACGCGCGAGCATTACAGATGGCACGCGCGGCGGACACATTCGGTGGGCCTCTCATCTCTTGCTCTTGACAGACATGCCCATCCCGTGCCACTCAGGATAACTAGGGCATATATTGCCTACCACCTCCGTCAAAACCCCAAGTGGCAGCCGAAATTAGTCACCAGGGACACACCAAGACATATTTGTGAGTTTATCACAAAGAAGTGTGGGCCAAAGGAAAAGGGATATGAAGGCCGAATAGCTGTCTTTCTCTCAATGTCCCAAAGCCTTGGAATCTAACCACTATGCATTGCAGTATTCAACGGCAATTTCAACATGTGCTGCTCTCACTTTCTGGTATCGCACAGTCCGGCCACATGAGAGTGTTGCAGAATGGCGTTATGACCCTGAGGCTGACATTGGGTGGAGACAATTCTCTTGCTCCACGGACCTCTCTATCCAACCATACTAATGTTCCTCCTGTCCAGCTATGGCTTACCTACAAGATCACGACAGGTGGCTGACTTTATGATAGGTCTTGAAAAATCCAAAGCCAAGGCTGGTGAGATCTCTAGCTCTGCACGTGCTCTCTCCTCCGATGACATGCGACGCCTGCACGATCAGTGCTTCAAGAAGAATGCGACCATGGAGGAAAATCGGCAAGGCATTGTGCAATATGTGTGTGGCTGCTTTTTCGATCCTGGTCTGTTGTTATGGCAGGGTTGTATACTATTGACTTACTCTGTGCTTTCTTTTTCTCAGACAGCATATGTCTTTGCCTGGCTTCTTCTTCTCCGAATTGAAGAGGTCGTGGGGCTGGACTTTGAGAGCATCAACAGGATCCCAGGAGAACGTGAGTCATTTTGTAGTTCAGATCATGTTTTTCAAGACTGAAATGAGCATGCAGGGGAACGATTTCATGTTCGTCTGAAGACGTGAAAATCGGCCCAGACAGGCATTGCCCATGTTTGGACCCTCTATGCCAATGATGGTGACCCGAAGCTCTGCCCCATGTGTGCTCTCATCCGGCTCGCCTCTCTCTACCGTGACCATGTCGCGCTCTCTGGCCCACTCTTTCTCAAGATCAACAAAAATGGAGCCATCACGCAGAGTACACCCATGGTGTGTTACCTTCTGCCAATGCTTCGGAAAACCTGAAGTCCTTTCTTTCTGCAGACGAGCAGCACCTTGAGCCGCGCGCTCACTGCAGATTTGCAGCAGCTCAACTACAAGGCCTGGAATCTCTATGGCACCCATTCCTTCCGCCGCGGAGGGTGCCAGTATCGGATCAAAGAAAAAGGTTGGTTGGTCGACATGGTGGCAGCATGGGGTGGTTGGTCCCAAGTCGAGGCTATCACCATGTTCCGTTACTTTTACTCACCGAACGACAACCATGAGTACATGACAGACTATGACCGTAATGTGCCAAAAAGGCAGTGTAACAGATACTACTGAATCTTGTAACCAACTTAACCAACTTCATAGTATTTAGTCGAGACCCTGTAACTACAATAAAAGTCAACGATAATGCTCTTTTCCGAGCTCTCTCCAGACCTCCCAGCTGTTGGCCCTACCCCATGTTTCAACCCAGTGCTGCTCCGAAAACCCGCCGGCCTCGTCTCGGTAGGCAGCCTTCATCTTCTCGTCCTCAATGTCCTTCTTGCAGTGGGGGATGGCTTCCGAAACAAGCCGGAAGGAGACCATGTTGTCATTGTCAGCAGCTTGGCACTTGCGGCTCCGAGAAGGTGCGATGCGCGCAGTGGCAAAGAAGTTGAGGAACCGCTGCTTGTCGCTGGCGAATTCACCTGTCAGCTGCGCAAACACCCTCTCGCGCCGGTTGATGGTCCCCTTGATTCGTGGCCACATCGGATGGCCGCAGCCACCGTACTTCTCGTGTATTTGCTGCACATCACCGTCCTCAAACTGCTGGATCACCTGCCTGAGGTCAGTGGCACGCTCGAGAGCCTGGATGTCCAGCTCGCCGCATGCGAGGATGGCAGCATCATGAGACAGGTCCACTGCAGGTGGAGGTCAAGCTGTGGCCCTTCCCAAAGGTGGAGGGAAGGGCCCGACGGGGACGACGGATGACATGGGGGCGATGGAGGCCACTGCAGGAGCAGCAAACGGAAGCAATGGTGGCGATGGCCACGCCAACGAAAATGGCAATGTCATAGCTGCAGGCAGAGGGATGGGGCCTGTGGGAGGCACTGGCGGGAGCTGGATGGTGGAGAGCTGCGTTACGGAGGTCAGCGACTGTCAGTCGCACGATGGAGACAACGGGGAAACATCACCTTTGAGCTGATGAACAGCTGCAGTCGGGCGAGAGCCGCGAGGGCATCATCACTCCCTTCCTGCACAGCCTGCACCCATGCCTGCACTGTCTCTGGCGGCGGGTTCTCCGATGGCACGCTGAGTGGCTGGCGAGGATTGAGCAGTGAGGAGGAGGTGGAAGACGTGAGTGCCGTTGCCACCGTCTCTTGGAGCAGCGGATACAGAGGCGAGCCTGTGCATGGGAGAGGTCAGGACACCTGTGAGAGAGAGAGAGAGAGAGAGAGAGAGGGAGGGAGGTGGGAGGCACTCACCATCATTGTGCACCTCGCAGAGCCGGAAGGAGTCGCCGGCCTTGGTCCACTCCTCTCCGAGCTTCAGGAGGTCGTCCCACTGCGCCTTTTGGATCTCGACATCGACGGGAGAGGGCCCAGCTGGCATGGTTTCACGGGCAGCTTCGAGAGGTCGAGCTGATAGTGGGTCGCGAGCCTCTCACGGAGCTGCTGCACCTTGCCCTGTTTTGTCAGCACCTTTTTCTTCCCACCAGCCGCTCGGTTCACCCCATCGATCCAGAACTTGAGCTGCTTGGCATTGGCGTTCGTCAGGGACACAACTGTGAGGTCAGACGGGGGGTTCGGGGGCATGCCAGCACTTTCATCAGTCGGTTTTGACACCGTCATTCAGGGCTGACGTGGCACAAGAGAAGGATCGGACCGATGACGCAAGGGTCGATGGCATTCGGGGGCAGGGAAGGGAGAGAGGGCCGTCATTCAAGGGGCATCGGGGCTGGGGGGCGGCGCTCTCGAGCTCAAGACCTGGTCGCGTTTTTCAGCCCGCGACGATCCCGCGAGAGAAAGGCAGGACCCTGAGCATCAGGGCGGGTGTCGTCGACGTTCCAGACGGCGCCGAGCGCCAGCTGATCGCACCAGGGCAAGGGAACAGGCGTCGTTGGCAGACGACGAGGTAAGGGCTCGTGGGGTCTCGTCTCGGCAGGCGACCACCACCACCGTGTCCCGGGGACATGCCCACATAAGCGGCATCGCCCGGCGCCCCGCCAGAGCAGCGTGTCCCACGACAGGAAAGCATGTAGGACATCCATCTCTTATGAACAATGAATGGATTGCCCAAGCTGTCCGCCGTTATCTTACAGCTATGCCTCTAGGTGATGTGAGTGGCTATGTTTGACCTGTTTAGCTGTTGCTCACCTCTCAAACAACAAAGATCACACCTCTTAAGCTCCAGTTCCACATGAACAACACCATCCTTTCTGGGCTTGGATTAGATCTTGCTGGCAAGAAGATTTCAGAGCCATGTGCCCAACGGAGGGGTCTATGTTGATGGTCATGAGTGCAAAGATGTCATCAAATATCGCACATCATTTCTTGGTGGGATATTGGCGAATGAACAGTCACTGGAATTTATTTTCTGAATATCCTTGACTTCAAGACTCACATGTTGCATAGGCTTCGCTATCAGTTTGACGATAAGACACTCGAGCCCATCTCGCCCACTCTTGGGCCAGGAGAAAAGCTTCATGTCCCCGTTTTTCAAGATGAGAGCATATTTTGGTCAAACGAGTTGCGACGGCGGGTTTGGGCAAAGGATGGGAAGCTTCCCCTTCGCAAGAAAGGCCAGGGAAGGTCAATTCATGTATCGGATTTCATTGTCGAGTTCACTGGACGGTTGACATTGCCCAAGGACGAGATCACAATGCAACAAAACCTTCCTGAGAGTGAGTGCATTGCTGAGGATGCTCATGAGATTATTTATCCCAGAAAGAATGCCGAAGGATGGTGGAATGCAGGACGACTCATTAAACAGGTACAGTATTGACAAGAATTCATTTTCTACTGTAAAATTTGACTGCTGCTTAGGTTGAGCGTGCCATTCCGTTATTTGAGAAGCGTGCAGTTGGCGAGTTTGTTTTTGATCAATCCACTGCCCACGCTGCCTTTGCTGATAATGCTCTGAATGTGAATGAGATGAATGTTAATCCAGGAGGAAAGCAACGCAAGATGCACACAACTATCATCCCTCAGGACAATGCTGACCCCAGTTGCCATGGACGAGTCCAAACAATGGTTTTTGACAAAAACCTCCCACATGGGCACCCAGATTATGAAAATCATGGTGAGGCAAAAGGAATGAAGCGGGTCTTGGATGAGCATGGACTCTGGAAGAGGTTGACTGAACTTAACGGTGGAAAAGAAGTTCCAGGTATTTGCAAAGAGTGTAAATTGTCACAAAAGGAGAAGGCAAAATGGGTGCAGGAAGTGGCTGAGATAATTGTTGGACTGTGGTCCTTTCCGTATCATCGCTTACCTACATGATCACATGACTCTTTTGTTTATCTAGTTGATTCAGCGCGACTACATCCTCAGTTGTTCCTTCCCAGAACGTTGAGGATGTAAGTCCACACTTTACTCTCCCTACCGTCTCCTAGATACTCACAGTACCCTAGTCACGGTAGATCTTCTAGGTCAGAAACTCAGTTGTTCCTTCCCAGAACGTTGAGGATTCACGGTAGATCTTCTAGGCCATTTATCAGGTTATGGGCCCCGTTAGTGGCCATACTGAGGGACTACCTACAACTCACGTCTTCTGGCAACTCATTTTTCTTCGTGTATCGTTCAGTTACAGCATTTTTGCGGCGCATATACCCACATCGACAACACTTTTCATGCACGGCACAGCTCCGCCAGCGTATCTCGACAATTCCGGCGACCGCCAGCTGCCAACAAGTGTGAAGTCGGAGCCACCCCTCCCAAAAACTGGGAGGCTCGCGTTTTGCTCACCGGTTGCCAGGTCCTATTCCGACCAGTACACGCCCTCGCTTTCATCCAGTCCTCTCGCCGATTTCCGCCCCATCCCGTTCGCGCCTACACATCCTACGCCTTTTTACGATAATCCCATTCCCATTTATGTCCTGCAAGCAATCCTAACGTCCGATGTTTCAACCCAGCGCTAATAACAATTCCATACATATCTCACCGATAATGGTGGATCTCCACTATAACCCCTTCTTTTGAGTGTTATTTGAGCAAACTTTTTTGAGAACTGGTGGATCAAGAACAACATAGAAGAGCCAGATCGAGAAAATTGTGGGAAATGAGGACGATTGCACTGGCAGGGCGACGATACTTGAAGAATGTGCGACTATATATACCAACGCAGCCCTTCCAAGTCGTTTTTTCTCCGACTTACCCATGCCACATCCCATCACCTCAGAAAACACACCTCTCCTCAACCCCTCTCTCCCTCACATCAATGAGCCATTCGACGGAGCCTTGTCTGACGATCGAAAGATGCTGGTCATCTGGGAAGAGCTCCATGTACTCACCAAATATTCCCTGCCGGTTTTCGGGTTCGTCATGGTTCACCCCATTTTTGTTGCCTTGATATTTCTGACGTCGCTCTGTTCAGAGCGCAACTCTTGGAATTCAGCCTCGTCATGGCTTCTGTCATTTCCATTGGACACCTCTCCACTACCGCGCTTGCTGCCGTAACTCTGGGTTCAATGACCCCGAACGTCTCTGCGTTCACCATCATCCAGGGCATTGCCAGTGCGCTCGACACCATGCTTCCCTCCACCTGGACATCACCGCATCCAGAGCTTGTTGGTCTGTGGACTCAGCGAATGGGTTCGTCTATCACCCCAATCCCACCTGCCATAAGTAAGCTCTAACTGCATTCCCCAGTGGTCGTAATGGCTGCTGTGCTCGTCGTGCATAAAACTATAGGCCTGGGTGTTTTGGTCCAGCTAGGATTTGCTGGTGTTGGCACGCAACATTCATCACCTAGGCTCATCCTCAGCGTTGACAAATTTTAGGACAAACCGCCTCAGAATGGTGGGCATGGGAGCTGGTCGCTCTCGCAGCCTCTCTGTGAGGCCAACCATCATATACCCAATCTTGTAGCAGTGTTGAAAGCAGTGATAGACTCGGCCCCGTTGCACTTGCAACACAATCCGTGCTATTCATCTCCGCCTCTGCAACCTTCCAGGCTCCATTCTCTGTGGGCATTGCCACGTCTGTTCGGTATGTCTTCTCCTTATCCGTCTGCCATTTTCGCTCATACACTTGCAGCATCGGAAATCTTCTAGGCCAGGGCAATGCACACCGTGCTGGAATCGCGTCTACTACCGCTATACTTGTGGCACTGGCTGTGTCCGTTATATCGAGGTGTGTATGATTCTTTCCGAGTCCAAGCCTCCCTTCTTCCGTGTTCTCAAGTTGGACTAGCACGATGTTCTATGTGTTTCGCGACTCCTGGGCATATCTCTTCAACAATGACCCTGGTCAGTCCTTCGTTGTATTGGGGAGTGTCGCACAAGTGCTGAATTGTACACTGATAAGAGGTCGTGAGCCTGGTGGCTTCGGTATTGCCCCTCGTCGCGCTCTTCCAGGTCTTTGATTGCAATGCTGCTGTTACGTCTGGAATATTGCGGGCTCGAGGCAAACAGGTTCTTATTTTTGCTGTGCCTACTTGTGAAATCTCGTGCTCATAATCTGTTTAACTTAAGGTGACCGGCGCGCTCCTTAACCTTAGGTAAATTGTGAGTAGTTGTCTGCAGAATGAAAGGTGCTAAACAGCCCGTCTTATTGTCCAGCGCATACTACATCATCGGTGAGACATCACCACCCTGCACATGCTGATAAAAAGTCAAAACCCCATCTAACCACCCTTGTTGTAGGCATCCCACTCGGAATGTGGCTGGCTTTCAGCTGGAAAATGGGGATCGAAGGGCTGTGGATTGGGTTGACCGTGTCTTTGGTGTACTGCGCGTTCTTTGGGACGGTGCTTTGTGTGCGGACGGACTGGGACCAGGAGGTGTGGAAGGTGATGCAGAGGTTGGAGAGGGATGAGGGTCTTGAGGTGGAGAATGGGGGTGAGGAGGATGGCGGGTTTGATGAGGGTTTACCCAGATATCAATTACGCACGCGGAGGATGATACTTACAGTAGTAAGTAGAGCATGATAGACTGTACTAGTAGCAGGGCAAAGCCGTTTGGTGTGAATGGGGGCCGTTGCCATTGGGCATGGGGAGCGGTCGTTGGGGACAAGGGGGGCCGTTGGTGACAAGAGACGGCTGTTGGGCACGAGCGGAGGCTGTTGGGGATGAGGGTCAGCTGTTGGGCAGGGTGGCCAGGAAGTCATGTGGAGTTTGAAAGTTAAGTTCCTTAATGGGTTGACATCATGCAAAATCTTATCAGATTAAGCTACTAAACTGAAATTTCACATGTCAAGTATGTAGTCCATGTATGAAGACACCGGATCCATTTCGAACTCTCTGGCTGCCTACCATCACTGACCCCATATCCTACAAGGATCCCCCTACATCGCGCCCCAGTGGCCTTAGCCCAGGATGGCCGCGTTATCGAAGCCCCTGCTTGACATGCTCAAGCATCCCAAACACCGGCGACCACTCTTCGCGCTCCTGGCCACGATCTTGCTGCTGCGGTCACGGCTCCTGCACGTACCGACAGCGTTGAAGCGGTTACCGGTCGCTTTTCATGACAGGTTCAATGACAAGCTGTCGCAGGAGGAGATGGAGGTGGCGTTGCAGCAGGTGTACGAGAAGGAAGAGGACGGCAGTCGGACTTTGCTCGTTCCATACCGGAATCGCGTGTCCAAGGTGAGTTTGGGCTGATGCTATACATTGTAGCTACTTGATTCCCATTTTTTCTAGGTCAACATCCGCCCCATACCAAAATCGAAATTTGACTCCGATGTCCGTCATTTTCCTCCTCTCACCGCTGCGTCCAAGGCAAAACCAAACATCGACACGTCGTTCCTCCGTCAACTCCAAGCTATCCTCATCCGCATTGCTTTCCCCTCCCCCCGATCCAAAGAAACGCTCATCGTTCTCCTCCACTCGTTCTTCCTCGTCATGCGAACAGTGCTCAGCGTGGCTGTCGCCAGGCTCGACGGAAGGATAGCTCGAGATCTCGTTTGTCCATTCTGCCTGTCTATATCATTTCCTCTATCTGAGAGCCCGGAGTAGGTCAGTGCCAACGGTAAAGGCTTTCTCAAAGGCCTTGGGCTATGGTTTGTGCTTGCAGTCCCGAGTATATACACTAATTCCCTCGTAAGTTCAAGTCATCCACCCATCTCTTCATTCTCTAAAACTAATCCTTTACAGCTCCGACACCTGCAATCGAAACTTTCTCTCCGGCTACGCACCCGTCTCACCCGTTACATACACGATCTCTATCTATCCTCATCACCCGATCTCCGGTACTACCGCACCGGCCTAGAAGGCATCGACCAGTACCTCACCGCAGACGTAGAAGCATGGGCAGAGTCTCTCGCAGGTTTATAGTGTGTATTGCGCATATAGTCACCTTCGCCTCTTACTAACACACTCTTCTGCACAGCGGAAATATCCTCAAACCATCTCTCGACCTCGTTCTCTTCACCAGCCAACTCTCCCGCTCGCTCGGCTTCCGCGGCACACTCCTCCTGTTTGCTAATTACTACGCCACGGTCGCCATTCTCCGCGCCGTAACCCCCGCGTTTGGACGCCTCGCGGCGACCGAGGCGAAGCTGGAGGGCGAGTATCGTGCGGGAATGGGAAGACTAGCGAGGGAGAGTGAAGAGATCGCGTACGTCCTTTTCTCTTTGTCCTTTATTTGTCTCAACAAGATACAGGTTCTACGACGGTGGCCTGCGCGAGCGCGACATCCTCACTAGCGCATACCTGAAACTGATTAAACACGTCAACTCTATATACAAGGTGCATCATTTATCTCATCGCCCCGATGTATCCCTTACGCTTGAAACTTTCCAGATCCGCATAGCCTACGAATGGACAGAGGACTACGTTATCAAGTACCTCTGGTCCGCCGCAGGCTACGGCCTCATCGCCGTACCCCTCCTCTTCACACGCAAAAAGGCATCCAACGGAGGAAAGAAGAAGATAAAACGAGACGACGCGGTTGCCGGCCGTACTGAAAGTGCGTTTCCTGCACATATCCCCTAAGACACCCCGGAGTCTCATCTCTTTTCTCGCGCATATATAGCATACATCTCCAACAGGCGCCTCCTCCTCTCCCTCGCAGACGCCGGTGGCCGCCTCATGTACGCCTACAAAGACCTCCTCGAGCTCGCCGGCCTCACGACGCGGCTCTACACCCTCCTTTCGACGCTACACAACCTCCAGCCGCTCCCACAGGACATCGTCGACCCCGCCGGCGATCTCGCGCTCAGCCATGTCGACGTTGGTGTCCCTGTACCTGTGCCCGCTGTGGACGAGAAGGTGGCGGCGGTGGTGGTGGAGCACCCTGCGCTGGTGAAGGACCTGTCTTTCGTGCTCAAGGAGGGCACGCACCTCATGATAACGGGGAGCAACGGCGTCGGGAAGACGTCCGTCGCGCGGGTGTTGGCGGGGCTATGGCCGCCTGTCAACCTCTCCTCGTCTTCCTCTTCAAAGTCGACCTCAGCACCTACCGCGCACCGCCCGGCCTCGACACCCGCGCGCAAAGCGCTGTTCGTCGTCCCGCAGCGTGCGTACATGGTCACAGGCACGCTGCTCGACCAGGTGATCTACCCGCACTCGTACGCGGAGTGGAGGGAGCGCGGGGGGACGGAGGAAGAGCTGATGGAGATTCTGAACAGGGTGTTTTTGGCGTATTTGCCGGAGAGAGAGGGAGGGTGGAGGAGGAGGAAGGAGTGGAGGGATGTGTTGAGCGGTGGGGAGAAGCAGAGGGTGGGTTCTTTCTTTGTTGGATCGGTTTTGTTTTGGGCTTTTCCTGATAAACCGGTTTTGTCTCTCTTTTCTAGATGGCGATGGCACGAGTGTTTTATCACCGGCCGAGGTTTGCGATTTTGGATGGTTCGTCGCACGTTTTTTTTTTCTAAATGCATTCTGCGTGTCCTTTTTTTTAAATCTAAATGAGACCGATCTTTTTCTGTTTGATAGAATGTACCAGTGCTGTATCGAGCGACGTCGAAGGGCGGATGTACGAGCATGCGAAATCCCTCGGGATCACCCTTGTCACCATCTCTCTCCGGTAAGCCACCTTGACCCTCACTCCCAGTTCCCTCTAACCCCATTCACTCCCAGTCCTTCCTTGATGAAATACCACACCCACCTGCTCACACTCAAAGGCGACGGGACGGGGGAGTGGACGCTCACGCAGGTGGGCTCGACGGAGGAACGCATGGGGATCGACAGAGAGATCGCGTCATTGAAGGAGAAGCTGGCAGAGGTAGAGAAGTGGGAGGCGAGGGTGAAGGAGCTGGATGGGCTGTTGGGAGTTGTTGATGTGGATAGGGAGGATGACGGGGAGGAGGGGGAGAACTTGACGGGGAGCGTGGTTGAGGTGAAGAGCGATGAGGTGAGTGCGTGATTGTGGTGGGGGGAAGGATCGAAGGATCCCCGATGAATGTATATATGTTGATGGTGGGTGTGTGTATTAATCGGTGAAACGTGCTTGGAAGATAGGAATAGGATACGAGCTCTACGCCCCGCTTGATGTCGCCGGACACAGATCGGAACCTGCAGAAACTAAATACAGAACACGTTTTGTGAAGGGGTTTTTGTAAAAGGATATACAAAAGTCTGTCACAAGATCCATATACCCAGATTCTTTCAGGCTATATGGTATTTCTTCGGGTAGGTTCCCAAATAACGAATTGCCAGTGGTAAATTAGAGATCGACAAGCTAGTATGTATACGTGACTCTGGAAGAACAGAGTGTACAAATACCACCAACCTTTTGAGAAAGGTTTTCGAGATTAAATGGAACAGAACTGTATGTAGGTGGAGCCCGGACCTAATTAATCTATCTGAAGAAAGCTAGAAAGCTGCGAAGAGCGGAACGATCGATATAAAAATGATTTACACACAGAAATAATCCGGTGCATCCCAGTGCAGTGGTAGGTAGATTCCGCATTACAAACAGCGAAACCAACTTTGAATCAAACATTGTAGATGTAAGCGGCGATTCCTTCGTAGCCGTTGTTCAGCTTCTGCTCCGCGTGGCCCCCTTCATGTTCCGACAACGTGTAGAAATGGCTGGTCGCTTGATGGTTATAAAAACGGTATAGTGGAACCGAACCACAGTCTTGGTTAACGTAAACATAGCCCGCGATACCCTCGCTCTTGTATCCATGAAGCCTGATCGCGTCGGTCTTTTCTACCATTAGGATAGTATAGAAGTGGTCGTAGAGAGTGGGGAAGAGCCGGTACAGCGGGGTCTGCGGGGAAGGGAAGATCCTGCCCACGCGGCCTTCGGCATTGTACCCGCCGGTGGTGGTGGCGATCTTGTACTCGGTGGCGTTGGTGGTGTAGAAATCATGGTCGATGACTTTGGGACTGTATGCTCTGTAGAACGTGACCGCTAGCCCACTGCCTGCGCAGGATGGGAAAAGGGGGGCAACCTGTAGATATCTAGATGATAGTGTCGAGTTGGGCAGGAGGCTGAGCACCTCGTCGATGTGGACGTACCTCTGCGCCATCATGCATCATTGGCGGGAGCAGCCACGGATGAGTAAGCGAAGAGAGTAAAGAGAGCCACAAGTGCGAGAGTGAACTCCATTTTCAACATTGTGGGTTAGGGGTAAGGGTTCCTTCCATTACGTACTATTACACCATAAGTAGGTTCACTCACACACTTGACCAAAAAGTTTTTCCGACAAATCCCCAAAATTCGGATAAATCGAGAAAAGATTATTTCCAGGGTCAAAAAAAAATCTGCGTTACGCGTTCGCGTTATGTGTGAACCTACGTGTTGCCACGACCGAGAGAGAGACCCGAAACGGAAGTATAGATTCGGTGCTCGGATTGCATTTGCACTCCGGTGCGGAATAAAGCTACCACTGGTGTCTCCCTTTCAGCTTGTGTGTGCTAGTCCCATGCTCGTCGTGTGTTTCGCATGTTTTTCGGAGGTGAGTGCTTTCGTCAGAGTATCCGCCACGTTTTGAGGGTCCCTCACATCAAGGATTTCTATCATTCCCTCCTGGACCTTTTCGCGGATCCAATGCCATCGCAATTCGATGTGTCTGAGGCCGGTTCTGCTGATCGACGTACTTGATCGAAGCCTAGTTCCCGGCATAGGTTTAGTAACCACACCGCATCACGGCCTTGGTCGACTGGCTGAATTCAGTTAAATTCCACCGGTTCAAGCAAGGTTGAAGCAATACTTCCCCCCTCGAAGGCGTACAACATACAATGAAGCTCACTCTTGCTCTCCTCTCTCCTCTCTTCTATTACCCAGCTGCAGGAGCTCCCGCCAGTGATAACGCAGACGTACGTCCACGTCGACCGTGAGGCGCTCCTCTTGCCCAAGTTAACACTATTCTGCAGATTGCCTCCCGTTCCGCTAGCAATTTCTGCGCCCCCATTAGGCAAGCGGTCCCGTTCCTCAGAGCGTACCAGCCCCACGTCATCGACTACTTCTATACCACCAACCTCTTCGATTACAAGGCCGCCATCGCCAACAACGGATACCGCGACGACCAAAGCGTGGGCAGCATCTTTCCTTATTCCCAGCCCCTCACTTCCCCGCTCTACCGGTTTAACAATCCCACCGTCCACGACCACTACTATAGCACCTTGATAACAGAAACGGCTGAAGCGGTCGTTAAATTGGGATACAAGCGCGATGGTATCGCGGGCTATGTTTACACTAACCCAGACTGTGGGACGGTTCCACTATACCGTTATTATAACCGTGAAGCGACAAGCCATTTCTACACGTCGTCCAAAGATGAAGGGAACGACGCGACGGAGCACCGCGGCTACCACTACGAAACAATCGCCGGTCACGTCTTCAAATTGTGATCTAAAGTTGGTTTCGCTGTTCGTGATGAGGAATCTACTACCACCGGGATGCATCAAACAAGGTTCTTTCCATTCCTCTGTTTCTGCATATACCATTTTCATGTCGATCGTTCCGCGACTATGTTAAAAAGTACTGCGTTTTTCGTATCCCATTCCTAGTATCTCCAAGTACGTCTTACTGATTGATAAGTATATGCGCCCACAATCAATCCGTCGGGGATCCTACAGTAAGCAAGAAAAGTATTGCACCACCCCCTATGTACCGATACAGACATGTGACACCCCCGAGTTGGTACATAAAAAAAAATAGATGCTATTTGGTTAAGATTAACATAGAAATGGCATTGATTCGCATGACTATGAGTGAGTAACACAAAAAATGGGGAGGGGGGAAGAAATGAGCTTCTCGAGGAGTTGCTCAAAAAATCTGAAAATATTTGGGGGAGTAGTTCTTGATAATGATAAGACATTCCACTACTTAGATTGAAAAGTGTCTCATAAAATTAAGAGCTAG
This sequence comes from Entoloma clypeatum, assembly GCA_963565915.1. NCBI lineage: Eukaryota > Fungi > Basidiomycota > Agaricomycetes > Agaricales > Entolomataceae > Entoloma > Entoloma clypeatum. Next base: position 1,491,044 of record OY751491.1, on the reverse strand, counting down.
AGGGTCCCGAACAAGGGGGTGTCACATGCTGAATTCACCATATAGGGATAGTTAGTTAGTCCCGCCCTCGAGGACCTTAAAAAATTTTCTGACCTCATGATTTTTTTGAAGAAATAACACGTTTTTGGCACTGATAGCTCAGCGAAGAATATGTAATGATTGAATCAACGCTACAAGCAAGTATAGAATTGCAGATTTGCAGTACATCAGCAGAGAGCGTAGTTACCACATATAGAAGTTCCAGAATCGGCACGATTTTCAGGGAGTTCCGTAGATGGTTCGACCCTGGCCACAAATGCACCGGTGAGTGTGATACGTGTTTACTGATATATGTACTACTCACTAAGGAGCACAGTTGTCATGGGAGGGCCCACGAACTGAGATTGAAGTCAAGTCGACGGATCGACGGCCCAACCTGTCCTGTATCACACCCCCTGCCAACGTCATGACCGCTAAGACCCTACCAGACATTGAAAATAATGAAGAAAGTGCTTTCACAGTGAACGCACCAGCAACGTGATCGGGTCGTACAAGTAGAACAAGGGATTTCACCATGCTATCGGTGTGTACTTGTGGAATTTCGGTGTCCGGCGAGGAGATGGAGGCCAAGACGCATGTTATCAAATGTCGGAAAGGAGGTTGTGAGACAATTTGGGTGAGTCAAGGGATTTGAAACATGTACTAAGATCTGATCTTGTCCCTAGTGCCACTTGAGCTGCATGGATATGGAGTACTCCTTATCAAACTGGACCTGTGATGCTTGCGAATCGAGCAATTGAGGAAGTAAAGGAGGAGGACGTAGACATTGAGGTGTGGGCGCTGGTTGGTCATTGTTGGTCCTGTTGAAATGTTTCCATCATGTAGATTAGATTAGATTAGATTACATCACGTGACCATTTACACATCTTCGATTACATACTTGTTTGGTTGGTACCAACAGTAGTACAGTATATACAGTGCCTCACAAAACTGATTCAATGTTTGTTGCTTTTTGAATACCTTCAAGATAACTCTGCAAAGAATACCAATTGAATTAAACATTTGGTATATAATTGAAAGCCCTACTTCAGGGCTTTCAGAATATAAAGGAATCATATGATTTAGATCAGAATCCATGGAGATATGATTAAATTAAATCAGCAACTCATTGAATCAGTGTTGTGAGTACCTATGGCAATTATCAGAATCAAATGCTTCACTGGTTGTATGGTAACCAGTTGTCATGACTTACTGATGGAACTTGAATAGAACCCTGATGGGTTGTCAAGGAAAGTTGTATAAGAAGAATCCAACCTCAACAGCCTCCATAATTAATTATGCGCCCTATCTCCTCTTCCCACAAGGAAAACATTCTTTCTCTGGCCTCCAATGGTCACTCCACTCGTCATATTGCCTCTAACCTGGGTGTCAGCCAACCAACTGTCTCCAGAGTGCTTCAGAATCTTCTTCCTCATCACAATCTCTCTTCTGGTGGTCGTCCATCCAAGCTTTCTCCCACCAACACACGAAACATGCTTTCACAAATCACCTCAGGGAGAGCCTCCAATGCTGTGCAGGCTACCAAACACATCAACACTGTCATCTCCAATCCTGTCTCCCCAGAAACTGTGAGAAGGGTTCTCAGAAAACATGAATTCAAGGCTGTAACAAAGAAGAAAAGACCTTTCTTAAAGGCCATACATCGGAAGAGGCGGTTGGCATTTGCTATGAAGCACAGGGAATGGACAGTGGAGGACTGGAAGAGGGTCATTTGGTCAGATGAGACCAAAATCAACAGGTTTGGGTCAGATGGCAAGGAATGGGTCTGGAAAAAGAAGGGTGAGGGGCTTATTGAAAGAGAGGTTCAGGGCACAGTCAAGTTTGGGGGAGTGTTACGGACTAACGACTACAGACGTATACGCTTACTCTTATCGAATCGGAGATCCGTCGCATCCTACAGCAGGTGCTTGACGAAGAACTAGACAACGACGAGCATCGCCCCCACGGCGAGATAGCAGAGAGCATCCATCTTGCTCGGCAACACCAGATCACGTGTTACAACGCCCGACAGAACGAACTCGAAAGCTTTCGCGTTCAAGAAGGACCTCAGACAGGTCGGATCACAGAGATCAGAGAGTTTATCGGTGTCCAGACAACCGTTATCAGAAGATTGATTAGGACGCTCACATCGAGACGTCCCAGAGCCGCATCACCACGTCTTACTCGAAGCAGCAGATCTACGCCCACTTCACCACCAACGAGCAACAGACCGAGTAGAACCGTTGGGCACGAAACGAGAGACTTGACCCCTTCTCGCGACCAACAGACGCGCAGGAACAGAGATTCCTTAGAGATCTACAGAGGAAATACCCCGAACGTTTTGCCACCGATTCCGCCGACGAGTCCCCTGACGAATTTACTTTTGACTCCGCGCAGTCAGATACCGAACAGACGCCTAGAACAGGGACTGATTTTCAACCCCTACCTGTATCCCGAACCCCATCTTCATCCCAACAATCCGACACCTCTCCTACTCCGCAGGTTCTAGACATGGCAGAAGCACCGACAGTACAAACAATGGATACATCCAAGATCATCAAAGATCCTGGGATGTTCAAAGACAGACACACCTTCGACGAGTGGTGGAAAGCCACCAAATTATACATCAGGTTCCAGAAGGGCCTGTCCGACGATCAGAAAATTCTTGCGGTGTTATCCTGCATGATGGAAGGGTCCGGTAAACACTGGGCCAGCAACAAGTTAGACGACCTTGCCACCGATGGCGAGAACATCACCTGGTTAGGGTTCTCAGACGACATCGCTACGCGATTCTCTATTGCCAACAAGTCGGCAGCGGCCAAGGCGAGACTCGAAGTCCTGAAACAGGAGAAACGCACCATCGACGAATTCTTGGACGAATTCGAAGAGCTCTTGAAGCTGTCAAACCTTGGCGAAGAAACTGGGAAATACATCCTGGAAAAGAACATCAACCGCAGAATTTCTGAACAAGTGGCTAGCGATGGCAAGACATACACTGATTACGCAAAGGAGATCCGAAACAAGGGACGACAGATGGAGGGACATGCATTAGTCATCCGAGGGGGTGGCGACACACGCACCGGATCGGGCACCACTTATGGTGGTCAAGGCAAAGCCATGGAGATTGACAAAGCAGGAGTAGCCCGTTGCTACAACTGTCAGCGCTTTGGTCACCTTGCCAAAGACTGCAAAGCCCCAAAGAAGAAAGATGGTCATAAGTGTTTCAACTGCGACCAAGAAGGACATATCGCGCGCAACTGCCGCAAGCCGAAGAAGAACTCTGGAAAGATTAGGAAGGTGTCTGATGGAGATACCGATGATGATGAAACCATCACCATAGAGACCGATGAGAAGGATTTTCCCGAAGGGTCCGATTAAACGACGCTAAGTCGCGACCCTTATCCATTAAACGAACTCGCTTGCCTGGTGCAGCTACAGACAATATAACTTATGTTATCCCTGCAAAGCGAGCCGTTGCGTCAACTAAGATTGTCAAGGGAGATAAACCTCCGAAACGACGAGAGATCAAGCTGCAAGCTCAGATCAAAACACGACGAGGACCAAAGGCCATTCGACCCGAGGTTGATAGCGGATGTGAACGCACATGTATCCATCCCAGAATAGTACGCGAACAGAACCTTCCCACATGGGGAATAAAGCCCATATCAATCCTAAATGCGGATGGATCGCCGAACCGACAACAGAAAGCAGAAAAACTTGCCGAAGTCAAGCTGGACTTAGGAACACACCAGGAAACCATGGAAGCAATGGTATTGGACATTGGGAGAACGGACATGCTTTTGGGACATGACTGGTTGGTGCACCACAACCCCACAATCAATTGGACGACCGGCGCTGTAACATTCAACCGGTGCCCATCAACATGTCAAACCAAACGCTCGGATTTCAGGGTTAACCTTAATGGTCGCAAACATCGGGTTCGCATGGTAGAAGTACGAGACAAGGACGCGCCCAAGAAATCGGATCAGAAATGGAAGCCCGGAGACCCCATATTGGAAGCAGTTACTCCCACACCACCTCCCACAACCAAGCGACCCTCATACGTTGAACGTTTTGCCCATCTCTTTGAAAAAGAAAACTTTGACAAGATCCCAAAGGAAAGAGAATGGGACCACGGCATCGAACTTACACCGGACGCACCAAAGGAGCTAGGAGGAAACACGTATCCTATGACCCAAAAGGAGCAAGAAGAACTGGACGAATTCATTGATGAAGGCCTGGCAACCGGAAAGATCCGACCGTCCAAATCCCCTTATGCATCACCCTGCTTCTTCATTAACAAGAAAGACGGTTCCAAACGATTGGTACAGGATTATCGCACGGTCAATAAATTCACGGTTAAGGACAAATTCCCACTCCCATGCATCAACGACCTCTTGGATGTATTGAAGGACGCAGTCTACTTCAACAAAATGGACATCATGTGGGGATACAATAACGTGCGGATCAAGAAGGGTGACGAATGGAAAGCCGCCTTCCTGACCAGCCGAGGATTGTTTGAACCATTGGTCATGTTTTTCGGTCTCTGCAACTCCCCGGGAACGTTCTCTCGGATGATGGCCAGCCTATTCAGGGATCAGATCCGTCGGCGCATCTGTGTGATTTACATGGATGACATAGTGGTTATTGGTAAAACCAAGGAAGAACTCGCCCGGAACACCGAAGAGATCTTGCAGATTGTTCCTAAAGGAGAAGAAGTGTCTTTGGGAAGTAACAAAATGCCCCATATTGGGATATGTCGTTGGAGAAGGACGTGTTGAGATGGAAACTGAAAAGATGGACACAATCCGGAACTGGCGAGTACCCACATCAAAAAAGGAAGTCCAGAAGTTCCTGGGATTTGCCAATTTTTATCGACGCTTTATTGAAGGATACTCAAACATCGCAAAGCCACTCACAACACTTACGGGAAATACAGCATTCACGTGGGGACCAGCGGCGCAAGAAGCATTTGAAGGTCTCATACGGGCAATCACGACGGCACCAGTCTTGGCATTGCCCAAACCGGACGGACAGTTCAGGGTCGAAACCGATGCATCGGGTTATGCGATTGGAGCGGTACTTTCACAGAAACAAGACAACAAGTGGCACCCTATCACGTTCTTGTCGCAAACCATGTCCGCGGCCGAACAGAATTATGAGATATATGACAAGGAACTCTTGGCAGTCATGGAAGCACTGAAGGACTGGCGACATTATCTACTTGAAGCCAAGGAACGTTTCGAGATCTCAACCGATCACAAAAACCTGGAGTATTTCTGGCGTCCTCAGGACCTAAACCAACGACAGAGGTGCTGGAAGATGAAGTTACAAGACTATGACTTCGAACTGCGACATGTACCTGGGAAGACAAACGCGAAAGCAGACATCTTGTCACGTTTACCCTGGTATGAGACGGAACTCGAGCCGCAGGACAGCAACCAAATGCTCAAGGAGGGGCTATTTTTGAAACGATTGGAATCAGAAGATGTGATACAAATGGAGATGTTCACGGAGGAACAATTCTTTGAAGGGGGTGAAACATCTGATTCCATCAAAATCGGAAACATCACAACCATCGAAAACCCATGGATCGCACGCATCAAGGCCTCGAATCGCATGGAGACAGAAGTAGCCCAGGGTCTGAAGAAGAATCCTCACTGGTACCAGCAGGAAAATGGCATCACCTACGCAGGAGAACGAGTCTATGTTCCACCAGACCCACAATTGCGCCAAGAACTGATGTTTGAAGCGCACGACGCACCAGTGGCAGGACATCCAGGACAGTATCGAACACATGAACTCCTCACTTGCACCTACTGGTGGCCCACCATCCTACATGACGTAAAAAAGTATGTGAAAGGTTGTGACACCTGTCAACGTAACAAGATCAGCCGCCAAAGGAGACACGCCCCTCTACACCCTAACGCCGCGCCAAGTCAACCATGGGAAGACATAGGGATTGACGTCGTGGGACCGATACCAGAATCTGATGGGAAGAACGCAATTCTGGTCATCACGGACAGACATTCAAAGATGCTTCATCTCATCCCGACAACCGTGGAACTATCGGCTGAAGGATTAGCCAAGATCTATCGGGACCAGATATGGAAGCTTCATGGGATCCCTAAGAAGATCATTAGCGACAGAGGACCACAGTTTGCCGCGAAGTTCATGGAGATACTTTGCCGCATGTTGGGAATCAAGAGAAACCTGTCCACTGCGTACCATCCACAAACTGATGGACAAGCCGAACGATCGCATCAGGAAACCGAGGTGTTCTTACAAAACTTTGTCAACCATCTACAAGATAATTGGGCAGAATGGATCGCAATCGCAGAATTCCAGTACAATGACAAAGAACATCAAGCGACAAAGTACACACCATTCTATCTCAACTACGGTCTGCATCCTTGGAAGGGAGAACTTGTGTTGGAAGACACCAATCCAGCGGCAAACGACTTCTTGAAAAAACTCAAACAGGCACGAGAAGAAGCCAACGCAGCACTGAAACAGGCCCAGGATCAGATGAAGAAGACAGTTGACACACGACGAAGCCCGTCTCGGAATTACCGCATCGGAGACAAGGTGTGGCTGGAAGGGACTAACATCAGGACTGATCATCCCTCAAAGAAACTTGACGCCCTCCGACATGGACCGTTCAAAGTCCTAGAGAAGAAAGGAGCTAGCGCATACCGTCTTGATCTTCCCAAAACCTGGAAGATGATCCACCCTGTGTTCAACGAGACCCTGTTATCGCCATACGAAACCCCGAAGTATGCCATTCAGAAAAAGAAGCCAGCCCCTGATCCGATCATCGTCGAAGGACGAGAAGAATACCATGTCTCCACGATCCTGGACTCTCAGAAATTCTGTGGAAAGATCCAGTACCTTGTCCAATGGGAAGGGTATGGCCCAGAAGAGAACACGTGGGAACCTCGGACTAATGTTCAGAACGCTCAAAACTTGATCCGAGATTTTCATCGGCAAAATCCATCGTGTCCACGATAAAAGAAAAAACTTTGAGAACCATTTTCCACATCGACTTCTGTCACATCGAGTTCCCCGCTCCAACTCTTCTCGCCCAACACGCCGTTCTTCTTATACCTTTCAAACATCATTTCTGCCATGTCCAACATCACCGCCGCCTCCACCGATGTTTCCGATATCAACCCCACCATCACCACCCTCATCGGCGAAGCGCTCTCCATGCGCGACCAGATCCATGCGCTTGAAACCTCCATCGCCGACATCCTCCACCGGCAGATGCATATCCGCCTTCATACCCTCTCCGATTTACCAACCGCCCCCACCGCTGAGGAGAAGCTCATCCTCAAAAACTATACCAACACCCTTGCTGTCGAGAATCGACGCCTTCGCCTCGCCGTTCGAGGTTTAGAGTTTGCCACGGCGGTAAACGATGAACTGATAAAGGATTGGGGTAACCGAGTTGACCCTGCCTGGGCCAATCCAAATGGCAACGATGGATGGGAGTAGGTAGTCTGTGAGGACACAGACCTTGAGGAGGGGAACATGTTACGGACTAACGACTACGGACATATACGCTTACTCTTTCACTTTGCTCTGCCCGAACCTTGGAACGGTTTGTTAAGCATAACAGGGAGGAAATATTATGGTTTGGGGTTGTATGGGTTGGGAAGGTGTGGGGAGACTTGCAGAGGTTGAGGGGAGGATGGATGCTGATCAGTATGTGTCCATTTTGGAGGACAATTTGCTGCCCAGCATGGAGGAGAGTGGAATTTCTGAAGAGGAGATCATTTTTCAGCAGGACAATGACCCCAAGCACACCTCCAAGAAGGCCAAAAAATGGATGGACAGCAAGAATATTGCTCTGCTGGATTGGCCTGCACAGTCCCCAGACCTCAATCCTATTGAACACCTCTGGGTTCATATTAAAAGGAAGTTGAATGAATATCCAACACCACCCAAGAGAGTCTGGGAGATTTGGGACAGAGCAGCAGAGGTGTGGAATAATATAGAGCCAGAAGTGTGTCAAAACCTGATAGAAAGTATGCCAAGAAGGGTAGAGGCAGTAATCAAAGCTAAGGGGGGTAATACCAAGTACTAAAGTATAAAATACTGTATTTATTGTACATACTCACAAAACTGATTCAATGAGTCCCTGGAGTAATTTGATCATATATTGATCATTTTTTATGGGAATTACATAATTGTTGCAGATTCCGAGAGTCCTGAAGCAGGGCTTTTAACCAGGTACCAATAGCTTCTTTTGATTGGCATTATTTGCAAAGTTATTTTGAAGGTATTCACAAAGTAGCAAACATTGAATCAGTTTTGTGAGGCACTGTAAGACCAGGAAACTGTCAATATCAACAAGTTGTCTCTTGACTCTTAACCAGCTCCATCGCTCTTACCAGCCTCAACCGCTCTCACCAGCCCCACCCTTCTCAACCAAGTAAGTGACTAGAACGGTAGAGTAGAGTACTTCCACTGTAGCTGTGTCGCTCAGTACATCTGCGGCTAGCGCCCAGGTGGAACTTCAACAGGTTATGGGCCCCGGATAGCAGAGAAACTTGGGAACGCTGGCAACAGCGAGTACCTGCCCACTCTACCCTGGTTGGCAAAGAACCGATCGAAAGATCTAGGTTCTGAGTCATACTTCTTCACATATGAACCTGGGAAACGTCATTACGACAAGTACCTGTCATGAAGCGTCCCTAAGGGGATTGACTTAGTACACATCATGTGGAAACATTGATTGTACCTCATACACTTCTGACAAAAAGGGTTTTTCCCACAACCACTATTCCTGAAGGGAATATGTTATGAGGAATCATTTATTTGTTTTCTCTGAAATCAAGAACATCACTGATTGGGAGAACTCCTTTTAGACTCATTAAAAATGTCTACCTCTCGCTCCGCCCTCGACTCCATCACCGTCTTCGACGGCATTGACTACCAGAGTTGGGCCGAGAAAATGAAGTTGTACCTTCTCCATCAAGGAGTCTGGCGCATCGTATCCGGCGACATTGAGTGCCCTGACATCGCGGACTTTACGGTCGCGGTCTCCACCCCTGCCTCCGCCACCTCAACGTCTGCGACTCAACCTCCAGTGGTCACCACTACCGTCGACCAACCCGCCTTCCACAAGGAAAGGAAGATTTGGATTAGGGACGACGACATGGCTCTAGGCTCCATCCGCCTCAAAGTCTCTGAGGCAATCAGGAGGCACATCAAGGACGCCAAGACCTCAAAAGACGCCTGGACATCATTGAAGGACGCTTATTCAAAAGTCTCCCCCGCCACCATATTTGGCGATTTCAAAGCTGCAGCCTCTTTCAAACTGTCTGGTCGGGACCCTGTGCCGGAAATCGAGCGCCTTGGGTCACTCTTCGCTCGCCTTAGCGACTCAAAATTCGTTGTGCCTGATCTGATGCAGGCTATGATCTTGGCAAGTGCCATTCCTGATGCTTGGTCGTCTCTCTCCACCACCCTCTTTCAGGTCTACGATGCCAATGACTTCACATGACAGGCCGTCACCGACAGCATCGTTTCAGAGTACAGGCGCAAGTATGCGATAGGGTCTACTCGGGTGTCCAACGAGCAGGCCCGGAAAATCTGCGGGACTAAGCGAAAGGGGCAAGACCCCAAATGGGAAAGGCAATCAGCGCCGAGTACCTCACGTAACAACACTGACGAGCAGCCTAACTCGACCGACCAGAGTACCGCTTCTGAAAAGAAGAAGGGAAAAGGACACTGGCGCAACCAGAAGAAACGCGCCAACAACGCTGACAATGACTCCGACCACGCCAAGGAGATGGTCGAGTTCATCGCACCGGCCTTTGAGCTACCCCCTCGTCATCCTGCTCCCTGTCCCCTTCCTCCTCGTCATGCACCATCTTTCACCACCATCACCGGTCGCGGAAAGACTTCCTTTACTGTACAACCTGAGTCAGAAAGGATGCAGTCACTACTGCAACGCATGAACCCTCCTCCTTCTCAGTACACCGGGCTTCCTTCTGGAAAGCTGTCAGTGTGGAAAAAGAACGAGAGGGTGAAAAAACTCGCCCGAGAAATCGGCGCCCGACCCTCTGGGTCAAATCTTCGTATCTTGGACACCATCATTCTGGACATCGACGAAAGGCCAACTAAACAGCATTGAGTAACTCCGCCATTAGACCAATCGCTACGGATGATGGACATCGACCAAGAGCGAATGGGGCCAGATGAGTTTGTGGACGAGATTGAACTTGATGGTTTGTCAAAATCTTCTCTCAAACCTTATCAATTGCGGAACGCTAATAATACCTCTCAACAGACGTATAATATATTAGCCAGTACCAGTACAGTTTGCGTAGATCACTTCAGCAGTGATCTACATAAAAAATATATAAAACATTTTGCCTCCTGTACACATTGTAAGGAAAAAGAACGCGCACAATGGATATTAGATTCCGGTGCTTCTTTACACTTTACGCATGAGTTCAAAGACTTTGCATACTATAGACCTCTCACGGTCGAGCGATTTGTCCAAACTGCTGCTAAAGGAAAGAAACTGGAAATACTCGGAGTTGGGGCCGTTCCAGTACGGCACACCCTAAATGGGGAAGTTAAAACCCATCTTCTCGGTATTCTACATCACGGACATGGACACACGCCTATTGTCCCTAGGCGTCTTCCTTAACCATGGTTACAAAGTAGACGGAACTTGTGGAGAAATCAACATCTCCAAAGGGCTGAACAAAATCCAGTTTTCGCCCCACATCCTTGGTCAAACCATTTACTGGTTAGACATTGAAATACGCTATGACCAGATCCATGCGATCTCGAGTGAAATCACTGTCGAAACATGGCACAAGCGCCTTGGTCACCCAAATGATCAAGCACTCCGAAAGATCCCCACCAGTACCAAAGGGGTACCTGAAACACTAGTATGTGAGAAATCACAGGAAAATTGCACAGGTTGCCTCAAAGGGAAAATGCCGAATCAATCATATCCCAATTCGATGACAAGGGCAACCAAAACCTTTGATCTGATCCATTCCGATCTCAAACAGATATCCACGGCATCATACCATAAATATAAATATTTCCTCACGTTTTTGGACGATTTTTCATCCCACGTCTGGGTTGTCTTGCTTAGAAAGAAGTCAGATGCCATCATGGCACTGCGACAATTTCTTCCGATGATCCAGAATCAGTTCGCCGCCACTCCTAAAAAATGGCGAGTTGATGGAGGTGGAGAGTTTGACGAATACAAGGATGTACTTGCCGATCATGGAGTTCTGATCGACGTCACGCTCCCGTATCAGCACCAGCAGAACGGTAGAGCAGAACAGATAAATCGAACCCTGTGGGAGAAATCTCAGGCCTTGCGCTTCGACGTGTGCTTACCCCCTATGTGGTGGGAATTCTGTTTGGAACATGCAGCGTTTCTCTACAACAGAACCCCCATGCAGCGTCTCGAATGGAATATCCCTTACTTCAGGGTGACCAATGAGATCCCCGATATGTCAAGCATCAGAGTCTTCGGATGTCAGGCATATGTGTATATCCCAAAGGAAAAACATAGAAATTCCCTGGAGTCTAGATCTTGATTGATGATTTATCTCGGATCAAAACCAGGGGTCAAAGGATACCGATTCATGGATCCTGAGACTAATACAATTTTCATGGGTGGGAAAGCTATCTTTGATGAAAGCAAGTACCCTAGATGCCACATCGAGCCTTTGCCAGAAAACCCTCCAGAAATGGAAAACCCAGAACCGGCTGATGAGTTTGAGGACCTCATCCCCGGAAATGATGACAATGACAGTCATTACAAAAAACCTCACGACCCTGTTCCCACTGGACAGGATCACCCTGAATCAGATGATGACTTGCCATCTAGCGAGCCCGACAATGAACCACAGGTACCCACTCCGGAACCCGAACAAGTACCAGATCAACTGATCAGGGAACGACGAGTTCAGAGAATGCCAGGTAGCATCTATGGGGAAGACACCCCTGCTTCTGATCTTGAAAAAATGGATCGAAGATGTAGATTAGGCGGTCAAACGGCATGGATGAATGATCTCCTAATGGAGGCAATCTCTATCCAAGTGGGCATCATCGAAATGTCACACAAAGACATATACACTCTTCCCAACAAAGAAGATTGGTATGCGGCAGAACGAAAAGAGCTAGACATGCTCAAAAGCCGCAGGGTGATCACGGAGTTAGTACCCCTACCTACAGGGAGGAAAGCTCTAAGGAACAAATGGGTTTACAACGAAAAATCCGACGGGCATTTGAAAGCGCGCCTTGTTGCAAAAGGTTTCTCACAGGTAGAAGGGATCGACTTCGATCAGATCTTCTCACCGGTAGTGAGGTACGAGACCGTCCAGTTGATTCTGGCATTGACAGCCCTTGAAGGGTGGTTCATGACATTCCTGGACGTCTCATCAGCCTTCCTCTATGGAACACTCCGTGAGGTAATTTACATGCGACAGCCTGAGGGCTACATAGTAAAAGGGAAAGAGCACTTCATGTACTGACTATACAAAGCCCTATACGGACTTAAGCAGGCCGCATTAGCCTGGTGGAGGGAACTCAATTCCTCCATGAAAAAGCTCGGTTTTGTCCGGCTTCACTCCGATGCGGGAGTTTTCATTCACACAAGTACCAAAGGGGAAACTGTAATTGCCGTCATTTATGTCGATGACTCTGCTTTTCTCGGCACAAACCGAGAATACATGCTAGAGAAAAAGAAGGCCTTCATGACAACATGGGAATGTAGGGACCTAGGCCACCTAGTGTCTAATGGGGAACCGAAAGAATTTCTCTCAATCCAAATAAGGCAACGTGGGAAGAAAATCTTCATTGATCAAGTACCTTACCTTGAGAAAATTCTCGCACGAATGGGGATGAGCGAATCCAATGCCACCCACACCCCACTCCCGACGGGCTACAAACCCATGAAGTCCGAAGATGAACCCAATGCCGAACTCAGATCCAAGTACCAATCCGTCATCGGATCACTATTGTACTTAATGATCGGGACAAGACCCGACATTTGTTTCGCCGTGATCAAAATGTCCCAATTTTCCGCAAACCCTACCAAATGCCATTTAGAAGTGGCAAGGGATGTTTGCAGGTATTTGAAGGCAACGAAAGATTACGCGATCATGTATGATGGTGATTCTGGGAAAGGAATCTACGCATTTACAGACTCCGATTGGGCGTCAGACGAAAACACCAGAAAATCCACCACTGGTTACTTCATATCGCTGGCATCTGGAGCAGTAACATGGGTTTCATCGGCGCAAAAAACCATTGCCCTCTCTTCCACAGAAGCAGAGTACATGGCGCTATCAGATTGCAGTCGCGCAGTGACATGGCTTAGAAGCATGCTTGCCGAACTTGGAATGCAGATCGGATCAGTTCCGATCTATGGAGACAACAATGGCTCCGTCTTTATCGCATCCAATCCTGTAACTGAGAAGCGATCCAAGCACATCGACGTGCGATTCCACTTTGTCAGAGAAAAAGTATCCGAAGGAATTATTACGGTCGAATTCATCGAAGGAGTGAATAACCCTGCAGACCTTTTAACTAAGAATCTGGGGAAAATCCTCTTCAACAAGTTTATCCCGTACTTTGGATTACTTAAAAACTAGACAAAGAAAGAGTACCTATATGGGAAAAAGTAAAGATGTATTTAGAAGTATGTACTAAATATGGGGGGGTGTTGAAACTTTTCCATCACATAGATTAGATTAGATTAGATTACATCACGTGACCATTTACACATCTTCGATTACATACTTGTTTGGTTGGTACAAACAGTAGTACAGTATATAAGACCAGGAAACTGTCAATATCAACAAGTTGTCTCTTGACTCTTAACCAGCTCCATCGCTCTTACCAGCCTCAACCGCTCTCACCAGCCCCACCCTTCTCAACCAAGTAAGTGACTAGAACGGTAGAGTAGAGTACTTCCACTGTAGCTGTGTTGCTCAGTACATCTGCGGCTAGCACCCAGGTGGAACTTCAACAGGTCCATGGGCGGTCCGGCTGATCCACTTTCCTTTTTCGGGAATAGGTACCCACAATAGTTAGTTAGTTACCCCACCTCCGCTGTAGAAAAATTTTCTGACGCTATATCCTTAATTTTTTTTTGACACCCCCTTGGTCCCGAAGTGGGCCTTCAAAGCACTTTGAGCAACTCCTCGAGAAGCTCATTTCATCCCCCCTCCCCATTTTTTGTGTTACTCACTCATAGTCATGTGAATCAATGCCATTTCTATGTTAATCTTAACCAAATAGCATCTATTTTTTTTTATGTACCAACTTGGGGGTGTCACATGTCTGTATCGGTACATAGGGGGTGGTGCAATACTTTTCTTGCTTACTGTACATCATGTAGGATCCCCACAAGATACTCACAGGCTCATTTGGTCACGGTGAGTCAAGAGTCTTCAAGAGTTTCAAGAGTTTCAGATTAAACTACATAGTTATAGTATAATTGTTGATTTAAAGTATGAATAAAAACTTGTCAGAAAAACTCATGAAAAAAAGATTGAACTCATGAGCTCTTGGCTCTTGACTCATATGCACTCATATGCACTCATACGAGCTTGTAGGAGTCAATATGAGCAATTATGAGACCTCATGAGAAACTTGTAGGAAAACTGATGCATCAGCATCAGTGAAATGCCAAATTACTTAATCCACACTTGATGTACTTGGGCCAGCACTAAGTCAGGTCTAAGTACTCGACATAGTTTAATTTGTACTTAGGGAAATGCATACTTATTACCTTCTTGCACAGTTTAAGTTGCTTCAAGTTGGGGCAGGCCATCACAAAATAGCATCCTGCTTAAACTTAACTTGAACCCACATCAGCAAGCACTGATTTTTTCTGAAGATTGTTGCAGATGGTGTTACACTTTTTCACCCTCTTCCTGTGTGCCTTCACACGACCCCTCGACCCTTGATCCTTATCAAATCCTGTTTCACTTCACTCCGACGACCCTGGGACATGCGTCCCCTCTATCAGCACTATGACTCATAACTGACTCAGACTATTCCTCTTTTAGCTACATTTTCACTTGTTATCTCTGACTCATGGCCTTGAGGCCTTATCTCTGACTCCTATGCCACAGCCCCCTTTAAACATCTAACTAACCAATGGCCTATTTAGCTCCTGCGCAGCACCTACTTATTTATAGCCATAGAATAACATATATAAGACCTGTAACCTTAGGGTAGAGGTCCTTAGCTTGACCTAGGCATACAACACTTACTTGTCTATTCTTTGAACGCTCTCCAACTAAGTGCCTTGCGAGGACTTAGCTCTGCCAGACCCCGAACCGAGTTGTCCTTCTGAGGAACTCGCTGATCTTGATCAAGTCATCCTACTGAGGGACTTGTGTGTGGAAACAGTACAAACCCACGTGACCAGGACCTTGTACCGATTTTAGGCTATCGCCGTAACAAAAGGTCAAGCTGATCTATGTCGTCAACCCACTGCGGTTTTAGACGCAAAGATTCCTCCCCGACGATCAACCTTTGGAGTCTCGTCTTACTCAGAAGCTGAACAGGAGTTCGTTGACGCGCCCATCACACCACGACAACCGCCGACACCATACAGAAGAGTAACCTCCTCTTTTGTACCAGTCAACCTCACAACACCCTCTTACCTCTTCCCGAGATGAATCCAACCGCCGCCAGCTGCTGCTGTTGCTGCACCAAAGACCCCAGACACCCCAGTTAAACCAGTACCTGTAGAAATGACTTCTCAGGCAAGAACCCCAGAAAAAGAGATCAAGATCAGCCCATCAGCGATCTTCAATAGAGACAGAAGAAAACTGTCAGAATTTTTGTTCGACATGAACTTATATTTGGAAATGAACGAGGACATCTACAACTCTGACAAGAAGAAAATCCTCTTCACAGTCTCGTACATGAAAGGAGGAACCGCTGGGCCATGGAAGGAGTCTTGGTACAGAGACATCACCACCGCCGGAGTACTCACCTACCCGAAATACACGGACTTTATTGAGAAACTGAGGAAATCATTTTCCCCGGTTGACAAAGAAGGAGACGCCTTGACCATGATGAAAACGCAGAAGATGGAGGGCATGACAGCTGATGAATTCGTAGAAAAATTCAAACTATGGGTTGCAGAGAGTTTGATCACAGAGGAGCGATCTCTCAAGGATTACTTCATGGAGGCATTGCCACACGCACTCCGAGACAAGATTCTGGGCCTGGACAAGATCCCAGGAACAGTTGATGAATGGTACACCACGGCATCCAGATTGGACAACCAGTGGAGGAGAGCCAAGGCAGTCTCTCAAAGGCTTAGGCCTGATGGAGGAAGAAAGAAGTTCAAGGTTAACTATAACCCTGCACCCCGAAACACACACTTCGCTCCAGACCCAAACACCATGGACATCGACCGGCTGACTGCAGAAGAAAGAGATGACCACTTCAAAAAAGGGTTGTGCTTCGTCTGCCATCAGGCAGGACACCGTGCTGATGCACACAAAGGAGGAAAGACCCCGGTTGCGAACAACACATTCAAGAAAGCTTCCGATGCATATGCCCATATCCAAGGCATTTTCAAGGACTTACCAAATGAGGAACAAGATGCCTTAATCTCTGAGATGGAGAAACAGGGTTTTCAATAAAGCGGCCTGTACCGATGTCAGGCTCCGCTCAGTTTTCAATCTCCCTATCCCCTGTAATTGTAGCTGACATGAATGACAAATCTTTTTCAATCCCCATTTCAATGTCAGGAGAAGGAGAAAGCATCAATGAGAAACTAAAGATAAATGCCCTGATAGACTCAGGAGCAGGAGGAACCTTCTTGGATCAGAAGTTCGCCACAGCCAACCGAATGGAGCTTATTCTGTTACTAAAGCCCATTCACGTGTTCAATGTGGACAGGACAAAGAACAAAGAAGGGACGATCACCCATTGCACATGGAAGAAGATCTGGATTGATAACAAAGAACTCGATGTCAGATTCTTGGTCACTGGACTTGGAAAGGAAACCACCATTTTGGGGTTACCATGGTTAAAACAATACAACCCAAAGATTGATTGGAAAAAAGGAACCTTGGATATCAAAACGATCAGGTTCAAGAAGACCCTAGCAGGAGTCATGAGGAAGAAATTTGATGAGCTCTTAGCGTCAAAAGCCAAGAAACCCATTGCAATTGCTGCATGGATAAAAGAAAAACCCGAACAAAAGATCTACGCGACGATAGAAGAAATTGATGATGAAGAGACCCTTAAACAAAAAAAGGAGGCTCTACCGGCAAATGGACCTATCTTGAAAAGGATAGATGAAGGATCAGACGATGACCTCGACCTATTCAGGACATATGTCACAACGGACAAACCCATTAAGGATATTTGGATCCAGGCCAAAACCTCAATCTCCCAGAAACTCTCACACAATACGGACACCGCGGACAAACCAAAGAAAGAACTACCAGAACGATGCGATCAATATTGGAAGGTGTTCGAGAAAACGGCATCTGAGAGATTACCGGAACACAAACCATGGGACCACGCAATTGACTTGAAACCGGACTTCACCCCGAAAGACTGTAAAGTTTATCCTTTGTCACCGGAAGAACAAACAAAATTGGACGAATTCCTTGATGAGAACCTTCAAAAGGGGTACATCAGACCCTCGAAATCACCAATGGCATCACCCTTTTTCTTTGTGGCTAAAAAGGACTCGGATAAACTCAGACCATGTCAGGACTATCGGCGATTGAACGAAGGAACGGTAAAGAACGCATACCCATTACCCCTGGTCGGAGATTTACTGGACAAACTGAAAGGAGCAAAGGTCTTTACTAAACTGGACATGCGTTGGGGATACAACAACGTATGGATCAAACCTGGCGATGAATGAAAGGCTGCATTCAAAACCAATTGAGGGTTGTACGAACCCTTGGTTGCCTTCTTTGGACTGGCAGGCATGCCACCCACCTTCCAGGCAATGATGAACAAAATTTTCAAAGAGGAACTTGAGGAAGGATGGTTGCTCATTTATTTGGACGACATCTTCATATTCTCAGTCAATGATGAAGATGACACCGAATGGACACTCCACGTACTCAGAAAGATGATAGAGAATGACCTCTATCTCAACCTGGAAAAATGCGAATTTGGAGTCAGACAGTGTGAATACCTCGGACTCATTATCAAAGAAAACGAAATCGAGATGGACCCTGTTAAGTTATCGGGAATAGTGAAATGGCCAGAACCTGTAACTGTGAAACAGGTCAGATCCTTCCTTGGATTTGGAAACTTCTATTGAAGGATTATCGGACACTACTTGGACATTGCCAAACCCCTGAATGATCTGACCAAAAAGGATCAGGAATGGGAATGGAATGAGGACTGCCAAATGGCATTTGACACGTTAAAGGACAAATTCGTGGAATCACCAGTATTGTTAATGCCAAACGATGACAAGCCGTTCATTATAGAATCTGATGCATCCAAATGGGCGACAGGAGCAGTATTGCGCCAACAAGATGTGAATGGAGACTGGCACCCCCACAAGACAAAATGCAAACTTTGGCCTCTGCAAATGATAATGAGAAAGGGTTTGTAAAGTAAAATTTTGTGAACAAGACTTTGGCTGCACAGAAAGAAAACCTTTCTTTGCACCGAAAACTAATGCAATACTTTGAATTTGGCTATATTATTTTGAAAGAATTTGGCATCTAAGTAATAAGATATTTTGCTGATGGGAAAAAAAATATTTCTCTGGACAAAAGTTGAAAGAGAAAGTAATGGGAAATTTGTATTTTTCATATTTCATTTAGGCATTAAGAATGTTTTGGTTTTGCATTTGCCATGTGTTCTGCCAAATGATTATTTTGTCAATTGTTTTCAAAACATATTTTGCATGTGCCAAATCAAATGTTTTCAAATTTCACATGTGCGAAAAACAAAAAAAAAACTTTGGCACATGCAAAATTTGAAAACATTTGATTTCACAAACCATTAATCCAAAGAAAAATGATTAAACCAATTAACCAATTCATTGCAGGATATACATAATTACAAAATTAATGAAGTATGGTATACATTGCCCCCACCTCTTCGCACCTCCGCCTGCAGTTCATCGTGGACTGGTGCATCCCCCCATGTTTGTGCGCATGTCCCTGACATCGGCCTGTTCTTTGGTGCGTCAGGGGGCTCACACAGGTGATGTGTCAGGGTGCTTACCTGGCAAGTACGCGCCATGCGTATCTAACGGCGGTTTTCCGCCCTGTCTTGCCTCCCACGCATGCCCAGTGCACCTGTTGCCATTCTCGTGTACCATTTCTGCGCCGTTCTCGTCTCTCCCGTGGCATTTCTCGCATGTCTCCTGTGTCCCACCGTTGCTCATGTGTCCCTAGTGTTTAAAGGTCCGATTCGGTCCGGTTTTTGACCCTCAAAATTTAGAGACCGAGACCGAGACCAATTTTTTGGTTCACAAAAAAACTAAACCAGACCGATGCAAGACTGGTGCATCGGTTCTGTTTACCTCAAAGAAGTGAGACTGGACTGGTCTCAACCAGTTTAAACCAATATATTACAAGTAAAATAAGACTAAGGACATGCGCGCACAGCCCAATGCTGTGCACGCGCGTCGTACTCCCTCAATTGGTCCTCTGTGGGCTCAGCCTAGCCCCATGTGCTTTTGGGCGTGACTTGACGCCGTTGGGCATGAAAGGGGGCCATTGGGCACGTGTTGTGGCAGGTGCGCGGTGCCGTACAGCGTGAAGGGAGGCCGTTGCGCATGAAGGAAGGGTGCTGGGTGTGAGTCAATGGCGTTGGGGATGCGAGGTGGCCGTTGGGCACAAGGATTGGGCAAGCAAGGCGGTTGTTGGGCATTAGAGGGGCCGTGGGGCACTAGTTGGGGCAGTTGGGCAAGAGGGGCAGCCGTTGGGGACACGAGGCAGCCGTTGGGCATGAAAGGTGGCCGTTGTGCGTGGGTTGACAGGGTTGAAGGCAAAGGGATGGCGTGGCATGGGTCAATGGCGGTGGGCACAAGTCAGGACCGTTGGGTGTGAAAGGAGGCCTTTAGGCATGAAAGGTGGCCATTGGGCATGGGTTGATGGTGTTGGGGGCGAAGGGATGGCGTTGGGGGCGAAGGGATGGCGTTGGGGGTGAAAGGACAGCGTTGGGTGTGGGTTGACGCGTTGAGGGCGAAGGGATGCCGTTGGGCATGAATGGAGGCCATTGGGCATGAGTCGGGACCGTTGGGCACAAAGAGACGCCGTTGGGTGCAAAGGGATGCCGTTGGGCATGAAAAATGGCCATTGGGCGGAAGAGAGGGCCATTGGGCATGAGTGGTGGCTGTTATGTGTGAGTAGTGGCTGTTGGGCGGATGTGGTGGCCGGGTGGAGTGGGGGATAAAAAAAGGGTGGGAAGGTTTTGCTGGCAGTTATGGTTCGACTTTCAGCGATTGCCGAGCATGCTCAGCATCAATGCTGAGCCATGCACGTCATTGAAAATTGTGCCCTCAATGCCCAAACCGTGGCACCAAAACCCACAAAAATAATTCTTACCTTATGTAGACATATCTAGAAACTCATAGGAAGTATATATAGAGTTATATACATGAGCTATGGATGGCAGAAAGTTGGTGCTCCAAATTGATGCATCAAAACACAATGTAAATCGTGATGAACAGTGTGGCATGGTGTTTTCAAACACAAAAAACAACATTTTCTAGCTTCCTCCTTTGCACAACATTTGTACTCTAAATATACTATTGAAACAGTGTATGTAAACCTATTCAGACCCTTCAAATAAAATTAAAGGACTTGATGAGGTGAATATGAGCAAAATAGGTCGAAAATTTGACCAAATTTTTTTTGTTTCAGCTTTCGATTCTCCTCATTCAGGGGATCTCACAGCACATTTGTTTTTCAAATTTGGCTCATTCATTAGAGAGATATAACACTTTTACTGAAATCTGCACATTTTATTATTTCTATCTTATCTGGACTTCTAAAAATTATACAAAGTGCTTCAGAAGGTGTATACATATCTATTTATAAGTTCTATCACTTCCAACTATTACTAGACGCACTGCATGTGCCTGCGCGATGCATTTTGCACATTGTTTACTATTATTTGGTGTAGAGCATGGCACCTCTATGACTTAAAATCCGTGGCATCATTCCATAAAATCAACACATATTTATTGACATATGATACTCTGCTACATAATTGATATAGTCTGTAAGCTGACTTCCTCCTGTGTAGCCATATTAAGGAGAAATGCGATGTTTTTTGAGTTTGTTTACATATATTTGACACATTTGATGCACATCATCCAACATCGAAACGACACATCCACCCATTGCTGACTCTGCAATAAGGGGCACAGATGCTGAAAAGGCCAGAATATATTTATAGATTTTATTTATAATCTGTCTACTTGTGATCGAGGCAGGAGGGAGCACGCACACACACCTTTTGTGTTTTTTTTCTAAGTGTGCCTATTTGGGAAGTGGGAAAGTTGTGATGTAGAATGAGTGTGATGCACCAGTTATAATGAATGTGTGGCTCAGTTGGTTAGATAGATGACTGAACTAATGTTCTGTACTGTAGAGGTTGTGAGTTCAATTCTTGCAAATGGTACAAATTTTGCACTTTGCCATTTTGTGATCTTGATTTCTGTTCCTCAGATTGTTCCGTGGAAAATACCGGTTTAAACCGATCCGAACCGGTCTTTGGCCAGTCTTTCAAATTCTAAAGTTTTGAGTGAACTGAAGACCAGCCGTGATCCGAAACCTTAAAAACTGAGACCGGTGGTCCGGTCTCTCACCGGTTCAGTCCCATCCGGTCTCGGTCTGAAATCAACGAAGGTAAACTGGACCTTGAAACACTAGCGGTATGTTGGTTTATTTCACATGCCGGAAATAGTGTTTTAGGGTTCGGTCTCAAGGACCGAGAACTGGACTGAAACCGGACTGCAATGAACTGGTTTTGAGACTGGACCATGGTCTCAGTCTTTAAGGTTTTGCATTACCAGCGGTCTCTGGTTCATTATTTTCCAGGATTTTTAGAGACTGCAAGAAGACTGGTTTAAACCAGTCTTCAACTGAAAATCACCCGCAGTAGGTCTACTCACCAACTGCGGTCTTTTCTTTGAGTTTTTCAATGTATTATTAGTTTCTTGGGTGATTTCATCAGCTGTCAGTGTCAAAAAAATATTCAAATAAATCGATATTCAACCGCGGTAGGTGAGTCTACCTACCACGCCTTTTTTTGGAATTTTATTTTATGTCAAAAGATCATCAAATACATTAAAAAACTCAAAAAAAAAAACGCAGTAGGTGAGTATACCTACTGCAGCTGATTTTCTGTTGCAGACTAGTTTAAACTGGTTCAAACCGGTTCGGTCTCACCATGTGGGTCAACCAAGACCGGTTTATAGTGGTTCAGTCCGGTTTTTTTTCCTTTTGAGTACCATGAAAGACTGGTCTGGTCTTCAGTCCTACCCTTTTTGGGTCAAAAAACCGGACTGGACCAAACCCTTAAACACTACCTCCGCCCAATGCCCACCACTTGTGGCCAACGGCCCGCTATCGCCCCCTCTAGCACCCAATGGCCTACTTTCGCAGACAATGGCCTCCGTTCATGCCCAATGTTCCACCCACACCCAACGGCGCCAACTTGCGCCCAACGACCCCTCCTATGCCCAATGGCCCCCTCTCGTGCCCAACAGCATCCACCCACACCCAACGGCCCCCTATCGTGCCCCACGGCGTCGACTCACCCCCAATGCCACTCCACCTATGCCCAACATCCCCTATCACATCCAACAGCCTCCACTCATGCCCAAAGCTGCTGAATCGTGCCCAACAGCGCCAACTCACACCCAACATGTCAAACAGCCTCTGTTCATGCCCAACAGCTACCACTCCCATACATATATATATATAGCCACCATGTATAATTAATCAACCCACCAAACCTGTTCTAACTGGTGCAGACTGGTTCGGTCCACCGTTCATAGGTCCGATGGTCCGGTCCGGTTTTT
Source organism: Entoloma clypeatum (assembly GCA_963565915.1). Classification (NCBI taxonomy): domain Eukaryota; kingdom Fungi; phylum Basidiomycota; class Agaricomycetes; order Agaricales; family Entolomataceae; genus Entoloma; species Entoloma clypeatum. Next base: position 1,467,985 of record OY751491.1, on the reverse strand, counting down.
TGCCCTTTTCTCATATATGAAGACCGGTCTCAGTCTTGGTCTATGCCCCTCAGAGGCAAAAAAATGAACCGAACTGAACCCTCAAACACTAGCCAGGAGATGTTTGGCCAATTTTTCTTTATGCCGATTGCACATATAACCTAGAGCGTCCGTGGGATGGCTTTCTGAAGAACACATTGCTCGTGAAGGTTTGTTTCTCTGGATTTTTGATTCTAGTCAGCTTATCAGAAATCAGGGGTTCAAACACATTTTCACATCACCAAGTTCAGTTGAAAAAGAAGCCAGAGCAACGAGGTCAGGAAATGTGCATATTCATAGCATGACCACCATGACTTATGCTTCGATTGCGTATGTAGCAACACAGGTGGGCTGAGTTCCTCTTTCTGTTTTCCATCACCCATCATTTTCCTCCACGTGTTAGATCAGGTTTGCATTGAGTTTCTTGCCCATCTTCTCATGGACGGACAAAGAAACAGACTCTGAAGGCTTTTACAATAGTCTAGTGGAATTTCTCAATTCTCCAGAAGAATTATCTGATGTGAAGAAACTGCTAATGTGGTGGAATCGGTGTGATCAACTGCCTCAACTCTCAGTCTTGATCTAATTGTATTCCTGTCTCCACCAGACAAATATTTCCAGGCCATTTTTTGGTCAACAAATGATCAAAGGAAGGAACATTACTCTCCAAATTCAAGGCATTTTGAAGAAAGATGATGGAGCATAACCTCAATGTTCTGTCTGATGCAGGAGTTGGAGTTCAGTAATGACTGTATGAGCTCTATTGATGCTCTACAATGCCTATTCATCACACATTGATTCTTGAATATAATTATTAATTGGTTCCATCTCGTCATAGTAACTGCTTTCATAAGTTGAGAGGCATCTTCTATCACTGCAACGGATTCTAGCATAAGAGAACATATATCTGTTTGGTGGATATTGTGCACCATAGTACAATGCATGTCCACAGAAGGTCTTTCTTGTTAATGGATGTGTCATCTCTGTTAAGACGTCTCAACAGTTGCATTCAAGCCAGCCATGATGGAAATTCTCAGAATGAAAAGCCATTCCTACTATTTTAATGCAAGCAAGAATACCCTTCTCTGGTGGACACATCAATTCTGTACCATACCTGTATCCAATTATGCACATACCAACATCAACAAGAAATCTCTCCTATTATGGCACAATTCTGGCCTTGGTAATTTATCTTAATATTTCATGAATGTTCAGCTACTCCCCACATTCTAACATTGTCAAACACTGAGATATATTGTGTACTTTGCAAGTCATCCCTATTGCATTGAAAATTATCTCATTGATAGAAACACTCTTTGTCTTATGATACATTCCACTTTTGTGAAATATATTTATGTATGGGGTGGGTTACAATATCTCCACAAGATATAAGGAATGCATAGATTAACCAACTTGAGTCTTTCATAAACAGTTGATGAAAACCGCCATGTATACTGTCTCATAGATATGCTTAACAGATGATTTGCAAGAGTTACACATAATGCAAAAAAGGTTTATATGAACAGGGCTTATAAGGAGATGTCAGTTTCACAGAGAATTCATGATGGAAGCAAGATGGCCATTGGGCGCGAGTCGTTGGGCATGAGTGGAGGCCGTTGGGCACGAGGGGCAGCCGTTGGGGACGACATGGCCATGGAAGCAGGAGAGAGCAAGAGATGTGGCATCCACAATATTGAACCCTATTTTATTTATTGTTTTGTATCACATTATCATTTGTTTAATGAAATGAACTACATTAAAGGGGCTTTTATGTCTCAAATATTATGTTGTGAAAAATGAATGGTACAACCATATGAGTGCATTCTAGTATCTGGGATGTATGGCATACATGCAAAAAGCTGGGTGGTGTGGCCAAGATCTGGTAGTATGGCAACACAACGTGCCATACTACCAGACATTGCCAGACATGCCATGCATGCCATCAGCATGTGGTTTTGCTGATGCACACTGGGGTGCCAATAAAAATATGACCCACTAGGGGGACTGTGTCCCTGCCCCCAATGTACTATCCCACTTTCCGATGTCCATAAATTTGGCACACCAGAAGACAGACAGAAAAGAGCTGAGTTGGTTCGTCTCAACAACAACCAATACTGGAATTCTGTTGTGTCTGCTCGGAAAGCTATCTATGGGAACAATCAACCAACCAACAGTGCACACATTTTTTCTGCCAGTATGATCACCACGCAAATTAAATTGACCTCATAGAATACAAGCCAAAACATATCAAGGATCTATTTTCAAATATGATCACTGTATTTGCACAATGCAAATGGCAAAAAAAAACACTTACAGTAATCTCATGGTCCTTGAGACACTACTTCAATTTCCTCATATATTTGCTCACCCCATCCAGTTATACAAATTCTGAGTCAACAATTCTTGAAAGCAAACTCAAAATAATAATAATCCAGATGCTTGAGTCAATAGCTCATGCCAATCTTGTATGAATTGTATTTTATGGTGAAATAGATACTTGTCACACATTTGTGTCCTTGAGACAGTGTGACCAATCCAATAGCAGATGTTATCTGAGATTACATTGCTTATCAAGCGTCTGAATCACCTTCGCTCAAGCCGTCCTCGTCATCCTCAGCTTCATCAACCTCCAGTGACGCTTTCAATGGCTTTTTAGGCTTCATGGGAAGGTCCACCACCCTAACCCCCTCTGCATGTGGTTTTGCACACTGAGTCTGCAACTCATCATGCCATCTCCCAAGGAAATTTCTATACCAGCCATCCTTCATGAGGTCCCCCTCATCCTCCTTTCCCTTGGCTTTTATAATTGCATTCACATGTCGTATGATGTCTTTCCGTGTCAAGGGTATGGCATGATCAGCCGAGGCCAATATAAAATCATCTAGGGCTGATTCTTCAGCATATGTGAGCTCCTGTTTTGACGTGTTGAATGCACTCATCGACTGTTTTCCATTGACAAGACAGCCTAGGGTGTGGTAATCCACCCCATGCTTTGCTGCTATTGGTCTTAGACCATGTTTTTTCCCCGGCTTTTCATTATAATCATCAACTGCTGCCTGATAACGTGGATTTTCGGTGCATCTACACTTCACTTTCTTGACAAATTCTGAGATGGTGCGGCCAGCCATGAGAAAATTTTGGACCGAAAGAGGAAGGTGCTGTACTAAGATGCCATCACAATCAACATGCTTTCATCTCAGGCTGTCACGCTCCTTTGACACTCTTCTTAATAGACACTTTTCATCACAGAATACAGGCTAATCTCCCTGATCTTTTGTGTGGTTATCATCTAGGATGTTTGTAAGATAGGTGCTGCACTTTACTACATTGAAATTGACCAAATTACAAACAAGATCTCACATACAAAGTTTGAGTTTCTCCAAAAAGTGGTTTTTTGCATATTTATATAGAATGACATCCACCACTCTCCTGCATCCCAGATTCAAATATAGTATACTTCTCATATGCAACTATCATATAGCCCAACAAGAAGACCAACGGACAAGAATTGAGTGAGAAAAGGCAAAGTGTCTCAAGGAAGGCACATGTCTCAAGGACCACGAGATTACTGTATTTGTTTGCGATTTATTTCGCATAAGCTCATGGGATATAGAAGCCAATGCCCACAGTGTCTACTCCCACTAGATGCTACTATGAGTACCTGGCCGCGATGATCTCCTGCAAGGACGGAAACTCAACCAAGTTCAAAAAAAGATGAGGAAGAGATCCCAAACTGATTGTGAAGCAATGGTTAGTATTCGAAAAGCTGATCAATAATTTCTCTATGTCTTACCCCAGCAAGGCCTCATATTTGGGATGTTCATGTTCCCTGAGCAGGCCATTGCGCAACCAAAGGTGTCCCGGTGTTTCAAGCTGTAAAAAAGATGTGTATGCATCCCTGGCTCGTATTCTTCTCGGCTTTGGGGTCGTCCGAGATGATGTTTGAGCGGAAAAAAGCTGAACCCGGTCCTGATTCGCGGGCCTTTATCTGTGTTCGCCAGGCCCAGATCATTTTCGCCAGCTCACTGATTCACAAGATACAGGTCCGCAACAGCCTCCGACCACCTCCGTCGACATACCTTCAGTCGGTCTCACGCAGGTCCACTCCGGAAGCGACGAACGCGATGGCTCTCATGAGGTCCGAATGAAACGAATACGAGTGATCTTTTTTCGCATTCCCACTACACGGCATAGAAATGACATGGAGATAAAGAGGGCTCGTACCCTTCCGGGAGCCCTACTTAACCAGCATCTGGCACGTGATTGACACGTTGAAAGTACTCGGCGGAGCAAACTCGCAGGGTCACACCGAAATCGACACGAGCATGTTATGATAGGCCAACGACCTCCACTGCGCGTTTGACGTTGGATGGAGTGAAGTAGTCTCATGGAGTGCCAGGACCCAGCAGCACCTCCGAATCCTTCGGAACTGTCCAAGTATAAAGCAAACGTACCGCGGCCAATGGTCCTCGGATTCAAGTGCAGCAATACGAGAAGTGGGAAACAAAACGATGACCGGGTAAGTGGGATCCATCATCCATGCCACCTGAGCCCCGAGTCCTTACATGGTTTCGACCACCACGCTTGCTGAGAAAAACCAGCAGCCTGCCCGGCATACGACGATTTCAGTGGACAGGAACGGGTCAAGGCACATCCTTAGGAACGTATTGTTTCATGGAAATCTCAAGCTACTCACGGCCAAACAATCGCAGGAGGATAGCCTTAAAAGGTCGCTGCGTTGGACTAATGGAAGGAACCCTTACCCCTCGAAGGCCTATAACCCACAATGTTGAAAATGGAGTTCACTCTCGCACTTGTTGCTCTCTTTACTCTCTTCGTTTACCCATCCGTGGCTGCTCCCGCCAATGATGGCGCAGAGGTACGTCCACATCGACGAGGTGCTCCTCCTGCCCAACTCGACACTATCTACAGGTCACCCCCCGTTTCCCATCCTGCGCAGGCAGTGGGCTAGCGGTCGCGTTCTACAGAGCATACAGTCCCAAAGTCATCGACCATTTCTACACCACCAACGCCACCGAGTACAAGATCGCCACCACCACCGGCGGGTACAATGCCGAAGGCCGCGTGGGCAGGATCTTCCCTTCCCCGCAGCCCTTAACTACCCCGCTGTACCGGCTCTTCAACCCCACTCTCTACGACCACTTCTATACTATCCTAATGGTAGAAAAGACCGACGCGATCAGGCTTCATGGATACAAGAGCGAGGGTATCGCGGGCTATGTTTACGTTAACCAAGACTGTGGTTCGGTTCCACTATACCGTTTTTATAACCATCAAGCGACCAGCCATTTCTACACGTTGTCGGAACCTGAAGGGGGCCACGCGGAGCAGAAGCTGAACAACGGCTACGAAGGAATCGCCGCTTACATCTACAATGTTTAATTCAAAGTTGGTTTCGCTGTTTGTAATGCGGAATCTACCTACCACTGCACTGGGATGCACCGGATTATTTCTGTGTGTAAATCATTTTTATATCGATCGTTCCGCTCTTCGCAGCTTTCTAGCTTTCTTCAGATAGATTAATTAGGTCCGGGCTCCACCTACATACAGTTCTGTTCCATTTAATCTCGAAAACCGTTCTCAAAAGGTTGGTGGTATTTGTACACTCTGTTCTTCCAGAGTCACGTATACATACTAGCTTATCGATCTCTAATTTACCACTGGCAATTCGTTATTTGGGAACCTACCCGAAGAAATACCATATAGCCTGAAAGAATCTGGGTATATGGATCTTGTGACAGACTTGTATATCCTTTTAACAAAAACCCCTTCACAAAACGTGTTCTGTATTTGGTTTCTGCAGGTTCCGATCTGTGTCCGGCGACATCAAGCGGGGCGTAGAGCTCGTATCCTATTCCTATCTTCCAAGCACGTTTCACCGATTAATACACACACCCACCATCAACATATATACATTCATCGGGGATCCTTCGATCCTTCCCCCCACCACAATCACGCACTCACCTCATCGCTCTTCACCTCAACCACGCTCCCCGTCAAGTTCTCCCCCTCCTCCCCGTCATCCTCCCTATCCACATCAACAACTCCCAACAGCCCATCCAGCTCCTTCACCCTCGCCTCCCACTTCTCTACCTCTGCCAGCTTCTCCTTCAATGACGCGATCTCTCTGTCGATCCCCATGCGTTCCTCCGTCGAGCCCACCTGCGTGAGCGTCCACTCCCCCGTCCCGTCGCCTTTGAGTGTGAGCAGGTGGGTGTGGTATTTCATCAAGGAAGGACTGGGAGTGAATGGGGTCAGAGGGAACTGGGAGTGAGAGTCAAGGTGGCTTACCGGAGAGAGATGGTGACAAGGGTGTTCCCGAGGGATTTCGCATGTTCGTACATCCGCCCTTCGACGTCGCTCGATACAGCACTGGTACATTCTATCAAACAGAAAAAGATCGGTCTCATTTAGATTAAAATTTAAAAAAGGAACGTGCGACGTACCATCCAAAATCGCAAACCTCGGCCGGTGATAAAACACTCGTGCCATCGCCATCTAGAAAAGAGAGACAAAACCAGTTTATCAGGAAAAGCCCAAAACAAAACCGACCCAACAAAGAAAGAACCTACCCTCTGCTTCTCCCCACCGCTCAACACATCCCTCCACTCCTTCCTCCTCCTCCACCCTCCCTCTCTCTCCGGCAAATACGCCAAAAACAGCCTGTTCAGAATCTCCATCAGCTCTGTACGAGTGCGGGTAGGTCACCTGGTCGAGCAGCGTGCCTGTGACCAGGTACGCGCGCTGCGGGACGACGAACAGCGCTTCTTTGAAGAGGAAGACGGGGAGAGGTTGACAGGCGGCCATAGCCCGGCCAACACCCGCGCGACGGACGTTTTCCCGATGCCGTTGCTCCCCGTTATCATGAGGTGCGTGCCCTCCTTGAGTACGAACGACAGGTCCTTCACCAGCGCAGGGTGCTCCGCCGCCACCGCCACCGCCGCCGCCTTCTCGTCCACGGCTGGCACAGGGACAGGGACACCAACGTCGACGGGGCTGAGGGCGCGGTCGCCGGCGGGGTCGACGATGTCCTGTGGGAGCGGCTGGAGGTTGTAGCGTCGAAAGGAGGGTGTAGAGCCGCGTCGTGAGAGGAGGAGGCGCCTGTTGGAGATGTATGCTATATATATGCGAGAACAGAGATGAGACTCCGGGGTGTCTTAGGGGATATGCGCAGAAAACGCACTTTCAGTACGGCCGGCAACTGTCTTCTTCTTTCCTCCGTTGGATGCTTTTTTGCGTGTGAAGAGGAGGGGTACGGCGATGAGGCCGTAGCCTGCGGCGGACCAGAGGTACTTGATAACGTAGTCCTCTGTCCATTCGTAGGCTATGCGGATCTGGAAAGTTTCAAGCAGGGATACATCGGGGCGATGAGATAACTGTATATGGAGTTGATGTGTTTAATCAGTTTCAGGTATGCGTTAGTGAGGATGTCGCGCTCGCGCAGGCCACCGTCGTAGATGTTGAACTGGTGAGTGGGACGCTGCAGAGCACGGCAATTTCCGAGTTCGGCTGTTGACTAGATCATGGTCCAGATGGGGAAATCAGATAAGATCTGTGATTTTTCCCCAGGTGAGAACCTGCTGCTCTGAAAAAATACATCATCACAAATGTGTTCATCCGTGTTGAGGGGATGGTTTAGGAGCCTGCGAAAAGAACAGATATCTTGCCCAAAATACCATTTGTGACCAGGAGTTTGAAAGTTACTAGTGTTTGAAATGCTTGTCTACCACTCTCTCTGTTGTACATAGCAACTGCTTATAGTGAGAAGATATCATGGTATTTATCATACCAAGCCCATTACAGAAGCCAGTAGAGATATTCTCAAAACTGGAAAGCTGGTGAGAGATTTCATGATTTTCTTCATCTAAACAAGACCAAAGTGTGACCAAGCTGTAATGAAGGTTTCAAACACAATTTTCAACTCCCCCTCACCAGAAAGCCTTGGTTGGGATCTACCATGCACTTATTGCTCATGTTAAGGTGCAGTACTGTACCATTTCAATCAATTTGTTGGTCACACATAATGGGGCTCTTGAAACACTGGATTGTCATGTTTGTCATGCTTCCCTGAGCCTGACAACAAATGCAGCACACAGGATTTCCAAAAATGGCACCAAAAATGACGAAAATCAGTCACTTGAGTTGACCTCACAGAAATTTGCAACCGCGACGAAATCAAAATTTCCACCTAGTGTACTCTAACTAACAGCCTAATTAGGCTGGTCCCACAGGGTGTTTGGTCCCAGCCTAATTAGGCTTGATATCATCAAATCCCCAACACCAGCGTTAAATCACCCCTCAAAGTAACAAAAAGACTCTGAATACAAGTTTCCTCCACCTATTTGGGAAGGCCATGCACTGACTGCGTTCTCGGCCATATCGGCTATTACCGCCCCGCCTCCTCCCACGTCCCACGCCCCCTCAGTGCCAATTTAGGAAGGCCATGCGCTGACAACGCTCGGCTATTGCCATCCTGTCTCTCTCCACCTCCAACGACCTTCGCTCCCTCCGCAGTGCTCCTCACTGCCATCAACAGCAACGACGGCTACGATGGTTACCGGATAGTACCACCTCACTGCCACCCTCCTTGCGCAGTGCCCCGCGCCGCTGTCAACAGCAATGATGGCCTTTGAATAGCACCCACCTCGCCATTGCCTTGTGCCACCGCCAACGGCGCCGATGGCTGTCAGATGACTCCACCTCATTGCCCTCCCCATTCGTCCTCCCTGCACAATGCTCCTCATCACCATCAACAGCAACGATGGCTGTCGGATTCTGAGTATCACCTCACTGCCTTCTCGGTATTGAAGTCCTACACCTTATCAACAATGTTGGAGACACAGCTGACCCGCTCTGCCTTCTCTCCCCTCCGTCCCTTCATCCCTCCCATTCTCACTCATCACTGGCAGCATTGGCACTCAAAACGCTCACACATTTTCGTTGGATCAGATAATACTCGTTGTCAACAGCGATGACGCCGCTCTGCCTTCTATTACCCTTGCTCATCATGTCCTCATTCTACACCAGTGGTGTCGGCGCTCGCGGCGCTCGTGATGCTCATGCATTTTTGTTGGTTGAACCTTGTCAACAGGCGACGACATACCCCCACACTGCCTCTTCTTGGAGCTTCAAACATAACATTCACTGTGCTTCGTTTGGGCGGTGCGTTTGGTGCACGATTGCAGGGTGCCCACCACTTATTCGTACGTCCGTCGTCTCTACCATGTTTCCCGTCCCTCCTAATCAATCCCATTCATCAGCTGCGTCGGTGTTTGGCAAAATGATTGTGTTGAGATTATCGCCAATGATCAGGGTAATAGGACAACCCCTTCTTACGTCTCCTTCTCTGAAAATGAGCACCTAATCGGCGATGCCACGAAGAACCAAGTGGCCATGAACCCCCACAACACGTAGGTTGTCCTTGATTCTCCTGCAATCATGTTTAATGTCACCCATCCAGCGTTTTCGATGCCAAGTGTCTCATTGGTCGCAAGTTCAATGACGCGGAGGTGCAGTCTGATCTCAAGCACTTCTCTTTCACCGTGTTCGACAAGGAAGAAAAACCTCACATTCAGGTTGAGTATCATGGCGAGCAGAAAGAATTCGTGAGTTTGATTACTACACCGACTCTTAAGTAGTATTTAACATTTTGACATAGTCCCCGGAAGAAATTGCCGAGTCATACGTGCTCGTGACGCTCATGCGTTTTTGATTAATTGAACCTTCTCAGCAGGCGACGACGTACCTCCTTGCTGCTCTACCTCCTCTCTCCTCTCACGTCCTCACTCTGCGCCATCTGCTATGGATTTTTTCCCAATGGTCCACCTACCACCTCGCATCTTAATGACTTGCCGACTTCCTCCGACAACCATGTATGTCAGCTCCTAATGCCTCACTCTGCACCCGGTGCTCAAAACCATGATGGGTTTCCTCCCGATGGCCTGCCAATTGCCTACTTCCACCTCACTGCACCTTTCTGCTACTTTCCTTCTTCACTATATTCATCGTGGGGTATGTACATATTATTCTGACTCCTCTGCCTATTTCTTACAGCTCTATTACTGCTAGACTCCATGTTGTTCGCTGCTACATTCCTTCGCGGACCCACTTTCGTTCACAAACCTATTTTCTTTCACCGACTTACTCCCTCGCCTCACCAACTTTCCCGATGTGATTTGCGGTATATTGCCATGTTGTTTCATTTGCCTGCATATATCTATTCATCGGGACGCAACATATAATGGTTACTAAAGAACAACAAAGCATCATCCTATTAACATGAAGGGAGACAGAATTTGTGAGGGGTGGGAACATTTGTACTTCTTGGATGCTCGGCGTGGTTCCTGGTTCTCTTTGGAGGTCTCAGGATCCTGTCTTCGGTTCCGTTTCTTTCTGTGATCAGATCGACGACGACGGGGGACAGGAGCTGTGATTTCGCCACCCTCAATTTGTCTCCTGTGCTTGTCTTCGAGAGCAGAGAACTCGTCATCTGTGAGCTTCTTCCAGTGAGTTTCGCCAGTACGCCACTGCTGGAGAAGATTCTTGAGCTCTGGAAGAGCACTTGACGATTGACTGAGGTTTTTGAAGGGTATAGTGTCAGGCCATCCTTCAATGACAACCTTGTAGCGCTGTACGATCTTCTGCCAATAAAGCTTCCATTCCATGCGAGCATTCTCATCTTCCGTAATAAGTTCTTTAATGGTAGATAGTATCAACAATGTATTGACACGAAACACAATTGATTTTACTCACTGAGCTCATTCACAATCTCCAATTGTATATCCCCTCATATAGCTGAGACAAGTTGCTGGTGATTTTATGCTGATCACAGAGATCAGAGAGTTTATCGGTGTCCAGACAACCGTTATCAGAAGATTGATTAGGACGCTCACATCGAGACATCCCAGAGCCACATCATCACGTCTTACTCGAAGCAGCAGATCTACGCCCACTTCACCACCGAAGAACAACAGACCGAGTACAACCGCTGGGCACGAAACGAGAGACTTGACCCCTTCTTGAGACCAACAGACGCGCAGGAACAGAGATTCCTTAGAGATTTACAGAGGAAATACTCTGAACGTTTTGCCACCGATTCCGCCGACGAGTCCCCTGACAAATTTACTTTTGACTCTGCGCAGTCAGATATCGAACAGATGCCTAGAACAGAGACTCATTTTCAATCCTTACCTGTATCCCGAACCCCATCTTCATCCCAACAACCCGACCCCTCTTCTCCTCCGCAGACTCTAGACATGGCAGAAGCCCCAGCAGTACAGACAATGGATACATCCAAGATCATCAAGGATCCTGGGATGTTCAAGGACAGATACACCTTTGACGAGTGGTGGAAAGCCACCAAATAATACATCAGGTTCCAAAAGAGCCTCACAGATGATCAGAAGATTCTTGCGGTGCTATCCTGTATGATGGAAGGGTCCGGCAGACACTGGGCCAGTAACAAGTTAGACGCTCTTGCTGTCAACAATGAGAACATCACCTGGCTAGGTTTTTCCGATGACATCGCCACACGATTCTCCATCGCCAACAAGTCGGTTGCTGCCAAAGCAAGACTTGAAGTCCTGAAACAAGAGAAACGCACCGTTGACGAATTCTTGGATGAATTCGAAGAATCTTGAAGCTGTCAAACCTTGGTGAAGAAACTGGGAAATACATCCTAGAGAAGAACATCAACCGCAGAATCTCTGAACAAGTGGCTAGTGATGGCAAGACGTACACCAATTACGCAAAGGAGATCCGAAACAAAAAACAACAGATGGAAGGACACACACTGGTCATTCGAGGTGGCGGCGACATGTGCACCAGATTGGGTACCACTTATGGGGGTCAGGGCAAGGCCATGGAGATCAACAAAGCAGGAGTAGCCCGTTGCTACAACTGTCAATGCTTCGGTCATCTGGCAACATCATTCATTTGGAACTTTACCGAAATTTGCTTTGCCGTGGCTGTTTTTGCCTTGTGTTCTTCAAATGTACGGATTAATTCATTTCGCTCCCCGCTTGTCAGCGTCTCATAAGTCTCCCAGTGCTCGGTAATGAGGGCTGGTAAAATGCCTTTCCCAGATGCACCTGCATGAATAAACATGTTAGAACACATTACAATTGACATCAGCGAGTGTCATGCCATGATTCTCTTTCTTGTGAGACATTTTCCAAACAAATGCATTCCAAGGATTTGTTCTTATGTGGCGTTTTCGGGTGAGTTGACTTTCCATGTGAAGGTCCAGCTGGATGTGACGGACACTCTTGTCATGCGAAGAGGCCAAGTCTGCCGTAATATCGTTGACTTTTGACCAGGCATCTTTCATGGCATTATGGTAATTTTGCGCAGATTGTTGGCGGCGTTCCCGAAGAGCTGCGGCACTAGCCTTGGTGAGTTTTGGATAGCTGCGAACCCGTCGGCCTTGAGTGGTTCGAGAGGACACTCTAGCCGGCTTGTAGAAGCGTGTCTTCATCATATAATGGTGTTGACGACTTGGAGGGGGGAGGGGGTGGTTCAACACAGGGGACCCAAGAACGAAGTGCAACCCATGAAATAATTTTTATTCAGACAGCAAAACATACTAGAGATCGTGATATAATCTAAATTTCTTTTTAGACATGGTGCAATGGTACCGATCATCAGCATTGGTTGTGGGAGTCTTGGAACAGGAAGAGAATGGCGCACCCAGTAGATCGATCATGCCGATGAATTAAATGCACCAAGCAAATTGTAAGAATATAAAATCCCCCTCTGCAGGTTCGCAATTAAGTTAGTAAGTTTTCGGAACAACAAGAGGTTGGCACACCAAGTAGATCAATTGCACCATGAAATTAGGTGCACCAGTCAATCAAGATTCATGGTGCAGGTTCACCAATCATCAACACAAGCCCTAGCAAGTTAGTGGGTTTTTGGAACCACAAGGGAACAGCGCGCACTGTGCACCAAGTAATAAATTGAAGGAACAGAATGTCAATAAAATTCAGGCCGCTTGTGAAAGATCAGATTCAATTCGATCAACGCCATGAAAAAGAATGCTAATTCAAAACATTCAGCCGAGCCTACAAAAGCGGCTGTTTGTTAGATGCAGGATATAGTTTAGTTGCCATTGCAGACAAACCTTCAGGACTGATTATATATAATCAAGGATCCATTCCGTTATAGCCATTTAGGAAAATTGAGAATCCTGGGCCATCCCGTTGGAGCCATTGCAAAAATCTAGATTCAAATCAGGCAATTTGGTATTGAAGTCTGGAAGACGACAAACAAGTAGGGCAACTAAGCAACTAAAAAAAACAGCTACACAGTCACTAAATTCAATAAGAAACAAGTCAGCAAATAAAAAGGGCAATGGATCAAAGGATATAAATGGCAAGGACAAGAGTTAGAATCACAGAGAGGAGAACAAGCAGTATTTTCGAGGATGGCTGAGCCTGGAGACAATAATCAGCAGTCTATCAATGTTGATACAGAAATTTAGAACTTACATTAACCACTTCAAAGCGGCTACCTTTGATGTCAGCTTCAATAGCATTGGCAATGTTCACAGCCTCCTCGTACGTAAAGCCCCACTGCGGACTTCGCAGTGTTGGCACCCAATCACTACTTTGGACAGACTGAGTGAGTACGCGGAGGTGGGGAATGATGGCATCCTTTAAATTGAAACGCCGAAGCATCTCGTCAGTATGAGGGCCAATACTAATGATAGCACCGCCAAAGCCATTGATCGTACTCTTCCTTGGAGCAAATTTGGCTATATCAACATAGTCAGCAGTAAGTTATGCAGGGTTCAAATAAAGAGACGTACTTGTGGCAACTGGTTCAGCCACAGCAGGGGTGGGTACATCATTTTGGGCTGTGACATGTTCTGCTTCACTTGACCAGCTGCTGCCGGGATCATATGAGGGATCCAAATTGATAGCTGTAACCTTAATGGGTGCCTTGGGTGGTGTCGTCCTCCGAGCAAATGAGAGCCCCTTCGTAGCCACGATATCTTGAGCGAGAGTACCATCAGGGCGGCAGCGGCAAAGAATATATCCAGTTCGTTCTGCAGGAGGGAGGCGGTGCAGACTATTAATTCTGATCTGGTCTCCTGGTTCTGTCAAGCAATGTGAGGATTCAGGCAAAGTTCAGGGAGGGTGTAAACATACTCGATGCATGAGGTGGAGTGACGCCATCAACTTCACAGCGAGACTGGAAGCGAAGAACATGGGGAAGAGCTATCTTGCTTCCAAAATCTTGGATTATGAACACAATGTCCTCGGTAAGCTGGTAGCCGCCAGCATTCAATTCGCGAGGTGAGACATAGGCTTCAACAGTGATTTGTTCACAGGCAAGTTCAGCAGAAGGCCTTGGTTGCTTGAAGCCTGGACAATGGAGAAGAAGTGTGATGCCTCCATTTGTACGTTCAAAAGTAGAGACCTAGAACTCATTGATTGGTGAGAAAGTAACTTCCTCAAAAAGTATATGCACCGCGTCTAACACGTCCCGTAGTGTCTCATTCTGAACATGTTCAATCTCTCTGGATTCTACCTTTTCCAAATTCCCACGTCCATGCAACTTGATGTACATTTGATCAAGACCGCCGTCCTTGGGGCAGGTATTGTTTGGGTTTTCATAGCATTTTGAGGTATGAAGAATTGCACAAGCTGCAGCGCGTCTCTGTTCTGGTGTCAAATCGGAGACGCTCTTGAATGCGGAAGCTAGTGAAGCGATCCCTGCCGGGTTATAGGAAGCTGGGGAAGAAGCCATGATGGCGGTTCGAATGCAAGATGTTTGTTTACCTAAGTAAACAAAGTTGTTGATCTTGCAACAGTCCAAATTTCTCCCCACTGCAGTGTTGTGTAGATTGTCAACTTGGTCATCAGATTGAAAGCAGAGAGGATCATAAGTTAATAATACTTACTTTGAAGTTGAGATCTGTGAAGACCGAGGTCGCCCGCCCGACACGATGCTATCAACGGGTTGCCAACGGGTTAAATCTGAAGTTGCTCAATCATTGTGTAGATTGACAACCAGGCTTATTGATTAAAAGACTGTAACAAGGAGTATAAGTTGATAATGATTCGAAAAGATTAAGTTTGTGAAGACTTGTGTCACCTGTCCAATGTGTACGTTGAATTGTTGACTTTCTTCTCGTACTGCATAAAGTCCGAAGTCATCAATTATTAGATGGATACCGATCGATGACTGTTAATAGGCTATAACTTATGGCTTGAAGAACATCCTTCCGAGGTTTCTGACAGTGCATAGTGGTTGAATTGTTGCGATGTATGACAAGCAGATCAATTGCAGTGGAAAATTCGACAAGGCTACAACTTTAGATTATTGATCTTATCTTCCTTCGCTACATATTCAACCAATATTCAACATCTTCATCCACTTCATTAAAACTACCAGTAGACATGTCCTAACCTTTCAGATTGAGACAACACCCTTCATGTAGTTCATCTGTCAAGAAATGCACCACGTTTCACTCGATGGGTCGGTCAGCCACTCATCAGCACTCACCATATGACCATTAATAAAATACTCAATCTTGTCCCAATCGTTGGAAGAAGGCAAAATTACTATTATGTAGGTAATGGACATGGAGGTTCAATCTTTAATCATAAGCATAAAATCTGTAATCGTTGAGAGTTGTTCATCAACATCATCATTCACCATCTCATCATCAAGCGTGTTGGCATCAACTTGCAAACCTTCTCGCCCAATACTTCCAGAGATTATGCCTGAATCGGGATCTGAGTGAGTGGCTGCTTTTCTCAAGCCAATTACACCTTGAATTCCCGTGAAGCCAGGCCGCTGTTCAATAGCATTGAGTCACATGAGATGAACCTTGTTCACTGCTGTACGAAGCACCCATTGATGCTGTGATTCTGAAGATAGCAGGGGATCTGATGCCGAAAGGCTCACAATGACTGTAGCCATATGCTTCGTTTCATTGTGGATCCATGTTCGAAGACGGCATATTTCAATATTCAATCTCACCAACTCCTCCCGTGCTCAACAGAGTTTGAGGAATTTGACAGTGGCCTCACGACATGAGGGGTGGGTCCAGGGTTCAGAGTGAATGTCTTCCCTAGAATGGCGTAAGAGATCAAATTCTCCAATGAAGCTATATTCAACGATTTCCTTCCAGGAAAGGGATGGACGGGGAGGATTGAGCCAAGCTGCCTGGGTATTGTACCGATTAAGAGTGCTCCTGATCGCCTCTGATCGCCGCGGAAGGGCTTTGCTGATTTGGCGACGAAGCTTATATCCTATTGGGGTTTGGGCTTGGCAGTGGCACTGGGTGTGGGATCGGTTCACGTACCAGTTCCAGATGTGCTCATTTTTGCCAACTCAAAAAGCCGCATGACAACAAGATGTTTGAGTTTGTTGAGAGCTTTTGAATAACTGGTGAGAACGGTTTCTTGATAAAAGTCCTTATATTCTTGATTTGACAGCGTCCAGCATTCGGGAATGTCAAGTTCAATTTCAAATGTCCCGACATATTGTTTGGCATTCTGCAGTTTGGCGTAGGCGGTGTCCACCTGGTGGCATGTTTTGTTCATCAAGGCATTTAGATTGTTTGCTCGTGTGGTCTGGCAAATTGCAACGGCGGCACTGCGAGCCGATTCCCATTCCGTCCTAATTCATGAATTGGCATTATTTATCGGCATTATTTTTGGAATCTGCACTGACCTGCATCGGGCAAGTTCGTTAAGTGCCTGAACATATTGAGTTTTCTGAGAAGCTATCGGTGATGGCTTCGTTAGCCCTTCAAGATATGTTCTCTCCTGATCTATATAGGCCCTGAAGTCTTCGGGTGTGATTGTGAGTTCTCACTGTAGAATGCCAAGTTTGGATTCGAGGGTGTGAATGGCATTTACAGTGGCAGAATAATGGTTACTGATAAATTGGCCTGCACGAAATGAGTCTATTGAAATGAATTGAAAGGGTGGTACGCACTGAGATTCACATACTTGTCATTGTCCCAAAACTTGAAGTGTTCCTCAATCATTTGGTGCTGATGGAAACGGTTTGCATGTCGAGAGGCCCGAGCAAGGTCGTTTGAAGATGAAAATACATGTTCGCAACCCTCTCCCTCTGTGTTTCCAGTTCCTTTGATGTATGTAGGATGCCATTTAAGTTGGCATAGACAGTTATGGGCATGACCATGGAATGCGCCAACCATCATATGAAACTCATTGGCCTTTGCATAATCCCTGAGGCTGGAACCATCAAGGGTTTTGGCAAAGTCGCAGCCGATGTCGTATGCGCAACCAATCTTGCGCCCAAGAACGTTGATAAGTCGATTGACAATCGCCAAAGGATATTTCTGTCTGAATCGCACCTTATAGTTAATGATCCAACAATTGCACTGAGATAAACGGACTTACAATTCTCCACTTTTGATCATATCACATGCTGTGAGGACAACCCTATGATGACAGGAGGCAACAAAGAGTTCTGATTCATCAAACAGGGAAAACATCTTCTTATGTTCCTCTGGACCAGCATTTTGCCACTGGTCAGCACATTTCACTGAACCAGGCTGAAAATTGGAAACATCTTCCCAATCATCACTGTCCACATCAATATCATCGGCACCTTTTCCATCCTAAAACATATGAGCAATGAAATTATATTCAACAAATTATTTTATCAACCCACCGAGCATGATTTAACCTCATCTTTGAATTTATCGACTTCTTCAGCACTTAACCAGCGATCTGAAACTAGGGTCCGTGAATCGGGACGCTCAGTGCAGTTCCGAACAACGGGCCCAAGCCGTTTCAAGGAATTATTCCCATCAATAAGAAGCAAACATGAGAACTCGAGATCGACCTCTCCTTTGAGCTTGTAGAAACAGGCGGGACAAGACCGAAGGATCCGAGATTGTGGTGTGTCAAAGCCAAGGGCAAGGTTGATTTTGCAGTCGACATGCTGGCAAATTTCGAGATATGCATCAAATGCAATGGAAAATTGAATCCGCAAACTGGGACGATAGGGAACCTTGGATAATGTTACTATTAGCTTTGTATAACAGATATGTAGAAGACATACATTGTTCATATGACATAATGTCTTGCATTGTGCCTCTATGCTGAATCGAGGACAGGTTCAATGGGATTGGTGGTATGCTTCAAGGCTGCGAATTGATATTGCAAGCGTTGGTTGCAAAGGGGCACAGCCGAGATATCCGTGGCAGATTAGTGTCTCATTGAGAAAGCTCTCGTCGTGTTGTGGATGAAACTTGAGATGTGATTGGGCTGTGTAGTCGTTCATATTTGTAATTGACTGGAAAAAAAAGATAGCTACAGTAATTGTCCAGAACTTCTACAAGAAACGGGGTTTGAGGACTATCATCAGATGGCTGTGATGCTTTGGATAAACCATCACTGGAGTTGTGCTTCCGATACGCAAGGTATGTTTGAACAAGCTTCTCCATTTGCAAAGCCCAATAGGCCGTTTGTAGTTCGACACAGTTTGTTCGAGATCGGGTGTCCAGGCGCCGGCTAGTTGAAATGTTAGCAAAAAAAGAAGGAGAGGAAAATGAATGCTTACTAGCCAGTAGCCTGGGCCATGTCTTCGACGAGACCATCGAAAACCTCATACTCCCCACCTTCATGGCTGAGGTCAAACCCTTCTTCACCTGGTGGCGGGTGGTTAATAATGGCCACAACATCATCATTTGTATAGCCAGTGTCGAGGTCCATCTGTTCTACAGCATTGCGTTCCTCTTGCGAATATGCTGTAGGAGACGTGAGAGGCATCAGCTGTGCATCTTCGCACAAAAGCAATACTTACCTTGAAGTTTGGCGCGACACCATTGAGTATGAGCAGCCTTCCGTTCCAACTGTTTGCTGGCTCTGAGGACTTGGGACTGGCATTGTGAGCCATCATAGGTATGTCGAATGGCTTTCTTTGAGAGTGTTCTGAATTTTATTCTCTTGCCACTGTGGTGGTCCATGGCCGTGGAGGTGGAAGGCTAGAAAAGCGCAGGAGGGTGGCTATCGAGCAGCTGAGACAACACATTCACTGGATAAGGTTTGGAGAGGGCGGAATAGGTTTCGGCTATTGGCGGTGTTTCGCTCAGTGTCAAAACAATCTAATTTTGGTAGGCATATAAATCTCAGGGTAGAGGTTACATGGTAAAGCTCGTACCTTGTTAGCAAGAGCCGAGAGGGGAGTAGGGCAAGTCCCAGCAAGTCCCAGGGGAGGAGTGCACTACCGACACTTGCTAGCAAATTATCCGGCAAAAGGAGAGGACATGTGGAGGGTGCATGAACAGCCTTATACTTTCAATGCCAACATGGTATCTGTGGAGATTCCGTTGAGTTCTGATGGCAACAGTAATAGTGCGGCAGCTTACAGTAAGGTATGACACGGGTACACCTCGGGTTTTTTTTCCTGAACCCGTACCCGTACCCGCAAACACCGTACCCATAAGGGTAGGGGTGCGGGTACACCCATAGAAATGGCGGGTACACCGCGAAAACCACGGGTATGCATATGCACCCGTGGGTTTCGCATTCATTTGGCACAGGAGACAGCTACTAGGTAAAAAAAATGGCACTACGAAATATAAGTCCTTATCTGCTCTTCGCAGACACAGCAGCTACTACATCATCAAATACTACAAGACCACACCGTGCCCATGACCCCAAGCAGAGAAAGGCTCGAATTGAGGAAGGTGAGAGGCGGCTGCGAGTGAATGGGAGAAGATGCCGGCCTTGCGAGAATACTCGTTCAACAGCAGAGACGATGTGCGCGGGGCGATTGCTTTCGGCCACCCATTTGGCAATGTGGGCACTGATGGGCGGAGTGAGTTCGGAGGAATGTATCAAAAGCAAACATAATTACCGGAACTCGGGGGTTGAGTGAGCACGGTGGGAGTAGGTGGCTGGCTGTTTTCCTTGGCGGGTGAAGGTATTGAAGATGTTGCCGCTCCGGTCGACACTCGACTCCCCCTTCATGGCTGTCTTAACAGCATCCTCGCCGAAGCAGCGCACGGCATGGTTCCGGAGGTTAGCAGTTGACGACTTGTCGGCTTTGTCTTGATAACGTCGAATACCTTTTGCTGATGTCTTGCATTTCTTGGCGGAACACGCGAAGAAGTGGGCGACGCGACCATCATGTACCTCGATGGTGACTTCAGGTTTGAAGAAGGAATATACAGCAGACCTCCAGGTTTTCTTCGCCGCAGCTGAGGGATGAATGAGTAAGATATCAACTGGAAGAAAAGAAAAGAATTCGTGCTCACCAAGTTCTTTCTCAAGCTCGTCGGTCTCCTCACCCGAATCAATGTCGATAACATCTGGCCCATCATCCACGCTGTCTTCATCTCCACCGGCTGTGGGGTCGCTGCCTTCATCGCTCATGACTGGGGAAGAGACATTCGAAAGCGCATGCTTCGCCCGCTTGAGGGGACGAGCGATTGAACTGGCACCTTTCTTGATACGTTTGACGCCGCGCCCGACCGCTTTGGCACTGGATCTGACAGCCTTAGATAGAGAGGATGTCGAGACCGCAGACTGGAGGGATGAGCGTGAAGATTTGGCCGAAGACTGTGTTTTCCAAGACTGGGGCATCAGGAAGGTGAAAAAAAGCGAAGGGAATCGACACACTTTTAAATAGTGAAGCCAGATCTCGATAGATTGTTTTTTTTCTTCAGCTTCAACAAGATCGGATGACCCCATGAGGGCCAATGGGGGCCGTAGAGCTAGAAGCTGTGACTTGCTCGGATGCCAGCACGATTGGTGGCAATTTTCTCACGGCCCTGATAAGCAACAATTCGACGGTCGATTGTAAATTCAAATAGAATATATTTCAATTAATGCTCAGTTATGATATGTAACCATTAGATAGTATGTACAACACCCATATACCCGTGAGTAAGGGTAGGACAAACTCGAACCCGTACCCGAACACACCCGTGACCAAATTGTCACGGTGTTACCCGTACCCGTGTCATACCTTAGCTTACAGATTTCAAAACCTGTTTAGGTTTGTGGCTAGCGACCGGACTAGACAGCAGTTCGTGAGTAAGGAAGGCAGCATTGGCACTGGTAGAGGTATGAGAAAAGGGAGAGGATAGACAGAAGGATACATACCCCACAAAGTTCAAGATGCTCTCATGTCAATGGAGTTTAGATAACGGGCGAGGTGGTCGGAAGTTGGTGGGCCATTGAGAAATATATCAATGTTGCGAGCGATGCCACCGGCGTTAGGAGCTGACATACATGGTTGTCGGAGGAAGTCGGCAAGTCATTAAGATGCGAGGTGGTAGGTGGACCATTGGGAAAAAATCCATAGCAGATGGCGCAGAGTGAGGACGTGAGAGGAGAGAGGAGGTAGAGCAGCAAGGAGGTACGTCGTCGCCTGCTGAGAAGGTTCAATTAATCAAAAACGCATGAGCGTCACGAGCACGTATGACTCGGCAATTTCTTCCGGGGACTATGTCAAAATGTTAAATACTACTTAAGAGTCGGTGTAGTAATCAAACTCACGAATTCTTTCTGCTCGCCATGATACTCAACCTGAATGTGAGGTTTTTCTTCCTTGTCGAACACGGTGAAAGAGAAGTGCTTGAGATCAGACTGCACCTCCGCGTCATTGAACTTGCGACCAATGAGACACTTGGCATCGAAAACGCTGGATGGGTGACATTAAACATGATTGCAGGAGAATCAAGGACAACCTACGTGTTGTGGGGGTTCATGGCCACTTGGTTCTTCGTGGCATCGCCGATTAGGTGCTCATTTTCAGAGAAGGAGACGTAAGAAGGGGTTGTCCTATTACCCTGATCATTGGCGATAATCTCAACACAATCATTTTGCCAAACACCGACGCAGCTGATGAATGGGATTGATTAGGAGGGACGGGAAACATGGTAGAGACGACGGACGTACGAATAAGTGGTGGGCACCCTGCAATCGTGCACCAAACGCACCGCCCAAACGAAGCACAGTGAATGTTATGTTTGAAGCTCCAAGAAGAGGCAGTGTGGGGGTATGTCGTCGCCTGTTGACAAGGTTCAACCAACAAAAATGCATGAGCATCACGAGCGCCGCGAGCGCCGACACCACTGGTGTAGAATGAGGACACAATGAGCGAGGGTAATAGAAGGCAGAGCGGCGTCATCGCTGTTGACAACGAGTATTATCTGATCCAACAAAAATGTGTGAGCGTTTTGAGCACCAATGCTGCCAGTGATGAGCAAGAATGGGAGGGATGAAGGGACGGAGGGGAGAGAAGGCAGAGCGG
Source organism: Entoloma clypeatum (assembly GCA_963565915.1). Lineage (NCBI taxonomy): Eukaryota > Fungi > Basidiomycota > Agaricomycetes > Agaricales > Entolomataceae > Entoloma > Entoloma clypeatum. The sequence goes on along the minus strand of OY751491.1, from coordinate 1,445,692 downwards.
GTCAGCTGTGTCTCCAACATTGTTGATAAGGCGTAGGACTTCAATACCGAGAAGGCAGTGAGGTGATACTCAGAATCCGACAGCCATCGTTGCTGTTGATGGTGATGAGGAGCATTGTGCAGGGAGGACGAATGGGGAGGGCAATGAGGTGGAGTCATCCGACAGCCATCGGTGCCGTTGGCGGTGGCACAGGGCAACGGCGAGGTGGGTGCTATTCAAAGGCCATCATTGCTGTTGACGGCGGCGCGGGGCACTGTGCAAGGAGGGTGGCAGTGAGGTGGTACTATCCGGTAACCATCGTAGCCGTCGTTGCTGTTGATGGCAGTGAGGAGCACTGCGGAGGGAGCGAAGGTCGTTGGAGGTGGAGAGAGACAGGATGGCAATAGCCGAGCGTTGTCAGCGCATGGCCTTCCTAAATTGGCACTGAGGGGGCGTGGGACGTGGGAGGAGGCGGGGCGGTAATAGCCGATATGGCTGAGAACGCAGTCAGTGCATGGCCTTCCCAAATAGGTGGAGGGAACTTGTATTCAGAGTCTTTTTGTTACTTTGAGGGGTGATTTAACGCTGGTGTTGGGGATTTGATGATATCAAGCCTAATTAGGCTGGGACCAAACATCCTGTGGGACCAGCCTAATTAGGCTGTTAGTTAGGGTACACTAGGTGAAAATTTCACCACACCGTGTCACATGTCACAGGCCCAACGAATTGAGTGAAATGGTACATTATTCTTGCTGACACAGCACAGGATTCAAAATTTAGCCTCTGTAAATGATATTGATAAAGGGTCTGCAGAATAATATTTTGTAGAGGAGACTTTGGAGGTGAAGAATAAAAATATTTGACAGATGTGAAATACATGGCAAAATGTTGACATTATCGAGGCATTTCTCATCAACTGTAATACTTGAGGAACAAAAAGATTCAATGATCCAAATATTAATCATTCTTGCCAGAGAAAGTTGGTGGAGAATGATGTTGTCAAAAAAATCCTTTTTTGTTTAGTTTTGCTGTTTCAAAATTCTTACTTTCTTGTTCACCAAATTCTTTGTAAAAGTTGGGCTTTGTTGAGCAACTTTAAAAACCCTTTCAGGCTTGCCATACTTTATCTTTTCTCACAGACAAGTAATATTTTTGGCAGAAAGAGTAAACATTGCAATAGTTTAATTTTGGCATCAGGGAAGTGCATCCCAAAAGGAGATATTTCACGAACACTTTTGTGCCTATGAAAGGGGTCATTTCTCATAAACTTTTGCAAGTGCTAAAATTGATATTTTGCGAAGGTGAAAGTTGGGGCCCACTAATGCCCAGTCATCACCCACTCGTTGTTTGCGAGGGACAGCCGTAGGGGGCAGGGGGCAGTCGTTAGGGGCGAGGGGCGGCCATTTGGCCTGAGGGACAGTCATTGAATACGAGGGGCGGTTGTTGGACACGAGGGGAGGCCGTTGGGGGTGAGGGGTAACTGTTGGGGGCATGGGGCAGTCATTGGATGTGAGGGACAGCCATTGGGCAGGAGGGATGGTTGTTGAACACAAGAGCGGTCGTTGGACATGAGGGGAGGCCGGTGATCGTTGGGGGCAAGGGATGGTTGTTGGGCACGATGGGCAGTCATTGGATGTGAGAGGCGGACATTGGGCAGGAGGGGCAGTTGTTGGGCCTGAGGGACAGACATGAAGGGCAGTCATTGGGCACGAGGGGAGGCCATTGGGAACAAGGGGAGGCCATTGGGAACAAGGGGAGGCCATTGGGAACAAGGGGAGGCCATTGGAATTGAGGGGTGGCTGTTGGGAACAAGGGGTGGCCATTTGGCCCAAGGGACAGTCATTGAACACGAGGGGGGTCATTGTTATGCTTAACAAACCGTTCCAAGGTTCGGGCAGAGTATGCAGGAAAGTGGAAAGGCGAAGAGCAAAGTGATTGCTAAATCTAAGGAATATAGCTATGGTACATGGGGTTTATATAGTACTGGCTAGGAGCGGTAGCGAGTGAGTCAGTAGCTGCGGAAGGCAGTGCGGATGAGTCAGTAACTGCGGAAAGGCAGTGCGAAGTGAGTCAGACGACTGCGGACTGAGTAATCCCTACTGCGGAGTGCGAGTCAGTGCGGGAGCAAAGTATACTAAAGGAGAATGGTAGAGTAAAGGTAAATGAATAAGCAGTCCGATGAGCCAAAGAAATAATGAAGGTACAATGCAAGGGAAAAGTGCGTAACATACAAACCGGTAAGTCCGTAACATGTTCCCCTCCTCAAGCTCTGTGTCCTCACAGAGTCATTGTCCCCATCCTCCGGCATCATCGTTGTTTGGCCAGGAGCCATTCTCCTTGAGGCTCCAATCGTCTATTAGCTCTTCGTTGATGGCGACGGCGAGCTCGAGACTCCGGACGGCTAGTCGGATGCGCCGGTTTTCAATGACCAGCGTATGGGTGTAGTTCCCGAGGATTTGTTTTTCTTCGGGGGTTGGTGCGACGGGGAGGTCGGATAAAGAATGGAGGCGGATGTGCATCTGTCGATGCAGGATGTTGGCGAGTGAGGCTTCTAGCGCGTGGATCTGGTCTCTCATGGAGAGGGCTTCACCCATGAGGGCAGTGATGGCGGGGTTGGTTTCAGTGGATGTGGTGGTGACGGTGGCGGTGGACATGGTGCGGAGGATGTTGGAGAGATAGAGGAAGAATGGAGTAGCTATATTGAAGACGGAGCGGAGAACTCAGTGGGTTTTTGACTGATGAGGTCGATGCTGTTGCTGATTCCAACGGTTGTCTTTTATCGTGGACTTGACGGGTTTTGCCGATGGAAATCATGGATTAAGTTTTGAGCGTTCTGGATGTTAGTCCGAGGTTCCCACGTGTTCTCTTCTGGACCATACCCTTCCCATTGGACGAGATACTGGATCTACTCTTCCCGCCCTTCGACGATGACCGGGTCTGGAGCTGATTTCCTCTTCTGGATGGCATACTTCGGGGTTTCGTATGGTGACAACAGGGTCTCATTGAACACCGGATGAATCATCTTCCAAGTCTTCGGAAGGTCAAGAAGATACGCGCTAGCCCCTTTCTTCTCCAGAACTTTAAATGGTCCATGTCGGAGTGCATCAAGTTTCTTTGAGGGACGATCAGTCCTGATGTTAGTCCCTTCCAGCCACACCTTGTCTCCGATGTGGTAGTCCCAAGACGGACTTCGCCGTGTGTCAACTGTCTTCTTCATCTGATCCTGTGCTTGTTTCAGCGCAGCATTGGCTTCTTCTTGTGCCTGTTTGAGTTTTTTCAAGAAGTCGTTGGCAGCCGGATTGGTATCTTCTAACATGAGTTCTCCCTTCCACGGATGTAAACCGTAGTTGAGGTAGAATGGGGTGTGCTTCGTTGCCTGATGTTCTTTGTCATTGTACTGGAACTCTGCAATTGCGATCCATTCAGCCCAATCATCCTGTAGATGGTTGACAAAGTTTCATAAGAACACTTCCGTCTCCTGATGCGATCGCTCGGCCTGTCCGTCAGTCTGTGGGTGGTATGCAGTGGACAGGTTCCTTTTGATCCCTAGCATGCGGCAGAGTATCTCCATGAACTTTGCGGTGAACTGCGGTCCCCTATCGCTGATGATCTTCTTGGGGATCCCATGAAGCTTCCATATCTGATCCCGATAGATCTTGGCTAATCCTTCAGCCGATAGTTCCACGGTTGTCGGAATGAGGTGAAGCATCTTTGAATGTCTATCCGTGATGACCAGAATTGCGTTTTTTCCATCAGATTCTGTATCGGTCCCACGACGTCGATTCCTATGTCTTCCCATGGGTGACTTGGTGCTGCATGGGGATGTAGCGGAGCATGTCGCTTTTGTCGGTTAATCTTGTTGCGTTGACAAGTGTCGCAACCCTTCACGTACTTCTTCACATCATGCAAGATGGTAGGCCACCAGTACGTGCGAGTGAGGAGTTCATGCGTTCAGTACTGTCCTGGGTGTCCAGCCACTGGTGAGTCATGCGCTTCAAACATCAACTCTTGTCGTAGTTGTGGATCTGGCGGGACATAGACTCGTTCGCCTGCATATGTGATGCCGTTTTCCTGTTGATACCAATGAGGATTCTTCTTTAGACCCTGGGCTACTTCTGTCTCCATGCGGTTTGAACCCTTGATGCGTGCAATCCACGGATTTTCGATGGTCGTGATGTTTCCAATTTTGATGGAATCAGATGTTTCACCCCCTTCAAAGAATTGTTCCTCCGTGAACATCTCCATTTGTACCACATCTTCTGATTCCAACCGTTTCAAGAATAGTCCCTCCTTGAGCATTTGGTCACTGTCCTGTGGTTCAAGTTCCGCTTCATACCAGGGTAAGCGTGACAGGATGTCCGCTTTCGCATTGGTCTTGCTGGGCACATGCCATAATTTGAAGTCATAGTCTTGTAATTTCATTTTCCAGCGTCGCTGTCGTTGATTCAGGTCCTGAGGACGACGGAAATATTCCAGGTTCTTGTGATCGGTCAAGATTTCAAAGCGTTCCCTGGCTTCGAGCAGATAGTGTCTCCAATCTTTCAATGCTTCCACGACTGCCAGAAGTTCCTGGTCGTATATCTCGTAATTCTGTTCGGCCGCGGACATGGTCCGCGACAAGAACGCGATGGGGTGCCATTGTCTGCAGTCATACAAGGCAAGCAAGTCCGTTTAATAGATAAGGGTCGCGACTTAGCGTCGTTTAATCGGACCCTTCGGGAAAATCCTTCTCGTCGGCTTCTAAGATTGTGGTTTCATCATTCTCGGCATCTTCCTCGGACACCTTCCTAATCCTTCTGGAGTTCTTCTTCGGCTTGCGGCAGTTGCGCGCGATATGGCCTTCTTGGTCACAGTTGAAACACTTGCGACCATCTTTCTTCTTTGGAGCGCTACAGTCTTTAGCCAGATGACCGAAGCGTTGACAGTTGTAGCAACGGGCTACTCCTGCTTTGTCAATCTCCATGGCCTTGCCCTGACCACCATAAGTGGTACCCAATCCGGTGCACATGTCGCTGCCACCTTGGATGACCAGTGCGTGTCCTTCCATCTGTCGTCCTTTGTTTCGGATCTCCTTTGCGTAATCGGTGTACGTCTTGCCATCGCTAGCCACTTGTTCAGAGATTCTGCGGTTGAAGTTTTTCTCTAGGATGTATTTCCCAGTTTCTTCGCCAAGGTTTGACAGTTTCAAGAGTTCTTCAAATTCATACAAGAATTCATCAACAGTGCGTTTCTCTTGTTTCAGGACTTCGAGTCTCGCTTTGGCAGTGACCGACTTGTTGGCGATGGAGAATCGTGTGGCGATATCATCGGAAAAACCTAGCCAGGTGATGTTCTCGTTGTCAACGGCAAGAGCGTCTAACTTGTTACTGGCCCAGTGTCTGCCGGACCCTTCCATCATGCGGGATAGCACCGCAAGAATCTTCTGATCGTCTGTGAGGCTCTTTTGGAACCTGATGTATTATTTGGTGGCTTTCCACCACTCGTCAAAGGTGTATCTGTCCTTGAACATCCCAGGATCCTTGATGATCTTGGATGTATCCATTGTTTGTACAGCCGGAGCTTCTGCCATGTTTAGAGTCTGCGGAGGAGAAGAGGAGTCGGGTTGTTGGGATGAAGATGGGGTTCGGGATACAGGTAAGGATTGAAAATGAGTCTCTGTTCTAGGCATCTGTTCGATATCTGACTGCGCAGAGTCAAAAGTAAATTTGTCAGGGGACTCGTCGGCGGAATCGGTGGCAAAACGTTCAGAGTATTTCCTCTGTAAATCTCTAAGGAATCTCTGTTCCTGCGCGTCTGTTGGTCTCGAGAAGGGGTCAAGTCTCTCGTTTCGTGCCCAGCGGTTGTACTCGGTCTGTTGTTCTTCGGTGGTGAAGTGGGCGTAGATCTGCTGCTTCGAGTAAGACGTGATGATGTGGCTCTGGGACGTCTCAATGTGACCGTCCTAATCAATCTTCTGATAACGGTTGTCTGGACACCGATAAACTCTCTGATCTCTGTGATCCGACCTGTCTGAGGTCCTTCTTGAACGTGAAAGCTTTCGAGTTTGTTCTGTCGGGCGTTGTAACGCACGATCTGGTGTTGCCGAGCAAGATGGATGCTCTCTGCTATCTCGCCGTGGGGGCGATGCTCGTCGTTGTCTAGTTCTTCGTCAAGCACCTGCTGTAGGATGCGATGGATCTCCGATTCGATGTACTGCTGGATGAGTGTAAAATCGATACTGTCTCGAGGACTTAGCTCCTCCTGTCGGGCTTCTGGTGTGCTGAATGGGTTACTGGTAAAGTCTTCAAAGAAGCGCGACATCTTGACTCGTCTGGTAGTTGCTCTCTTCGCTCTGGGCGAACCTAATGAGATTTAGCAACTTGTTATGCTTAACAAACCGTTCCAAGGTTCGGGCAGAGTATGCAGGAAAGTGGAAAGGCGAAGAGCAAAGTGATTGCTAAATCTAAGGAATGTAGCTATGGTACATGGGGTTTATATAGTACTGGCTAGGAGCGGTAGCGAGTGAGTCAGTAGCTGCGGAAGGCAGTGCGGATGAGTCAGTAACTGCGGAAAGGCAGTGCGAAGTGAGTCAGACGACTGCGGACTGAGTAATCCCTACTGCGGAGTGCGAGTCAGCGCGGGAGCAAAGTATACTAAAGGAGAATGGTAGAGTAAAGGTAAATGAATAAGAGGTCCGATGACTCAAAGAAATAACGAAGGTACAATGCAAGGGAAAAGTGCGTAACATACAAACCGGTAAGTCCATAACAGTCGTTGGACATGAGGGGAGGCCGTTGGGGGCGAGGGGCAGTCGTTGGGACGAGGGGCAGTCGTTGGACATGAGGAGCAGTCGTTGGATGTGAGGGGCAGTCGTTGGATGCGAGAGGCAGACATTGGGCATGAGGGGTGGCCGTTGGGGGGGAGGGGTGACTGTTGGGCACGAGGAGCGTAGTGATTGAAAGTTTGGTTTGGTCTCGTTTTTGACCCCAAAAAAGGAAGAACCGAGGACCGCACCAGTCTCAATTTTACATAGTCACCTTGAAAAACCAGACCAGACCAGTGAGAGACCGGTCTGACCAGCCCATGTATTCAGGTCTGATGAGACTGGACTGGTTTAAACTGGTCCAGACTCATAATATGTACTGTACTAGGCTACGAGTGTGCTACTGGATGGTGCATGCACGTATCATCTGAGTCTCGCCGTCTGACGCCGTTGGGCATCAGTGAGACGAGTGGGGGGCTGTTGGGCTTGAAGGCAGGGTGTTAGGCATGAGTTGAGGCCGTTGGGCTCGAAGGGAGGGCCTTGGGCATGAGAGGACGCCGTTGGGCGCGAAAAGGGGCCATTGGGCTCGAAGGGACGGCATTGGGCAGGAGTGGACAGCGTTGGGCATGAGAGCAGGCCGTTGGGCATGAGTGTGGGCCGTTGGGCATGAGTGGTGGCCATTGGGCGGAGGTGGTGGCCAGATGGAATGGAGGTGGGGGAAAAGAAAACTGTGGAAACGTTTTGCTGGCAATCAACTTATGGTTCAAGTTTTGGTGATTGCCAAAAATGCTCGGCAGTCAATGCCAAGCGATGCACATTGTCGAAACTTGTACTCTTGATGCCCAAACTGTGGCACCACCAGTCCCAAAAATTATAAAACCAATAGTAAGTATATATACAGTTACATACATTAGCTATGTCTGGTAGAGAGTCTATGTAGCAGAATGATGTATCAAAACACCCTGTAAATCGTGATAAACAGTGCAGCATGGGTTCCCTTAAACACAAAAAGCAACATTTTTTACTTCCTCCTTTCCACAACCACATTAGATTACATGTAATATATATATACTATTTAACCATTGCATGTGAACCTATTGAGACCATTCAAACACAATTCAAGGACTTCATAAGGTGAATATGAGCAGAATAGGTTGAAAATTTGACCAGGGGTTTTTATTTCAGATTTGGATTCTCCACATTCAGGGGATCTTATAGCACATTTGTTTTTAAAATTTGGTTGATTCATTATGGAGATATCACACTTTTCTTGAAATCTGCACATTTCATTATTTCTATCATATCTAGACTTCTAAAAATCATACAAAGTGTGTCAGAAGGTGAATACATATCCCATAAGTAGTTCTATCACTTTAAGCTATTATTAGGCTATGAGGAAGACACCACACGCGCCTGTGCAATGGATTTTGCGCATTGTTTACTATTATTTGTTGCAGAGCACGGCACCTCTATAACTTAAAATCTGAGGCAAAATTTCAGAAAAACAATACATATTGAGTGAGATATAATCCCCTCCTACACAATTGATATAGTAGAAACCCTTACTTGTTCCTGTGTAGACATAATAAGCAGATGTGCGATGTTTTTGGGGATTTGTTTACATATATTTGACACATTTGATGCATGCTTGATGCGCATCATCCAACGTTGAAACGACGCATCCACCCATTCCTGGCCTTGCAATGAGGGGCACACATGTTGAAAAGATTAAAATATATTTATAGATTTTATTGAAAGCCTCACCACCAACCTCAACCCTGCCATTACCGCACTCATTGATGAGTCCCTCTCGATGAAAGATCAAATCCATGCCCTTGAAACCGCCCTTGCTGACATTCTGCATTGGCAAATGTACATTCGTCTCCACACACTCTCTGACCTCCCCATTTCCCCCAATCAAGAGATCCTCAAGGAGTACACCAGCAATCAGCCATCAAAAACCATCGCATCTGATTGGCTATCCAAGGCCTCAATTTCGCCACTAGGGTCAACAAAGGGTTGATCAAGAACTGGGATGTCAAGTCCAATCCTCACTGGACCAACTCTGACAACAACGGATGGGGACAGTGACTCTGTGAGGACACAGAGGTTAGGGAGAGGGACATGTTATGGACTATACACTATGCTGACGATGTTGTCATTCTTTTTACTTATATAAACCCTTGTACAATAGTCCTATTCTGTAGATTTAGCAATAACATTGCTCTTTGTTAAGAACTGATCGACAACAATGTTGGAGCTACGTCGGACGTGTCGGAGGGTCGTCGGGTCGGAGTGTGTGCAACGTAGGGGCAAGGACTTGGCTTCAACTTGTGTGTTGCACCCTCGCTAATACGTCGGTGTCCTTATTTCGGAGGATCAGAGGATTGGAGGGTCGGAGGTTGGACACAAGTTAAGAGTCGGAAAGAGGACGGGAGATATGATGTCGAATCTAAGTTGATATTCAAACTGAAGCTAATACATATGATAGAAATAATTAAATGTGCAGATTTGAGGAAAAGTGTCATATCTCCCTAAGGAATGAACCAAATTTGAAAAATGAAGGTGTTCTGAGATCCCCTGAATGTGGGGAATCCAAAGGTGAAATAAAAGATTTTGGTCAAATTTTAGACCTATTTTGCTCATATTCACCTTATCAAGTCCTTGAACTTTAGTTGAATGGTCTGAGGAGGTTTACATACAATGTTTCAATGGTATACAAACAGTACATGTAGACTAAAGTGGTTGTGGAAAGGGGAAAGGAGAAAAACATTGGTTTTGGTGTTTGGAGTAACCCATGATGCACGGTTGCATCACAATTTTGCCTGTGTTTTGATCTCTCATTTCAGTATACAGATTCTCTATCATACATAGCTTGAGTATCCAACTGTATATATACTTTTCATGAGTTCATAGACATCTATCCATTAGTTAACAAGCATTTTTGTGGCCCATCAAGTGGGAAATGTAGAAAACATGATTTCGTTCCCAACACTGTCATTGTTATGCACATGGGATTCTGAGACATATTTTGGACAAAGTCTTAACAGTCTTCCACATGGCATGGATTCTCTTGGAACTTTTTGTATCAAGTAGATGTACATCTGATACACCCTATACAACCATCTATAGATTTATTGACCCTACAATAATAATGCCAGATGGTGAATACATAGACATTTTTGATGTGCAAGTTGTCTGATACTTTTTAACACCTATCTATACATTACACCATTTACTATTGATGCGTTGAGACCTACTCACACTAGAGAATAGCCATACACAGTAGTGTTTGAGGGTTCGGTTCGGTTCGGTTTTTTGCCTCTGAGGGGCATAGACCGAGACCGAGACCGGTCTTCATATATGACAAAAGGGCAAAAAACCGGACCGGACCACTCAGGACCGGTCCATCGGACCCATGGACGGTGGACCAAACTGGTCTGGACCGGTCAGAACCGGTTTGGTGGGTCGATTAATTATACATTGTGGCTAAATATATATACATATGGGAGTGGTAGCTGTTGGCCATGAACGGAGGCTGTTCGACACATTGGGCGTGAGTCGGTGCTGTTGGGCGTGATTCAGCAGCTTTGGGCGTGAGTGGAGGCTGTTGGGTGTGATAGGGGGCGTTGGGCGTGGGTGGAGGCTGTGGGGCGTGAGTGGAGGCCGTTGGGCGTGGGTGGAGGCTGTTGGGGGTGAGTCAAGGCCGTGGGGTGCGAGTGGAGGCCGTTGGGCACAGGAGGGGCCATTGGGCGCGAGTCGACGCCGTTGGGCGTGGGTGGAGGCATTTGGTGTGAACGGAGGCCGTTGTCCATGAAAGTAGGCCGTTGGGTGCTAGAGGGGGCAATAGCGGGCCGTTGGCCACAAGTGGTGGTCGTTAGCCATGAGTGGTGGGCGTTGGGTGCAGGTGGTGGCCATATGGAGTGGAGGTGGGGGGATAAAAAGAACTGTGGGAACATTTCGCTGGCCGTCGACTTATGGTTCAACTTTCGGCGATTGCCGAGGTGCTCGGCAGTCAATGCCGAGTGAGTGTGTTGTTGAAACTTGCAGCCTCAATGCCCAAACTGTGGCATCACAGGCCTCAAATATACTTATTAACTGATTTAGGGATGTTTATAAACCTATAAGAAGTATATATACAGTTAGATACATGAGCCATGTATGGTAGAGAGTCTGGGCAGCAAATTGATGTATCAAATCACATTGTAAATCGTGATAAACAGTGCATCATGAGTTACCTCAAACACAAAAAACATCATTTCCTCACTTTCTCCTTTCCACAACCCCTTTAAACTACATGTAGTAAATATATACTATTGCAACATTGTATGTAAATCTATTCAGACCATGCAAATCAAATTCAAGGACTTAATAAGGTGAATATAAGCAAAATAGGTCGAAAATTTGACCAGAAAATTTTACTCCAGCTTTGGATTCTCCCCATTCAGGGGATCTCACAGCACATTTGTTTTTCAAATTTGGTGGATCAATCATGGAGATATAACACTTTTACTGAAATATGCACATTTGATTATTTCTATCTTATCTAGACATCTTAAAATTATTCAAGGTGTTTCAGAAGGTCAATATATATGTATTTATGAGTTCTATGACTTAAAACCCTTATTAGACCATGAGAAAGGTGCCGCACGCACCCACGCGATGCATTCTGCGCATTGTTTACTATGATTTGGTGCAGAGCTCTGCATCGCTATATCATAAGATCCGTGGCGAAATTTCACAAAATAGATACATAGTCAGTGGCACAAAATGCTCTAATACTTAATTGATATAGTGCATAAGCTTTTGCTGCCCCTGTGTAAGACATGTAGGCAGATGTGCGATGTTTTTTTAAGTGTGTTTATATTTAGTTGACACATTTGATGCGCGTCTGATGCGCATCCAAATGAGGGCAGGCTATTTGCCCTTATTTGCTTTGGCTGCTTTCTGGGCCAAACAAACCCTTTGCCCAGTTCGCCATCTGACTTTCATGCCCACTCTTGCACCCAACGGCGTCCTTTCACGCCCAATGGCCTCCCTTCGTGCTCAACGGCCTCCCTTCGCCCCCAATGGCCTCCACCCACACCCAATGGCGTCCACTCACACCCAACGGCCCCTCTCGTGCCCAACGGCGTCCTTTCACGCCCAACGAACGGCCTCAACTCACCCCCAATGCTGCTCCACTCATGCCCAACGGCCTCCGTTCATGCCCAACGCCTCCACCCACGCCCAACGGCCCCTCCTGTGCCCAACGGCCTCCACACGGCCCCTCTTGTGCCCAACAGCGTCCTTTCATGCCCAACGGTGTCCCTTCGCCTCCAACGGCCTCCACTCATGCCCAACGGCCTCCACCCATGCCCAACGGCCCCCTATCGCGCCCCAACGGGCCCCACTGGTGCCCAACGGCTTTGACTCACGCCTAATGCCCTCCCTTCATGCCCAGCGGCCTCGACTCGCACGCAACGGCCACCACTCGAGCCCAACGGCCCCCACTCGCGCGCAGCAGCCCATCCTCACGTCCTGTAAATACATATGTAGACCCTGTATTAGCACCCAAAAGACCGGTCTAGACCGGTCTCAACCAGTCTTTTACCGGTCTTCAAAAAAAAGAATTTTTGTCGAGACCGAAGACCGGGGCCATCCTAATTTAGCAAGACCAAGACCGCGGTCTCAGTCTATTTCGGTTCATTTTTTGGTTCAGTCTGGTCCGGTTCCAGTCCTATTGGACTGAACCTTGAAACACTAATACACAGGTGCCCAGATTGCACCGCAGGCATAAAATGATGATCTGTGCCAAAGATGAGGACATACATTTCAGCTTTTTTCACCATGTTCTACCTCTACATGGTATCCACATATCTTTATTCATATCCTCACATAATCGGGAACGAACCTCCAGATGGTTCTGTGGTGGGGAGAGACTTTCTATGGTGTATTAGAACAAATATACTGGTAAGCTTCACTTTCAACTGTGTCTACAGCTTTGCTGGCACTGCACACATGCCCTAGATAACCGTTGAGATGGTGACTCATTGACCAGCAAAAGAACATTGTCGCCACAGCCAGTTTTTTGCTGTGGTGTCTTTCGCCAGTGAATTATTTGCTGATCTGTCATTAGCATTGTTTTCTATTATTTGGTTCAGACCATAGGACCTCTATAACTTTGAATCTGTGGCTAATTTTCTTAAAATAAATACATACTTGATGATACAACATGCTCCCCTACTCATCTGATATAGTAGCAAACATTACTTGTTCCTGTGTAGATATAATGAGGAGATGTGCAATATCTTTCAACATTTGTTTACATGTATTTGACATGTTTGATGGGTGTGTGTTGCACATCATCCAACATTCGCTGGTTTTTTGCCGGTTTTTTGCCATGGTGTCTGTCACTGGTGAATTATTCGCTGGTCTGTTGTTAGCATTGTTATTTTAATTTGCAGTGTTGCCAGCCCTCAAGACTTGGTTTCGCCGGTGGCCCATTCATTCGCTGATGGCCTGTTGCCGGTCTGTTGCTGGTCTTTGGCCGGTTTTTCGCCGTAGTGTCTTTCGCCGGTCAATGATATGCCGATCTGTTGTTAGCATCATTCTTTTAATTTGCAGTGTCGCCGGCCCTCAAGACTTGCTTTTGCTGATGGATCATCAATTCGCCGATGGCCTGTTGCTGTGTTGCCGGTCTTTCGCCAGTTTTTCGCCAGTCAATGATATGCCGATCTGTCGTTAGCATCATTCTTTTAATTTGGAGTGTCACTGGCCCTCAAGACTTGGTTTCGCTGGTGGCCCATTCATTAGCCGATGGCCTGTTGCCGTGTTGCCGGTCTTTTGCCAGTTTTTCACTGTGGTGTCTTTTGCCGGTTATTTGCTGATCTGTTGTATGTTGTCGCTGGCAACATTTTTTCTTTGCCGGTGACCTTATTATTTCGCCGTTTGCTGTGGTAAATTCACTGGTGTTGTAGCGAATTTGCTGCTTCCGTAATTTACCATACACTGTATGCCTTCGCTGGACCGTAAATTACAATACAGTGTAGGTTGACTACCTGCAGTTCAAACATTCTGCACGCCCATTCTGTTGTTGCTCGTGAGGCAGTGACTTTTCAATAAGTATGCCTTTCTCATGCAATCCCTTTTCAAATGGCTTGAACTCTCCACCACCATCAAAGCGCCATCGTTTAGCTGTTTTGCCAAACTGATTTTTAATGAGCACATTAAACTGATGGAAGGCAGTGATAGCCTCGGACTTCTTGCATAGCTTAATAAGCCAGGCATATGAAGAGAAGTCGTCGAGAAAGGAGATGTACCACTTATATTTGTGATATGAGAGAGTCGGAAATTCCTTTAAGTCCAAGTGAATTAACTCGAATGGCTCTCTGGCACGTGATGAAGAGGGTGGAAATGCTTTTGAAGGCATCTTTTTTTTTAGCACAACCCTGACAGGGTGGTGTGACCTTTGGCAGTGTAAGCCGCGTGAAGCCTTTGATGTGTTTCGGCGTGTTAGCTAATACATCCTTAGAAGGATGGCCGAAGCGTCTGTGCCAAGTGTGGTAATCTACCATCTTGGTCGATTGCACATTTAAGGCAGCCAAACTTGATTTACTTGTAACTGAGGAACTCAGCCCATAGAATGCGGTTCACTTGTAAACAAGGTTTTACCGCTCTTGGTCAGAAAATCAATTCGACCGAACGAACCAAACATTTGGGTTCCTTGTTTTACAATCTCGCCTACAGACAAGAGTCGTGTGCTCAAGTCTGGGATATAATAAACAGGATAAAGACGAGTTATCTTTCTTGTTTCAATCCTGTTGTCACTTATGGTGTGATTTACCATAATGGTACCTTTGCCAAGGATCGAGATTTTATGTCCCTTTCTGGCAGTTTGCACTGGTTTTGGAGTATCAAATGACTCGTAATCAATGAAGTCATCGATAGAATAAGTGAAATGCAATGAAGCACCACTATCCAATATCCAGTTTGTCTTAGTATTTTCCTTACACTGAACACAAATCACAAAATCATGTATAAAATGTGTATTACATGACGCGAGACTGCTATCTATTGTGTTCAAAAAAGATAACTGCAATGATGCATCAGCTTGTGTGACAAGTGAAAAAGGAAATACTGACTTTGGATCACCACCAGTTGCAATGTTTTCCATATGAGCTCCGAAGAGCTCGTCCTCCCAGTCATGGGCATCTGGATATTTCTCTTCCTCTTCCAAACCAAGAGAGACATTGTTGTCATCTTGTTCAGGGGTCGGAGACTTGCGCTTCATAGAGGGGTGCTTCCGGGGATCTACGGTCTTCATCTGTTGCTCAAGCTGATAAGCTGAGCGGCATGTCGACGCCTCAGGTTGTTAAAGTGTGGGATCGACCAGCTGTTCGCAGAATTGAAGGTTGCCTATGGTAGGTGTTACATTGTGGGCGGCGAGGGAGTGTCCAGCTGTGACTGATGGCCAGATGCTAGTGCTCCCCGATGATTCACCCATGACCAATTGGTCATTCGCCCTGATGCATTGGATCAGGGTTTTAGCCTTTTTAGAAGGCGGGATGTAGGTCGATTCACGGGGGATGGTTCCACTGCCGTTGATGACCATGATGGCTGGTGCAGGTGTGAGAAGGGGATGAGAATCCTCAACCTCTTCAATGTGTGCAGAGCTCGCAATGTGCGTGTGCTCCCTAGCCTTTCCTTTGCCCTTGCCGCGGACTCGTTCATCGCGTTTCTTCTTGGGGTTTTCCTCTGACTGTCTTGATGCTGGTTGCTGGGACTGCTGTAGCTGCTGCCCCGGCCTTGCCACTTTGGGTTTTGGCCGGGAGTCCGTTTAATGGTGAGAAGATGGGACTAGACGAGCTGCCCGTGGTGCAAAAACACCACAAAACCCCTCACAACTCCTCAACAAATAGTTCAAGGGTGGCGGGAACTTAACCACTTATTTCATAAGTAGTTAGACTCGTTTGTCTTTTGTAGAAAGTCGTTGTGAGGTCGCGCGTCGACAATCAAGGGTTTTGATCAAATAAAATATTATATGAGATCGAGTTTCCTCAGGGTTCACTGAGACTCCCTTTGGATGAGACTTAGAAAATCAAACCGCTCAATCAATCACTGAGAGAGAGAGAGGGATTGGATCTGGCTGGGGGGCCTTTCTAATCTACAGTACATGGCAGGGAACTACAGTTTTTATACATGACAAGATATGAAATATATATATAAGGTTTATCACAAGATATGTCCATAACAAATCGGTTTCCAGGGTATCTGTTATTTGGGCATGGTCCAAATATTCACATGGGTCTTTTAAGCATATTTCCAAGGTGTCGAGAGGGCAACCAGCCCTGGCAGAGTGGAGCGACAAGAACACATCGTTTCGCGAGCATTCTAGAAGTCCGCATCAATATTGATGTTGTCGATCAATTGATCAAGTTCCCAGTTGTCATCGATCAAGGGTCTGAAGCGTCACGAACTGGGAACCCGTTTCCAGGGTTCGGTCTATTTCTGGTAAGTCACATGCTTGGCATCATGGCATCTGTGATCATGGTGATGCGTGGGTATAGCTCTGCACGTGTTTGAGAACACAAGTCCCCGAGGCCCTCAATAAGTCCATATATAGCAATAGTCAGTGTATGGGGTGATGGGTCATAGAATATGTTAATATTGGTCCCCTCAATGGTCTTATCCATTGATAAATAGAATGGTGGTGTCAAGTCTATGGTCAAGCCTTCAGGGAGACTGCTCCCATGATCATGAGCAAAGGGGGTCCAGTAGTATTTAGGCACTCATAGGTAGCCATTAGTACCAACAGTTCCAATAGAATATATTATAAATGGGCCAACATCAGATTCTTTATATTGACAAAACCATGAGAAATGTGCCACTTCGAACACAGCTGCTCAACAGTCGTATCAACGGCAGAGATCTTCTGTGCGGAGGGAGGAACATTTTTGCCGGATAGGTTACGTCCCTTCCAGTGCTCGTTAATTATCGAGCTCATTACATTTTCCCAAGTAAGACTAGTCCCATCATTGTCATAACCATGCAATTCATACATCCGACACATCCAATGACTTCGATGTTTTATCCGGTCCGACATCCGACGATCTTCATAATAGTACTTATTGACATCTCTACTAGTTAACATTCTAATTATGCTGACAAGTAGACATCTTGATGTTGATTTTGCATTTGCTCCTCTCCGTACTCCGATTGCTCCGATGAGTAACTCTGACATCCACATCTTACCTATAGTAGTTACTGACCCACTTCTGGTTTACTATAAGTAGTATGAATTCTGTCATAGTTCCTCAGTTCGAATATTATATGTCACTATACGTTGCCATACGTTCCACCAATCTATTCCTTTGCCTTTCGTCCTCATCCTCCTTCTCACGTCTCCACCTCCGCACATCCGCTCCGCACATCCGCTCCTCTCACCCTCCGACATCTGCCAATCCAAAATCTAGGACCACGTCAAAGAATGGGGCGCAACACATAAGTTGAAGCCAGGTCCTTTCTGCAAGACGTCGGACTTGTCGCATCCGTTCATCCGCTACTCCGCTCCGACTGCTCCGACGCATCCGACGTTTTCTGACATTGAAAAACACGCTACGTGACAATCATAGACGATGACAATGGTGGTGACAAGATGGTCCCATTTAGATGGGGCAGCATTAAGGAGGATCATAGCCTGAAGGCTTTCTAGGAAAAGGAGCGATGCAAGGCGCTCAATCTCGACAGTGGGATCACCGCCAGAGAGCTTGAAGGCCATAGCCTGTCTGAAGATGCCGAAGGTATTGGCAGGCATAGTGCCAGCGTACTTTGTCTCCAGGGAATCCCAAGCTTCTTTGGGGGTCTTGGAAGCCTTGATGTGATCCTTGATGGATTCATCGCATCATGTCTTTATAATTCCTAAAGCAGCAAGCTGCTTCTCATGCCATTCCTCAATTTGGCGAGTGTTGGTCTGGACGCTTCCGGATTGAGTGCCTCCTTTTGCATCCAGCCAAGACTTTGTTTCCCAGATCTCAGTGGGTTGTTTGGACTCACCGGTGATGTGGCACCAGAGGAAAGTCGACTGAAGGTAGTCCTTCATTTGTTGCGACCAAATAAGGTAATTGGTGCCAGTGAATTTCGAAACAAAAGTGTTAACAGAGTTTGACATGTTGAAGAGATCTGGAAGGAAATTTGGTCAGCATATAGTTTAATGAAAAACTGAGACACAGAGAAAATAAATATTTGATCATGTGTGCTGCATGCTGCTGCGATTATCGTTGGTGTGGGCTTTCAGAACACTGGTAAGGCGGAGGAGGATCCTCATGCTCAGGGCACCTGAAGCCTGGTGCTGACAGATGACAGCACTGCCAATATTCAAGCAGATTTCCAGGGACAGTCTCCCTCCAAGCCAAAGGTCTGTAAGGCAGAGCAGGACTAGAGTCTAGTCCGGAGCGAGCAGCGCGTACACTTTCTATTACCGCTGGACATGGATGTCCATCCCTATCCACAAAGAAGCATTGACAGAAATGACAATGCACTGTAAGCAATCCTTCGGGATGTTGTGCCCATTGGGTAAGGCAGGCAGGCAGATGGTGATGATGATAGTCACCACTCATGTATCCAAAACAGGTGTCACACACTCTGAGATATATCCCGCAAGTGGTGGATGGCCAGTCATGGAGTACAAATTCTGGTATAGGAGCATTTCTGCGTCCTTGTGCCAGAGGCTCAGCTTCACATCTGTGCAAAGGCGGACGTTGCCCAGGAGGCGGAGGTACAGGTACCGTGACGGTGACCTAGTGCACTGGTGTAATGCCGAGCGACTGCGATGATTGTGAGCAAGCTCAGCGGGTTCGTCGTCCTCAGGGGCGGTCATGCCAGCAGCCCTGGGAGTCCTTCTGTCCAATATGCAACAGCATGTAACTACAGCATATACGACAACAAGGGCGGCAAAACTGCCAGCCATAAGGGCCAGCAGGGCCCATAACCTATTGAATGTATTGAGGTGCATCATGTGGGACGACATACAGAGTAGTTAGTATGGGTGGATAGAGGATCAGGAATTGAGTAGCTTGTTAAGCTAGAGGAGAGTTTAGAGACAACTGACATGGTAGGAACTGGAAGAGTTCTTATTCTGCAACTACATTACAGGTCTACTATTTATACTAATATATGTGCACAGACCATGTTGTGGTCTGTTTGTGTGTTTCTACAATAAACTCACATATATAGTAACTCATGGAATGTTCCAGAGAATGACATCATGGACATCATACTACAAACTAGCCCTACATAGCCTACAGCAGTTGCATGTGAAGGAGGGTCCACGAAGGGCAGTTACATGCAAAGGAGGGTCTGAGGAGTGGCCTTTGGGCATGAGAGATGGCCATTAGGGAAGAGGGGCAGCTGTTGGGTGTGAGGGGCAGCCATTGGGGACGAGGAGCGGCAATTGTGTGTGAGTCATGTTATGTGTAACAAACCGTTCCAAGGTTTGGGCAGCATGTGCAGGAAGTGGAAAGGCGAAGAGTGTTACATTCCAATAAGCTCCAACAATTTCTGACCAATTCTGACACCTCCGACATCTCCGACATTTTGACTAATACTTATTATGCATACTTACTGTTATGAATCTCGTTACTACATACATTACTTACATCCAACCGTTAAGCATCTCTGACAGCCACTTGTTATCTGACTCCGACGAGCCACACGTCCTCCGACATAGTATTTAAACTCATGTAGAATCATGTATTAGCTTCAGTTTGAATATCAACTTAGATTCAACATCATATCTCCCGTCCTCTTTCCAACTCTTAACTTGTGTCCGACCTCCGACCCTCCGATCCTCTGATCCTCCGAAATAAGGACACCGACATATTAGCGAGGGCGCAACACACAAGTTGAAGCCAAGTCCTTGCCCCTACGTTGCACATGCTCTGAGCTCCGATGTTTTTGTCGATCAGTTCTTAACAGTATATTCAAACTGCCACTTGCTTATCCGTATTTCAAATTCCAGTTATGGCAGCCCACAACACTCAGAACTCCTGTGCAGCAGCAGCCGCAGCGGAAGCATCAAACCTGCAGAACACCAGGGCGACATTTCTACATATGTTCCAAGATCTTTCCGCAGAACCCAAACCTGACCCCATATCTCCGACACCACGTCCCCGAACACCTCAGACATCTGGACCTCCAATCCCTGAAGGATCCCGTGATTCCCACAAATCTCCGACTTCTCCTTTCAATGACAACAATCCTTTCTGTCGCGAGCAAACTCCAAACCTCGCTGAAACAATCATGCTTATGACACAGGAGCTCCGACATAGAGAGACTCCGAAGACTCTGAAAAAGAAGTTGAAGGAACCCGACACTTTTGACAGTTCTGACTCTCAGAAACTCACCAGTTTTCTTGCACAATGCACACTATATTTCCGAAACAACCCCGCCTTTGATGACGATGATAACAAAGTCAGTTTCTCTCTGTCGTACCTCCAAGGAACCGCACTCAAATGGTTTGAGCCCACCCTCTTGGGAGAGTCCGACAATGACTCTGTCTGGTTGGACGACTAATCTGCCTTTGTGCACATCCTCTGTTCTGAATTTGGACCTATCGATCCGACCGGGGAAGCAGAGGATAGTCTGGATCACCTTCAGATGTGTGACAATCAGAAGATCCTACGTCACAATGTGGGCTTCAAACATCTTTCCACTCACACGCAGTGGGATGATAGCGCGCTCCGATATCAGTACTATACCGGTTTAGCGGGAACATATCAAAGATGTTTTAGGGACCTACCCCAAACCTAAGACTCTGGCCGAGTTGAAGATAATGGCCCATAACATTGATGCTCGCTACTGGGAATGTCAATGCAAGAAATTGCGCTCCTCCGACAAATCTACTCCAAAGGCCGACAAATCCGACAAGAAACAGACCCCTGCTTCAACATCCCCCAATAACAACTCGTCGTCTAAACCCAACTCGCAACAACAACAAAAATCGTCATCCACCTCTCTGAAATCCGCCCTCTCAGACAAACTTGGCAAAGATGGGAAATTGACTCCCCAAGAATGCCAACGAGGATTTGACAATAATTTATGCATGTTTTGCAGCAACATTGGTCATTGGGCTTCCGACTGCTCAAAGAAGTCGTCTTCTAATGCCAAAGCAAAGGCCCGCGCGGCCCAAGCTGAGGACAAATTGGAGAAGACGACTGAGTCAAAAAAATAGTAAGCAGTCCTCAGATTCCAGCACATACCTGGGATTGCGTTGACTCCTTTCGTGCACCTTTGGAAACCCTCCAACTCAATGTGTCCGCTCTCTCAAATCCGAACTCTCTATGTATTGATTTGATATCTCCGACCTTTTCCGATTCTCTTCCGATAAAGACTCTTATTGATTCTGGTTCTACACATTGCTTCGCAGATACCAGATTTATTTCTTCTGTAAACTTATCTCCGACTCTGATTCCTTCACCTATGGTTTTGAAACTTTTTGACGGTTCTTCAAATACTTATATCATGCAATCTATCAATCTTCCTCTCCGATTTCCTTCCAGTGAACTTCTGACCGTCACATTTTATGTGACAACCCTCGATTCGTCTTGTAATTTGGTTCTAGGACACAACTGGCTCACCCCTACAATCCGTTGATTGACTGGGTATTGGGCAGTATCTTATTCCGTTCTACGTTACCCGACACTCCGAGTCCGACTCCGACGTCGACTGCTGAGGCAGCTCCGCCACTTCTGCAGTGTCCGCCCTCTCCGATGGGCACCTCCGATCTGCTCACTCCGAACACCTCCGACCTGCCACAGATTACCATGGTCAATGCAGCCGCATATCTCCATGCTTGTAAAGCTCCTGGGGCATACACTTTCCGTGTTCACCTCTCCGACATCTCCACCAATTCCGCGTCTGTCTCCAATGACGCTCCCGACCTCTCTGGCATACCTGAGGAATACCATGATTTTGCTGATGTATTCAGTAAGAAAAAAGCCGACACCCTTGCACCCCACTGACCTTATGACCTCAAGATCAATTTGGAGGAAGGTACTTCCCCTCAGATTGGTCTGATGTACTCACTCTCACAATCCAACCTTGGATCCCTCCGAGACTTCATCGATGAGCATCTCAATATTGGTTTCATCAAACCTTCTAGTTCACCTTACGGCGCTCCAATCCTCTTCATCCAAAAGAAAGATGGATCACTCCGACTATGTGTCGACTACCATGGCCTGAACAAAATCACAAAGAAGGACCGATACCCACTTCCGCTCATCTCCGACCTCTTAGCCACTGCCGGAAAAGCATGTGTTTATACCACCTAGTCCGCATCGCTGAAGGTGATGAATGGAAAACTGCTTTCTGCACTCGCTATGGATCATTTGAATGGTTAGTCATGCCATTTGGATTGTCTAACGCACCTGCAGCCTTCCAACATTTTATGAATGACATCTTCTCCAACCTTCTGGACAACTGTGTTACCGTTTACCTCAACAACATCCTGATCTACTCCGACAACCCCGAGGAACACAAAAAACATGTCCGAGAAGTCCTCCAATGACTCCGACAACATGGTCTTTATGCCCGTGCCGACAAGTGCAACTTCTCTGCCGAAACTGTAGAATATCTTGGATTTATCCTTTCTCCCGACGGACTCAAAATGTCGGAAACAAAAGTCAAGATTATTCAGGATTGGCCTGAACCACGCAGAGTGAAGGACGTCCAGTCCTTTTTAGGTTTTGCAAAATTTTACCGACATTTCATTCCATTCTATTCCAACATCACTATTCCACTCACTCGTTTAACCAGGAAACATGCCACTTGGCTGTTCTCCGACGATGCTCAAACCGCTTTTAATGACCTGAAAAAGGCATTTACCACCGCTCCGATCCTGACACACTGGATCCCTGACTCTCCAATAATTGTCGAAACCGACGCATCCGACTATGCCCTAGCAGCTATTTTGTCAATTGTCACCTCCGACAATGAAGTCCACCCCGTCGCATTCCATTCCCGCACCTTTACGGCCCCCGAAGTAAACTATGACACCCACGATAAGGAACTTCTTGCCATCTACGAAGCATTTAAAGTTGGCGCCATTATCTCGAAGGCTCTTTTCGCAAGAACAGCTCTCCGCTTCAGTTCGCGCGACTCAACTCCTTGAGCCTGTCCTCCGTGCAACCATTATCATGGACACAGAAAAGCTTCACCATGACATACTCACAGCACTCCCTTCCGACACTCTTTATGACACTCTTTCTAAAGATCCTAAACCCCGCTGGTCTCTCGACCCCGATGGTTTCCTCCGACATGACGATCGGATATATGTTCCCGATGACCTCCGACTCTGAGTCCTACAGCACAAGCACGACCATATACTTGCTGGACACCCAGGTCAGAGCAAGACACTCAGTCTCATTCAGCGCGATTACACCTGGCCTGGAATTCGAGATTTCGTCAAACACTACTGCAAGACATGTACCACTTGCATGTGATTGAAGCCACAAAGACACAAGCCTTACAGCCTACTCAAACAGCTCCCAATCCCCGAACGTCCTTGGAATTCTATCTCAATGGATTTCATCGAGACCCTTCCGACCTCCGACAACTTTGACTCCATCCTCGTTATCGTTGACCGATTGACGAAGCAAAGTATCTTCATTCCGACAACCATTCACTGCACCTCCGAAGACCTTGCTGTACTCTTCGTATTGCATGTCTTCTCTAAACACGGCATCCTCGAACATGTCACCTCTGACTGCGGCCCTGAATTTGTCTCCGGATTCTTCCAATCTCTCGGAAAGGCTCTAAATATGACCCTCCACTTCACCTCCGGTTACCACCCCGAAGGCGATGGCCAAACCGAACGCACTAACCAGACCCTTGAACAGTACTTGCAGATATTCTGCAACTACCAACAGGACAACTGGTCCGCTCTCCTTCTGATTGCGGAGTTCGCGTACAACAACGCACCTAGTGCTACCACTGGCATATCTCCCTTCTTTGCTAACAAGGGTTACCATCCAAACATTACTGTTCACCCGGAACGAGACCTTGCCTCTTCCCAAGCCCGATCCTTCGTGACCGACTTAGACGAACTTCACCAAGAACTGAAATCCACCATCTCCGACGCTCAACAACGTTACCAAAAGTCCTCCGACAACAATCGGATCGCAGCTCCGATGTTCTCTGTCAGACAACAGGTTTTCGTCAAAGCACAGTTCTTCCGCACAACACGCCCATCCAAGAAACTCTCAGAAAAGTACTTGGGACCATATGAGATCATTGCACAACCTGGCACACACTCCTTTACCCTCCGACTCCCCGACACATTCCACGGAGTTCACCCTGTCTACCACGTCTCCATGCTTGAACCTGCAACTCCGAACACCATTCCGAATCGGACCCAACCTCCGCCTCCTCCGATTGACATCGATGGAGAACTTGAGTATGAGATTGCTGAAATTGTCGACTCAAAGATCGACCGACGACGTAGCTGCAAGCTACTATATTTCGTCCGTTGGTTAAGATATGAAAACACTGATGAAGAATTCTCTTGGCTACCAGCCAATGAACTGGAAAACGCCCCCAAGCTTGTCTCCGACTTTCATTCTGCTTATCCTGACAAATTGGGTCCGCTCATGTCACTCTGAAACAAGAAAAACAAGTACTATTACTATCTACTTAGTACGTTGTTTCTTGTTTGATGGACCCTCCTCCTTGTCCGACTCCTCCTCCGACTCCGCCTTCTCCGCCTGCGGCCCCCCCCGACCCCTTGCTTGATGCACCTTGTGCAGCGGCCACTTCATCAGCCCTCTTCTGAGCCGCCAGCTCCGACACCTGATGCATCTCCTCCGCTACCCACATCTCCTCCGCTACCCACATCTCCTCCGCTACCCACATCTCCTCCGCTAACCGCGCCGCCTCCACAGCCCTCTCTTCCTCTGCTCTCTGCTCCTCCTCAGCCTTCCTCGCAGCCTCCTCCTCCGCTGCTCGCTTCTTTGCCTCCACCTCCGTGAGCTTAGCCTGCAGCGCCTCCATCTCCTTTTGAAAATCGGTTGCCGACATATTGAGGTTTTTTTGGAAGAGTTTGAAACGAAAAGAGAATGGGGGAACAAGAAGAAAGAACCACTTGGACGGTATTTTCAACCAACGCATCACATGATGCAGTTCACGTGCACCGACCACCTAGGTCCTTAGGCCTCATGGGTTCGGCCCTAAGGGGGAAATACTGTTACATTCCGATCAATTCCGACGATTTCCGACCAATCCCGACACCTCCGACACCTCCGACATTTTGACTAATACTTATTATGCATACTTACTGTTATGAATCTCGTTACTACATACATTACTTACATCCGACCATTTTACTTATGTTAAGAATCTCCGACAGCCACTCATTATCCGACTCCGACGAAGCCACACGTCCTCCGACATAGTATTTAAACTTATGTAGAATCGTGTATTAGCTTCAGTTTGAATATCAACTTAGATTCGACATCTTACCTCCCATCCTCTTTCCGACTCTTAACTTGAGTCCGACCTCCGACCTCCGATCCTCTGATCCTCCGAAATAAGGACACCAACGTATTAGCGAGGGTGCAACACACAAGTTGAAGCCAAGTCCTTGCCCCTACGTCGCACGCGCTCCGACCACCCTCCGACCCTCTGACGCGTCCGACCAGCTCCGACGTTTTGTTGATCAGTTCTTAACACCCTGTTGTACCTATCTTTGGGTACATGGCCCGACATAGCCTTTGCAGTCGCAAAGATGTCGCAGATGTCAGCCAACCCGTCCCAAGAGCATCTTGATAAGTCTCTTTATATATGCAAGTATCTTGCAGGGATGCAGGACTATTGCTTAAACTTTAGAGGTGCATCAATGTCCGGCCTAGCCACGTACACAGATTCTGATTGGGTGTCAGACCCCTCTAACAGAAAGTCGCAGACAGGATTCTATCTGAAACTTGCTGATTGTTATGCTTAACAAACCATTCCAAGGTTCGGGCAGAGTATGCAGGAAAGTGGAAAGGCGAAGAGCAAAGTGATTGCTAAATCTAAGGAATCTACTATAGTACAAGAGGTTTATATAGGTACTGACTATAGGCGGTAGCGGATGAGTCAGTACTGCGGAAGGCAGTGCGCATGAGTAAGGCGACTGCGGAAGGCTATGTACAGTGAGTAAGCTGACTGCAGAAAGCGAGTCAGCGCGGGAGCGAAGTATACTAAAGGGGATGACAAAGTAATGTAATGAGTCAGACTGGGAATCGAAGGTTGTGAAAGTAGACATTAGACATAGTAAGTTCGTAAGAGGGCGCCGAGTCGGGCTGATAAGTAAAAGATATGATGTGGTCCTCATACCGTAGAGTCCGTAACATGTTCCCCTCTCCAAGCTCTGTGTCCTCACAGAGTCACTGTCCCCATCCCTCGTTGTTGCCGGGATCGGACCAGTTCGGACTTTCCTTGAGGCTCCAATTGTTATGCGTAACAAACCGTTCCAAGGTTCGGGCAGAGTATGCAGGAAGATGGAAAGGCGAAGAGCAATGTGATTGCTAAATCTAAGGAATGTAGCTATGGTACATGAGGTTTATATAGTACTGACTATGAGCGGTAGCGAATGAGTCAGTAACTGCGGAAGGCAGTGCGCATGAGTAAGGCGACTGCGGAAGGCTATGCACTAATGAGTAAGCTGACTGCGGAATGAGTCAGACAGCTGCGGAAAGCGAGTCAGCGCGGGAGCGAAGTATACTAAAGGAAATAAAGTATAATATGATATGTGTAAGCGGGGGCCAATGAGTAAAAGTGAAAAAGTAAGCGTATACGTCCGTAGTCGTTAGTCCGTAACATGTTCCCCTCCTCAAGGTCTGTGTCCTCACAGACTACCTACTCCCATCCATCGTTGCCATTTGGATCGGCCCAGGCAGGGTCAACTCGGTTACCCCAATCCTTTATCAGTTCATCGTTTACCGCCGTGGCGAACTCTAAACCTCAAACGGCGAGGCGAAGGCATTGATTCTTGACAGCAAGGGTGTTGGTATAGTTTTTGAGGATGAGCTTCTCCTCAGCGGTGGGGGCGGTTGGCAAATCGGAGAGGGTATGAAGGCGGATATGCATCTGCCGGTGGAGGATGTTGGCGACGGAGGTTTCGAGCGCATGGATCTGGTCGCGCATGGAGAGCGCTTCGCCGATGAGGGTGGTGATGGTGGGGTTGATATCGGAGGCATCGGTGGAGGCGGCGGTGATGTTGGACATGGCAGAAATGATGTTTGAAAGGTATAAGAAAAACGGCGTGTTGGGCGAGAAGAGTTGGAGCGGGGAACTCGATGTGACAGAAGTCGATGTGGAAAATGGCTCTCAAAGTTTGTTCTTTTATCGTGGACGCGATGGATTTTGCCGATGAAAATCTCGGATCAAGTCTTGAGCGTTCTGAACATTAGTCCGAGGTTCCCACGTGTTCTCTTCTGGGCCATACCCTTCCCATTGGACAAGGTACTGGATCTTTCCACAGAATTTCCGAGAGTCCAGGATCGTGGAGACATGGTATTCTTCTCGTCCTTCGACAACGATCGGATCAGGGGCTGGCTTCTTTTTCTGAATGGCATACTTCGGGGTTTTGTATGGCGACAACAGGGTCTCGTTGAACACAGGGTGGATCATTTTCCAGGTTTTGGGAAGATCAAGACGGTATGCGCTAGCTCCTTTCTTCTCTAGGACTTTGAACGGTCCGTGTCGGAGGGCGTCAAGTTTCTTTGAGGGACGATCAGTCCTGATGTTAGTCCCTTCCAGCCACACCTTGTCTCCGATGCGGTAATTCCGAGACAGGCTTCGTCGTGTGTCAACTGTCTTCTTCATCTGATCCTGTGCCTGTTTCAGTGCTGCGTTGGCTTCTTCTCATGCCTGTTTGAGTTTTTTCAAGAAGTCGTTTGCCGCTGGATTGGTGTCTTCCAACACAAGTTCTCCCTTCCAAGGATGCAGACCGTAGTTGAGATAGAATGGTGTGTACTTTGTCGCTTGATGTTCTTTGTCATTGTACTGGAATTCTGCGATTGCGATCCATTCCGCCCAATCATCTTGTAGATGGTTGACAAAGTTTCGTAAGAACACCTCGGTTTTCTGATGCGATCGTTCGGCTTGTCCATCAGTTTGTGGATGGTACGCAGTGGACAGGTTTCTCTTGATTCCCAACATGCGGCAAAGTATCTCCATGAACTTCGTGGCAAACTGTGGTCCTCTGTCGCTAATGATCTTCTTAGGGATCCCATGAAGCTTCCATATCTGGTCCCGATAGATCTTGGCTAATCCTTCAGCCGATAGTTCCACGGTTGTCGGGATGTGATGAAGCATCTTTGAATGTCTGTCTGTGATGACCAGAATTGTGTTCTTCCCATCAGATTCTGGTATCGGTCCCACAACGTCAATCCCTATGTCTTCCCATGGTTGACTTGGCGCGACGTTAGGGTGTAGAGGGGCGTGTCTCCTTTGGCGGCTGATCTTGTTACGTTGACAGGTGTCACAACCTTTCACATACTTCTTTACGTCATGTAGGATGGTGGGCCACCAGTAGGTGCGAGTGAGGAGTTCATGTGTTCGATATTGTCCTGGATGTCCTGCCACTGGTGCGTCGTGCGCTTCAAACATCAGTTCTTGGCGCAATTGTGGGTCTGGTGGAACATAGACTCGTTCTCCTGCGTAGGTGATGCCATTTTCCTGCTGGTACCAGTGAGGATTCTTCTTCAGACCCTGGGCTACTTCTGTCTCCATGCGATTCGAGGCCTTGATGTGTGCGATCCATGGGTTTTCGATGGTTGTGATGTTTCTGATTTTGATGGAATCAGATGTTTCACCCCCTTCAAAGAATTGTTCCTCCGTGAACATCTCCATTTGTATCACATCTTCTGATTCCAATCGTTTCAAAAATAGCCCCTCCTTGAGCATTTGGTCACTGTCCTGCGGCTCGAGTTCCATCTCATACCAGGGTAAACGTGACAGGATATCTGCTTTCGCGTTTGTCTTCCCAGGTACATGTCGCAGTTCGAAGTCATAGTCTTGTAACTTCATCTTCCAGCGCCTCTGTCGTTGGTTTAGGTCCTGAGGACGCCGGAAATACTCCAGGTTTTTGTGATCGGTTAAGATCTCGAAACGTTCCTTGGCTTCAAGTAGATAATGTCGCCAGTCCTTCAGTGCTTCCATGACTGCCAAGAGTTCCTTGTCATATATCTCGTAATTCTGTTCGGCCGCGGACATGGTTTGCGACAAGAACACGATAGGGTGCCACTTGTCGTCTTGTTCCTGTGAAAGTACCGCTCCAATCGCATAACCCGATGCATCGGTTTCGACCCTGAACTGTCCGTCCGGTTTGGGCAATGCCAAGACTGGTGCCGTCGTGATTGCCCGTATGGGACCTTCAAATGCTTCTTGCGCCGCTGGTCCCCACGTGAATGCTGTATTTCCCGTAAGTGTTGTGAGTGGCTTTGCGATGTTTGAGTATCCTTCAATGAAGCGTCGATAAAAATTGGCAAATCCCAGGAACCTCTGGACTTCCTTTTTTGATGTGGGTACTTGCCAGTTCCGGATTGTGTCCACCTTTTCAGTTTCCATCTCAACACGTCCTTCTCCAACGACATATCCCAATATGGGGCATTTCGTTACTTCCCAAAGACACTTCTTCTCCTTTAGGAACAGGTCATTGTCTGACAGAATCTGCAAGATCTCTTCGGTGTTCCGGGCGAGTTCTTCCTTGGTTTTACCAATAACCACTATGTCATCCATGTAAATCACACAGATGCGCCGACGGATCTGATCCCTGAATAGGCTGGCCATCATCCGAGAGAACGTTCCCGGGGAGTTGCAGAGACCGAAAAACATGACCAATGGTTCAAACAATCCTCGGCTGGTGAGGAAGGCGGCTTTCCATTCGTCACCCTTCTTGATCCGCACGTTATTGTATCCCCACATGATGTCCATTTTGTTGAAGTAGACTGCATCCTTCAATACATCCAAGAGGTTGTTGATGCGTGGGAGTGGGAATTTGTCCTTAACCGTGAATTTATTGACCGTGCGATAGTCCTGTACCAATCATTTGGAACCGTCTTTCTTGTTAATGAAGAAGCAGGGTGATGCATAAGGGGATTTGGACGGTCGGATCTTTCCGGTTGCCAGGCCTTCATCGATGAATTCGTCCAGTTCTTCTTGCTCTTTTTGGGTCATAGGGTACGTGTTTCCCCCTAGCTCCTTTGGTGCGTCCGGTGTAAGTTCGATGCCGTGGTCCCATTCTCTTTCCTTTGGGATCTTGTCAAAGTTTTCTTTTTCAAAGAGATGGGCAAAACGTTCAACGTATGAGGGTCGTTTGGTTGTGGGAGGTGGTGTGGGAGTAACTGCTTCCAATATGGGGTCTCCGGGCTTCCATTTCTGATCCCATTTCTTGGGCACGTCCTTGTCTCGTACTTCCACCATGCGAACCCGATGTTTGCGACCATTAAGGTTAACTCTGAAATCTGAGTGTTTGGTTTGACATGTTGATGGGCACCGGTTGAATGTTACAGCGCCGGTCGTCCAATTGATTGTGGGGTTGTGGTGCACCAACCAGTCATGTCCCAAAAGCATGTCCATTCTCCCAATGTCCAATACCATTGCTTCCATGGTTTCCTGGTGTGTTCCTAAGTCCAGCTTGACTTCGGCAAGTTTTTCTGCTTTCTGTTGTCGGTTCGGTGATCCATCCGCATTTAGGATTGATATGGGCTTTATTCCCCGTGTGGGAAGGTTCTGTTCGCGTACTATTCTGGGATGGATACATGTGCGTTCACATCCGCTATCAACCTCGGGTCGAATGGCCTTTGGTCCTCGTCGTGTTTTGATCTGAGCTTGCAGCTTGATCTCTCGTCGTTTCGGAGGTTTATCTCCCTTGACAATCTTAGTTGACGCAACGGCTCGCTTTGCAGGGATAACATAAGTTATATTGTCTGTAGTTGCACCAGGCAAGCGAGTTCGTTTAATGGATAAGGGTCGCGACTTAGCGTCGTTTAATCAGACCCTTCGGGAAAATCCTTCTCATCGGTTTCTATGGTGATGGTTTCATCATCATCATCGGTATCTCCATCAGACACCTTCCTAATCTTTCCAGAGTTCTTCTTCGGCTTGCGGCAGTTGCGCGCGATATGTCCTTCTTGGTCGCAGTTGAAACACTTACGACCAT
Source organism: Entoloma clypeatum (assembly GCA_963565915.1). Classification (NCBI taxonomy): domain Eukaryota; kingdom Fungi; phylum Basidiomycota; class Agaricomycetes; order Agaricales; family Entolomataceae; genus Entoloma; species Entoloma clypeatum. Next base: position 1,414,793 of record OY751491.1, on the reverse strand, counting down.
CTTTCTTCTTTGGGGCTTTGCAGTCTTTGGCAAGGTGACCAAAGTGCTGACAGTTGTAGCAACGGGCTACTCCTGCTTTATCGATCTCCATGGCTTTGCCTTGACCGCCATAAGTGGTGCCCGATCCGGTGCGTGTGTCGCCACCCCCTCGGATGACTAATGCATGTCCCTCCATCTGTCGTCCCTTGTTTCGGATCTCCTTTGCGTAATCGGTGTACGTCTTGCCATCACTAGCCACTTGTTCAGAAATTCTGCGGTTGACGTTCTTTTCCAGGATGTATTTTCCAGTTTCTTCGCCAAGGTTTGACAGCTTCAAGAGCTCTTCGAATTCGTCCAAGAATTCGTCGATGGTGCGTTTCTCCTGTTTCAGAACTTCGAGTTTCGCCTTGGCCGCTGCCGACTTGTTGGCAATAGAGAATCGCGTAGCGATGTCGTCTGAGAACCCTAACCAGGTGATGTTCTCGCCATCGGTGGCAAGGTCGTCTAACTTGTTGCTGGCCCAGTGTTTACCGGACCCTTCCATCATGCGGGATAACACCGCAAGAATCTTCTGATCGTCGGACAGGCCCTTCTGGAACCTGATGTATAATTTGGTGGCTTTCCACCACTCGTCGAAGGTGTGTCTGTCTTTGAACATCCCAGGATCTTTGATGATCTTGGATGTATCCATTGTTTGTACTGTCGGTGCGTCTGCCATGTCTAGAACCTGCGGAGTAGGAGAGGTGTCGGATTGTTGGGATGAAGATGGGGTTCGGGATACAGGTAGGGGTTGAAAATCAGTCCCTGTTCTAGGCGTCTGTTTGGTATCTGACTGCGCGGAGTCAAAAGTAAATTCGTCAGGGGACTCGTCGGCGGAATCGGTGGCAAAACGTTCGGGGTATTTCCTCTGTAGATCTCTAAGGAATCTCTGTTCCTGCGCCTCTGTTGGTCGCGAGAAGGGGTCAAGTCTCTCGTTTCGTGCCCAACGGTTGTACTCGGTCTGTTGCTCGTTGGTGGTGAAGTGGGCGTAGATCTGCTGCTTCGAGTAAGACGTGGTGATGCGGCTCTGGGACGTCTCAATGTGAGCGTCCTAATCAGTCTTCTGATAACGGTTGTCTGGACACCGATAAACTCTCTGATCTCTGTGATCCAACCTGTCTGAGGTCCTTCTTGAACGCGAAAGCTTTCGAGTTCGTTCTGTCGGGCGTTGTAGCGCGCGATCTGGTGTTGCCGAGCAAGATGGATGCTCTCTGCTATCTCGCCGTGGGGGCGATGCTCGTCGTTGTCTAGTTCTTCGTCAAGCACCTGCTGTAGGATGCGACGGATCTCCGATTCGATGTACTGCTGGATGAGTGTAAAATTGATACTGTCTCGAGGACTTAGCTCCTCCTGTCGGGCTTCTGGCGTGGCGAATGGGTTACTGGTGAAGTCTTCAAAGAAGCGCGACGTCTTAACACGTCTGGTAGTTGCTCTCTTCGCTCTGGGCGAACCTAACGAGATTTAGCGACTTGTTATGCGTAACAAACCGTTCCAAGGTTCGGGCAGAGTATGCAGGAAGATGGAAAGGCGAAGAGCAATGTGATTGCTAAATCTAAGGAATGTAGCTATGGTACATGAGGTTTATATAGTACTGACTATGAGCGGTAGCGAATGAGTCAGTAACTGCGGAAGGCAGTGCGCATGAGTAAGGCGACTGCGGAAGGCTATGCACTAATGAGTAAGCTGACTGCGGAATGAGTCAGACAGCTGCGGAAAGCGAGTCAGCGCGGGAGCGAAGTATACTAAAGGAAATAAAGTATAATACGATATGTGTAAGCGGGGGCCGATGAGTAAAAGTGAAAAAGTAAGCGTATACGTCCGTAGTCGTTAGTCCGTAACACCAATCATATATCAACTCCTCGTTGATGGCTACGGCGAGTTCGAGGCCTTTGATAGCCAGCCAAATACATCGATTCTCGATTACGAGGGTGCTGGTGTAATCTCCGAGAATTTGTTTCTCCTCGGGACTCGGGGCGACGGGTAGGTTGGACAGCGAGTGAAGCCAGATATGCATCTGGCGATGGAGGCGGTCGGCAAGGGAAGTTTCGAGAGCATGGATTTGGTCTCTCATGGAGAGTGCTTTGTTCATGAGGGCGGCGATGGCGGGGTTGATGTCGGTGGTGGAGGTGGAGGTAATGGTGGTGTTGGACATGGCGGCGAGGATGGTTGAGAGATAGAAGAAGAAGGGGGAGGCTATATTGGGCAGGGAAAAAGACTAGAGTGGGGAACTCGGTGCATGGTTGACTGATGAGGTCGATACTTGTCATGGATTCTGAGAGCTGTCTTTTATCATGGGCGAGACGGGTTCTGCCAATGGAAATCACAGATCAAATCTTGAGCGTTCTGAACATTAGCTTGAGGTTCCCATGTGTTCTCTTCTGGACCATATCCTTCCCACTGGACGAGGTACTGGATCTTTCCGTGGAACTTTCGAGAGTCTAGGATCGTAGACACATGGTACTCTTCTCGTCCTTCAACGATGATCAGATCAGGGGCTGGTTTTTTTTTCTGGATGGCGTACTTCGGAGTTTCATATGGTGACAACAGGGTCTCGTTGAACACAGGGTGAATCATCTTCCAAGTCTTCGGAAGATCAAGAAGGTACACGCTAGCTCCTTTCTTCTCTAGGACTTTGAATGGTCCGTGTCGGAGGGCGTCAAGTTTCTTTGAGGGACGATCAGTCCTGATGTTAGTCCCTTCCAGCCACACCTTGTCTCTGATGCGGTAATTCCGAGACAGGCTTCGTCGTGTGTCAACTGTCTTCTTCATCTGATCCTGTGCTTGTTTCAGCGCAGCATTGGCTTCTTCTTGTGCCTGTTTGAGTTTTTTCAAGAAGTCGTTGGCAGCCGGATTGGTATCTTCTAACATGAGTTCTCCCTTCCACGGATGTAAACCGTAGTTGAGGTAGAATGGGGTGTGCTTCGTTGCCTGATGTTCTTTGTCATTGTACTGGAACTCTGCAATTGCGATCCATTCAGCCCAATCATCCTGTAGATGGTTGACAAAGTTTCATAAGAACACTTCCGTCTCCTGATGCGATCGCTCGGCCTGTCCGTCAGTCTGTGGGTGGTATGCAGTGGACAGGTTCCTTTTGATCCCTAGCATGCGGCAGAGTATCTCCATGAACTTTGCGGTGAACTGCGGTCCCCTATCGCTGATGATCTTCTTGGGGATCCCATGAAGCTTCCATATCTGATCCCGATAGATCTTGGCTAATCCTTCAGCTGATAGTTCCACGGTTGTCGGAATGAGGTGAAGCATCTTTGAATGTCTATCCGTGATGACCAGAATTGCGTTTTTTCCATCAGATTCTGGTATCGGTCCCACGACGTCGATTTCTATGTCTTCCCATGGGTGACTTGGTGCTGCATGGGGATGTAGCGGAGCATGTCGCTTTTGTCGGTTAATCTTGTTGCGTTGACAAGTGTCGCAACCCTTCACGTACTTCTTCACATCATGCAGTATGGTAGGCCACCAGTAGGTGCGAGTGAGGAGTTCATGTGTCCGGTACTGTCCTGGATGTCCAGCCACTGGTGCATCGTGTGACTCAAACATCAATTCTTGTCGTAATTGTGGGTCTGGCGGGACATAGATTCGTTCTCCTGCATAGGTGATCCCATTCTCCTGCTGATACCAATGAGGATTCTTTTTTAGGCCCTGCGCTACTTCTGTCTCCATGTGGTTTGAACCCTTGATGCATGCGATCCACAGATTTTCGATGGTCGTGATGTTTCCAATTTTGATGAAATCAGATGTTTCACCCCCTTCAAAGAATTGTTCCTCCGTGAACATCTCCATTTGCACCACATCTTCTGATTCCAACCGTTTCAAGAATAGTCCCTCCTTGAGCATTTGATCACTGTCCTGTGGTTCGAGTTACGCTTCATACCAGGATAAGCGTGACAGGATGTCCGCTTTCGCATTGGTCTTGCCAGGCACATGCCGTAATTCGAAATCATAGTCTTGTAACTTCATTTTCCAGCGTTGCTGTCATTGATTTAGGTCCTGAGGACGACGGAAATATTCCAGGTTCTTGTGATCGGTCAAGACCTCGAAACGTTCCCTGGCTTCAAGCAGATAGTGTCTCCAATCTTTCAATGCTTCCACGACTGCCAGGAGTTCCTTGTCGTATATCTCGTAATTCTGTTCGGCTGTGGACATGGTCCGCGACAAGAACGCGATGGGGTGCCATTTGTCATCTTGCTTCTGAGAGAGTACTGCTCCAATTGCATAGCCCGATGCATCGGTTTCAACCCTGAACTGTCCCTCTGGTTTTGGTAATGCCAAGACTGGTGCCGATGTAATTGCCCGTATGAGACCTTCAAAAGCTTGCTGCTCTGTTGGTCCCCAAGTAAATGCTGTACCGCCTGTGAGCGCGGTGAGAGGTTTTGCGATGTTTGAGTACCCTTCAATAAAACGTCGATAGAAGTTAGCAAATCCAAGGAACTTCTGAACTTCCTTTTTTGATGTGGGTGCTCGCCAGTTTCGAATTGTATGCACCTTCTCAGTTTCCATCTCAACACGTCCCTCACCCACCACATATCCCAATATAGGACATTTCGTTACTTTCCATAAACACTTCTTCTCCTTTAGGAACAAATCATTGTCCGATAGGATCTGTAGGATTTCTTCAGTGTTTCGCACGAGTTCTTCCTTGGTTTTACCGATAACCACGATGTCATCCATGTAGATCACGCAGATACGTTGGCAGATCTGGTCCCGGAATAGACTAGCCATCATTCGAGGCAACGTTCCCGGGGAGTTGCAAAGACCAAAAAACATGACCAATGGTTCGAACAATCCTCGACTGGTGAGGAAGGCAGCTTTCCATTCATTGCCCTCCTTAATCCGGACGTTGTTATAACCCCACATGATGTCCATTTTATTGAAGTAGACTGCATCTTTCAGTACGTCCAAGAGATCGGATATTCGTGGGAGTGGGAACTTGTCTTTGACCGTGAATTTATTGACCATGCGGTAATCTTGTACCAATCGTTTGGAGCCATCCTTCTTGTTGATGAAGAAGCAAGGGGAGGCATAAGGGGATTTGGACGGACAGATCTTTCCTGTTGCTAGACCCTCATCAATGAATGCGTCCAATTCCTCTTGTTCCTTTTGCATCATAGGATATGTATTTCCCCCTAGTTCCTTTGGTGCGTCCGGTGTAAGTTCAATACCATGGTCCCATTCTCTCTCCTTTGGGATCTTATCAAAGTTCTCTTTCTCGAAAAGATGAGCAAATCGTTCAACATATGAGGATCGTTTGGTTGTGGGAGGTGGTGTGGGAGTGACAGCTTCCAAGATAGGGTCTCCAGGCTTCCATTTCTGATCTGACTTTTTTGGTGCATCGTTGTCGCGCACCTCAACCATGCGAACCCGGTGTTTGTGACCATTAAGGTTAATCCTGAAATCCGAGTGTTTGGTTCAACATGTTGTTGGGCACCGGTTAAATGTTACCACACCGGTTGTCCAATTGATTGTGGGGTTGTGGTGCACCAACCAGTCATGTCCCAAGAGCATGTCCGTTCTCCCAATGTCCAGTACCATTGCTTCCATGGTTTCCTGATGTGCTCCCAAATCCAGTTTGACTTCGGCAAGTTGGCTCGCTTTCTGTTGTCGATTTGGTGATCCATCCGCATTTAGAATTGCTATGGGCGGTATTCCTCGCGTGGGGAGGTTCTGTTCACATACTATTCTGGGATGGATGCATGTGCGTTCACATCCGCTGTCAACCTCAGGTCGGATAACCTTTGGTCCTCGTCGTGTTTTGAGCTGAGCTAACAGCCTGATTTCTCGTCTTTTCGGAGGTTTATCTCCCTTCACAATCTTAGTCGACGCAGCGGCTCGTTTGGCAGGGATGACATAGGTTCTATTGTCTGCAGTCATACAAGGCAAGCAAGTCCGTTTAATAGATAAGGGTCGCGACTTAGCGTCGTTTAATCAGACCCTTTGGGAAAATCCTTCTCGTCGGCTTCTAAGATTGTGGTTTCATCATTCTCTGCATCTTCCTCGGACACCTTCCTAACCCTTCCAGAGTTCTTCTTCGGCTTGCGGCAGTTGCGCGCGATATGGCCTTCCTGGTCACAGTTGAAACACTTGCGACCATCTTTCTTCTTTGGAGCGCTGCAGTCTTTAGCCAGATGACCGAAGCATTGACAGTTGTAGCAACGGGCTACTCCTGCTTTGTCGATCTCCATGGCCTTGCCCTGACCACCATAAGTGGTACCCGATCCGGTGCGCATGTCGCCGCCACCTCGGATGACCAGTGCGTGTCCTTCCATCTGTCATCCCTTGTTTCGGATCTCCTTTGCGTAATCGGTGTACGTCTTGCCATCACTAGCCACTTGTTCAGAGATTCTGCGGTTGACATTCTTCTCTAGGATGTATTTCCCAGTTTCTTCGCCAAGGTTTGACAGTTTCAAGAGTTCTTCAACTTCATCCAAGAATTCATCAACAGTGCATTTCTCTTGTTTCAGGACTTCGAGTCTTGCTTTGGCAGCGACCGACTTGTTGGCGATGGAGAATCGTGTGGCGATATCATCGGAAAAACCTAGCCAGGTGATGTTCTCATTGTCAACGGCAAGAGCGTCTAACTTGTTACTGGCCCAGTGTCTTCCGGACCCTTCCATCATGCGGGATAGCACCGCAAGAATCTTCTGATCATCTGTGAGGCTCTTTTGGAACCTGATGTATAGTTTGGTGGCTTTCCACCACTCATCAAAGGTGTATCTGTCCTTGAACATCCCAGGATCCTTGATGATCTTGGATGTATCCATTGTTTGTACAGCCGGGGCTTCTGCCATGTCTAGAGTCTGCAGAGGAGAAGAGGGGTTGGGTTGTTGGGATGAAGATGGGGTTCGGGATACAGGTAAGGATTGAAAATGAGTCCCTGTTCTAGGCGTCTGTTCGATATCTGACTGCATGGAGTCAAAAGTAAATTCGTCAGGGGACTCGTCGGCGGAATCGGTGGCAAAATGTTCAGAGTATTTCCTCTGTAAATCTCTAAGGAATCTCTGTTCCTGCGCATCTGTTGGTCGCAAGAAGGGGTCAAGTCTCTCGTTTCGTGCCCAGCGATTGTACTCGGTCTGTTGTTCTTTGGTGGTGAAGTGGGTGTAGATCTGCTGCTTCGAGTAAGACGTGATGATGTGGCTCTGGGATGTCTCGATGTGAGCGTCCTAATCAATCTTCTGATAACGGTTGTCTGGACACCGATAAACTCTCTGATCTCTGTGATCCAACCTGTCTGAGGTCCTTCTTGAACGCGAAAGCTTTCGAGTTCGTTCTGTCGGGCGTTGTAACGCGCGATCTGGTGTTGCCGAGCAAGATGGATGCTTCTGCTATCTCGCCGTGGGGGCGATGCTCATCGTTGTCTAGTTCTTCGTCAAGCACCTGCTGTAGGATGCGACGGATCTCCAATTCGATGTACTGCTGGATGAGTGTAAAATTGATACTGTCTCGAGGACTTAGCTCCTCCTGTCGGGCTTCTGGCGTGCTGAATGGGTTACTGGTGAAGTCTGTAAAGGAGCGCGACGTCTTGACTTGTCTGGTAGTTGCTCTCTTCGCTCTGGGCGAACCTAATGAGATTTAGCAACTTGTTATGCTTAACAAACCGTTCCAAGGTTCGGGCAGAGTATGCAGGAAAGTGGAAAGGCGAAGAGCAAAGTGATTGCTAAATCTAAGGAATCTACTATAGTACAAGAGGTTTATATAGGTACTGACTATAGGCGGTAGCGGATGAGTCAGTACTGCGGAAGGCAGTGCACATGAGTAAGGCGACTGCGGAAGGCTATGTACAGTGAGTAAGCTGACTGCGGAAAGCGAGTCAGCGCGGGAGCGAAGTATACTAAAGGGGATGACAAAGTAATGTAATGAGTCAGACTGGGAATCGAAGGTTGCGAAAGTAGACATTAGACATAGTAAGTTCGTAAGAGGGCGCCGAGTTGGGCCGATAAGTAAAAGATATGACGTGGTCCTCATACCATAGAGTCCATAACACTGATGGCATAGTCATCTGGCAATCGCACTGTCAAAAGACAATTGCGCACTCATCCACGGAAGCTGAGTATATGGCACTCTCAGATTGTGCTAAAACCTGCAAATAGCTCATCAACATGTTTGGCAAACTCCACCTTCCGAAAGTGGCACCCATCCCAATCAACGGTGATAATCAAGGGTCCATCTTTAATGGGCGTAACCGAAGGACGCACTAAACACATTGACATACGATACCACGCTATACGCGAGTATGTCGAAGAAGAAATAGTCGAGCTCTTCTTCACTCCTGGGACTGATAACCCCGCAGATATGTTCACAAAGAACTTACCAAGAGTAACCTTCAAGAAATTCCGCTCGCAATTAGGGTTAGAGTTTATCTCACCCTACACTCCACTTACGAAGCGATTACCAGCTTCTAAGTGAGGGGGAGTGTTGGAACTACTGGATCCAGCACATGATCAAACACATGATCACTACGTCATTATGATGTATCTCTGACATCGTCCATGATGTCATTCTCTGGAACATTCCATGAGTTACTATATATGTGAGTTTATTGTAGAAATACACAAACAGACCACAACATGGTCCGTGCACATATATTAGTATAGATAGTAGACCTGTAATGTAGTTGCAGAATAAGAACTCTTCCAGTTCCTACCACGTCAGTTGTCTCTAAACTCTCCTCTAGCTTAACAAGCTACTCAATTCCTGATCCTCTATCCACCCATACTAACTACTTGTACGTCGTCCCACATGGTGCACCTCAATATGTTCAATACATTGTGCATGAGACTGAAAACACGCAAAGTCCAAGTCACAAAAGTGTGACACTCCAAAAAGCTCACAGTTGCTCCCAGCCACTTTGCACATGGCGCCAGCGGAGTTTGAGGTGGCTGGTCACAAGCCTACAGTGTCTTGCATATTGTTTTGCACGACCGAATTTTTCAAACAGCTGTTTGGTTGTTTGCTCTGCCGCTGTCATTCGCTTTGCGTTGGCTTTGACCTAACGACCTAACATGACCAAACAGCTGTTTTGAAAAATTGGTCGTGCAAAACAATATGCAAGACACTGTAAGATTCCGCATCACGAACAGCGCGAAACCAACTTTGAATCACATGTTGAAGACGTAACCGGCGACTGTTTCGAAGTGGTAGCCGTGGTGCATCGTCGCGTTGTTTCCTTCATCTTCGGACAACGTGTAGAAATGGCTTGTCGCTTCACGGTTATAATAACGGTATAGTGGGACCGTCCCACAGTCTGGGTCAGTGTAAACATAGCCCGCGATGCCCTCGCGCTTGTATCCCAATTTAACGACCGCGTCAGCCTTTTCTGTCAACAAGGTGGTATAGTAGTGGTCGTGGACGGTGGGGTTGTTAAACCGGTAGAGCGGGGAAGTGAGGGGCTTGGAGTAAGGAAAGATGCTGCCGACGCGTTGTTCGTCCCGGTATCCGCTTTTGGCGATGGCGGTGTTGTACTCGAAGGCGTTGGTGGTATAGAAGTAGTCGATGAAGTTAGGCTGGTACGCTCTGAGGAACGGGACCGCTTGCCTAATGGGGGCGCAGAAATCGCTAGTGGAACGGGAGGCAATCTGCAGATAGTGTCAACTTGGGCAAGAGGAGCCCTTCACGGTTGATGGGGACGTACGTCTGCATTATCACTGGCGGGAGATGCTGCGGCTGGGTAATAGAAGAGAGTATAGAGGAGAACACGGGCGAGAGTGAGCTTCATTGTATGTTATACGCCTTCGAGGGAGAAGTATTGCTTCAACCGGTGGAATTTCAACGACTTTTTATCCTCAATTCATCCTCCTGCGATTGCTTGGCCCTAAGTAATCAGTTTCCATAAGTCAAATTGTCGGATGCCTTGGTTGAGCAGCCCACCCTATTCAAAGGGACAAGACAACATGAGGAAACATTCGCCACTCCGGAGTCGGGTGCAAACGAGCCTTGGCGCCGATTCCCACCCACCGAGTCTCGAACGAGTGGGAGTGAGATAATAGCCTTCTGCCGGTTGCAGTGTCTCGCATGCGGGTAATCTTGATGTAAATAGTTTTTCTCAGCAATGCAGGTTGTCGAAAGCAAGGAAGGACTCCGGGTACAGGTTCGTATGGATGCGGGATTTACCGTGACGTCGCTTTGTTTCTCACTCCTAAATCTGGAGACCATTGCCGAAGTAGGTTTGCATTTGACTTATTCAGTTCCAGGGGAACTGCTGGGTCCTGGCACTCTCTGGCACTACTATTTCAATCCATCCAACGTCAGAGGTCTAGCGCATTCTCATAGCACTGTCGTGTACAAAAGGAAGATCAGGAAAGCCGGGCAACTTGAAGTTTCGGTCGTAAAACTCACCTGGGGTGAAGTATCATTCCCGTTTGATCCAGGAGTGGTTGTGTGAGTTTCGCTCAACGACAGGTTCAATTCCGAGTTGTCACCCTACGTGCCACGCGTCGCAGCAGGTGTACGAGAAGCAAGGACCCCCCTTAATGGGTGGGAAGGCTGGTTCTTCGGACACGAGCCGACCCAAAATGGGGGGTACCCCGGTTTGCAGTTCGGACACGGAAGGGCCAAATTTCAGGTTTTTTGAACCCAGCCTTCCCACCGATTAAGGGGGGTCCTGAGAAGCAAGAGGACGGCAGAAAATCGAAATCTGACTCCGATGTCGCTGATTGGCCGAGGAAACGTTGTCGTGGTAACTCCGCCGAAAATTAAGCATCCATTGGCGACTCACCTCACCATACGACATCCACCTACGCGCGATCACGCCACCACCTCATTCCATGCCTCTTGCACTGGCAGCTCAGGCTAATCAGGACAGCTCGATGACCCTCTGTGGAACGTACGTCCTGCAAATTCCGGCAACAAGAGTTGATCTCACTCACCTCCACCCCTGCTGCAGCATACGGCAATTACCAGGACCCCCCATAATCACGGGGCAGGCTGGCTCGTGGTCCGGACAAAAACCGACCCAAATCGGCCTGGGGCCGGGTCAAAGTTCGGACAAGTTGGCCCGCCGCAGGCGGAGCCCAGGTACAGTGTTCGGACACGGTGGCCGTTCGGACACGGTGGCCGTCCGGACACATTCCAGAGGGAACCCCTCAGCAAGTCCCAGCAGCGTTGTGGCCTACTGAAACTCACTACCACAGTTCAAATTGACAACTGTTACATGTGCTACTCTCTCGCAACCTGAAGCCATGAAGACTGATGGAGGCAATCCTGAAATCTCGCCCGCAGATTATCAGTGATTCGAGCTCAAAGGAAGGACATTCCAAGTTCAAAGAGGCAATGAAATTGTTTGCCAAGCAGAACAACAGAGATTTGGGTGAGCTAGGCTGATATTACCGACCCAACAGAGTAGGAAAACCTGTAATTAGTTGAAAAACAACGATTGCGCGGCAGCGCCGCGAAAAATAGTGCTTTTTAGAGGCTGACTCGCCGATTCGGACAAATTTGGGACCCGCCAGACGAGGCTGGCTCGCATGTTCGGACACGGACCGCTGATTTGGTTCGGACACGTGGGACCCTGGGTTTGAGCCAGCCTGTTCCCTAATTATGGGGGGTCCTCAATTACCTCATCCCCTGCAACGGGCAAGGCTTCCTCAGGGCGGACAGAGTGTGAGGTGCTGGGATGCCACGGGAACAAGGAGGGGAACGAACGCACCGCAGTGTGGCAGGCGGCCGTGGGTGCACGGTGGTGGATGATGATTGTATAGCTTTGGAACAGGTAGGGAAGAAAACTTGAGAGACGATCGGTGTATATGGGAGCATTTGAGACGGTGTTAGGGTGCAGCCCGCATGTCGGCGGGCGTGAGTGGATGACAGAACAGGATACGCGACGGATCGGGCGTGAGCACTCCAGTATATCGCCAAAGAAGTCCTCATTTCTATAAAACCGTATGGTTTATTGCAAGAAGTGCGTGGTGTGGGGAGATAGATTGGAAGCAAGAGGAGTCTCCCTCGCAGTTCTCAAGTGACTCTGGCAGTGCTAAAAGGCGAGATCTGTGTTTGATTAGATTCCTTCGTCATGAGGGGTGAAAGGACTTAAGTAGTCTGCCTACGGTAGACTACTACCATTCTGCGTGTTCTTGAGAAATGAAGGAGATGTTTTTCTGTTCGTGCCATAGTGTACCAGTGCTGTATCGGAAAGGGCGGTACGAGCGTGCGAAGTCTCTTACTCACACACATCACCATCTCTCTCAGGTAAGCTACCAAAAACCCAGTTCAACCTACCCAGTCCTTTCGTGATGAAATACTACTCACCTACTCACGCTCAAAGGCGACGAGTCGGGGGACTGGACGCTCACGCAGGTCTGCTCAGCGAAGGAGCGCATGAAGACCGACATGGAGGTCGCCGCGGCGTCGTTAAAGGAGCAGCTGGCGACGTGGGAAGTGAGGGTGAAGGAGCTGGATGGGCTGTTCGAACCTCGGGGTTGTTGAAGAGGATAACGAGGCAGAGAACTTGACGAGGAGCGTGGTTAAGGTAAAGGGTGAGGAGGTGAGGGCGTAATCGTGGTGGAAGTTGGGAGGCGGCGTGGAGGTGAGGGACGTATACACATTTACTGTAGGCGCATATATACGCTACTGATCAGTAAGGAGAGTTCCAATAAACAACGAATCGATGATTTTAAGATCAGCCTGAATCTGGAAGAACAGAGTATCAAATGCCACCGACGATTTGAGAACGGTTTCGAGATAAAGTAGGACAGACGTAGTAGAAAGCTGCGAGGATCGACATGAATATGATATATGCAGAAACAGAGAGATGAAAGGAACCTCGTCCGATGCATCCCGTGGTAGATTCCATATCACGAACAGCGCAACCAACTTTGAATCAAAAATTGACGATGTAAGCGGCGATTCCTTGGGGGGTGTAGCCCTGCTTCTGCGCTACACTGTCCCTTTCAGCCGTCGACCACGTGTAGAGATAGTCGGTCTTCCTCGAGCTATACAAGCGATATAGCGGAATCGCCCCACAGCGGTTATCAGGGTAAACATAGCCCGCGACGCCCTCGTCTTTGTATCCCAGTTTCGAAATCACGTTGGCCTTCTCCGAATCCGACCTCGTGATCAAGTGGCTGTGGATGGTGGGATTGTAGAGACGGTAAAGTGGGACAGTTTGGGGGTGGAAGGAAGGGAAGATGGAGCCCATCGGGCCTTCAGCGCTGAACCCGAGTTTGGTGGTGGCGATCTTGTACTCGGTGACGTTGGTGGTGTACAAGTGGTCGAAGACCTTCAAGTTGTTATTGTATGCTCTGTAGAACTTCACCGCTAGGATGCCATTACAGGGAGGGTCGATGCCAGACTGCAGATAGTGTCAACTTGGGCGGGGAAGCACCTCGCCGATGTGGACGAACCCTTGCATCATTGGCGGGAGGGTAAGCGAAGAGAGTAGAGAGGGCAACAAGTGCAAGAGTGACCTTCATTGTATGAGGAAAAATCGTTGCTTCAACCGGTGGAATGCAACAACCTTTTATCTCCTGCGATTGTTCGGCGCTCAGATTAGGATGGATCCACTCGCGACTCACCCGAACGTCGCATTGTTTCAGATTCTTTCTCACTCTTCGTCACGATTGCTGCACTTCGATAGACCATTGCCCGCGGTACGTTTAGAAGATAACAGCACTGCCGTGTAAAACGGAAAATCAGAAAAGTCGATTGAAGCCGGGATTGGAGATGCGTGCAACAAGAAACAAGAGTGATTGTTGGTTTCCTCATGCTATTGGCGTCACAATATCCCTCAATCTTGCCATCATCATACCTTGATACGCATCCGTTCATCGTGACAGGATTTCACTCTCATGAGAACCATCGCGTTCGGAGCTATGGGACCGACGAAAGGTATGCCATACATCTATGGAGGCTTTTGCGGAGCCTTGTAAATCAGTCAGCTGGCGAGAATGATTCGAGTCTGACGAATGAGGCCTGAGATTGAGGACCTCTTCTTTCCACTCAAACATCATCTCGGACCACCCAACAACCAGGGATGCATACTACATATCCATCAGCATCTTTCTTACGTCTTGAAACACCCCATATACCTGAGACTCGGAAGGTACTAGGGGTAGGATGCGAATAATACTGTGTTGCGTTGGCTTTACGTTGGCTCTACGTCTCGCTCAATGTCCTTCACCAGGTCCAGGTCACGCCACAATATCTGGAAGAAGAGAGTATAGAATGCCACCGACGATTTAAGTACTGTTTTCGGGATAAGGTGGAATAGACCTATTAGAATGCTGCGAAGATCGACATGAAACAGAGGAATGGAAGGAACCTCGTCCGATGCATCCCGTGGTAGATTCCTTAACACGAACAGCGAAACCAACTTCAAATATTAAGGACGTAAGCGGCGATTCCGTCGTAGGTGTAGCCCTGCTTCTGCACTGCGTTGTCCCTTTCAGTTTCCGACAACGTGTAGAAATAGTCTGTCCCCCCATAGCTATACAAACGATGTAGCGGAACCGTCCCACAGTCTTGATAACGGTAAACATAGCCCGCGACGCCGTCGTTTCTGTATCCCAGCTTCCGAATCGCGTTGTCACTCTCCGGACCCGACGTCGTGTACAAGTGGCTGTGGATGGTGGGATTGTAGGTACGGAAGAGCGGGATAGTGAGGGGCTGGATGGATGGGAAGATGCTGCCTGCGTGATCTTCAGGCATGAAGCCGAGTTTGGTGGTGGCGGTCTTGTACTCGTTGATGTCGGTGGTGTAGAAGTGGTCAATGACGTTGTGATTGTACGCTCTGTAGAACTTGACCGCTAGGCTGCTATCGGCGCAGGCGGCCCGGGGGACAACCTGCAGATCCATAGTGTCGACACGGGCGGGGAGCACCTCGTCGATGTGGACGTACCTCTGCATCATTGGCGGGAGCAGCTGCGGCTTGGTAAGCGAAGAGAGCAGAGAGGGCAACAAGTGCGAGGGTGACCTTCATTGTCTGGGGAGAAATCATCGCTTCAACGGGTGGAATGCGAACAACCTTTTATCTCCTGCGATTATTCGGCGCTCAGGTTGGGATGGGTAATAGACCCACTTATCCGAAGATAGCATTGTTTGCACTTCAATCCGAGAGACCATTGCCCACGGTACGTTTGCTTCAGACTTACTCAGTTCCCAGACTATTCAGAGATGCTGCCGGGTCCTGGAGTCGTCACAATGAGTGCCAACATCAAAAGTACAATAGAGGTCGTTAGCGTATCATAGAAGATAACAGCACTGCAGTGTACAAACGGAAAATCAGAAATGTCGATTCAAGCCAGGAGAGAGTACTCACCACTCACCCCCGAGTTTCGACTCAATGTGTTGATCGTGTGATTGTGTTACATACCTATTATGTAACGATAGGCGGCCTCGCCTAACCAGGAGCCCGGCATTCCTACACTTTTTTTTCGCAACCCGTTATGAGCCCAGCTGTATTCGCGTCACAAGCTTGCTACTTTCAACATGAAATGAAGTCATTTTCCTATTTGTCAACATTATCCCTGCACCCACTCTTGCCACCAACCATCATACCTTGATTCGCATCCGTTCACCGTACCCTCATGAGAACCATCACGTTCGGAGCTGTGGGACCGTACATCTATGGAGGCTTTTGCAGACCTGTGCCTTGCAAATCAGTGGGCTGGCGAGAATGATTCGAGTCTGATAAAGGTGAGCCCTGTGGCATGAAGACCCCTTCTCTCCACTCAAACATCACCTCGGACCAACAACCAGGGATGCATACTACATATCCATCAGCATCTTTTTTATGGCTTGAAACACCCGGCCGCGCAACTTTGGCCTTCTCCGGAACATTGAATGATCCAAAAATGGGGGAGTAAGGCTGGGGTAAAACATGGGAGAGAAAATTTACCAAGTCCTCGAATTATTGATCCGCTTATCGGATCCCATAATCGAACAACCATCGCTTGAATTCATCCTCATCTCATGAACATCGGATTCTCGTGTCTAATGCTCCAAGTCGGCCAGGAGTACTTTGGACGTACTTTGGCAGTCCCCAACAACCCCTAGAAAAGACCTCAAATTTTGGGCTTATATCTAACCTCCGAGTCAGGATATCCATGGCTTTCGGACAACCTGATCATGTTTCCCTCGTTGTAGCAAATCCTGTTGGGGGATTTAAACCAAATCACCTAGCGATCCCATTAAGAATTAACTTACCTCTCTAAGTGATCATGGGAAGTTGGCGCTGCAGTGGGGTAGGGTGATGACCACATCCGTAATTCGCAGACAGGCTGCCTGCGAAATTTGTCTGACCGCATCGGTCCACGCTTAAGGAGACTTCTTCCATGTTTGAAGAAGCTTGCAAAGGGAAGTCGATCAACAACTTGTACGAGGGTTTGATGTCGAAAGCTGAGACTTGGAACTCTTACGGTCTCAGGTGGTAGTAGATTTCACTAGCTAACGAAACAAAAAGAGGTGAATACTCAACAGTCGTCAGACACGTTTTCGTTAGATAAGGATACAAGGTAGGAAACAAGGGACAAGAAACACGATTGTGGATGGCGTTAAGATTTGTGCAACAGCAAAAAAAAACAGAACCCTGTTGCGATGCGTGAGGGGCTTGCATACTGATCATGATCAATGACTCGAGTCCGCGGGATCGATCAGATATTGTAGATGTAAGCAGCAATGCCTTCGTAGGTGTAGCCAAGCTTCTGCGCGGCGTTGTCCCTTTCAGCAGCGGACAACGTGTAGAAATGGTCCGTCCCTCCACCGCTATACAAACGGTACAGTGGAACCGTCCCACAGTCTTGGTTAGGGTAAACATAGCCCGCGACGCCCTCGTTGCTGTATCCCAAGTTCTGGGCCGCGTTGTCCCTTTCTGGGGCTGAAGTGGTATAGAAGTGGTCGGAGACAGTGGGTTGGTAGAGACGGTAGAGTGGGACGGTGAAGGTCTGCCGGGAAGGGAAGATGCTGCCGGTATGACCCTCGGCGCTGTATCCGAGTTTGGTTACAGCGTTCTGATACTCGGCGGAGTTGGTGGTGTAGAAGTGATCGATGGCACTGGGTTGATAGGCTCGGAGGAGCTGAACAGCCAGATTTCTGGCCGCGCAGGTGGGAGGCGGCGGCGGGGGAGGAGTGGGAGTTGGGCAAATGCACGTGGGGATCGGGGTCGGAGTGGGGCAGTACCAAGGGGGGCCTGGCAGAGTCTGGGGAGATATGGTCGGGCGTGGCTCGGTGCATTCCATGTTCATTACAACATACCTCGACGCCATTGGCGGGGACGGCTACCACTGGGTAAGCGACGAAAGTGGAGAGGGCAATGAGAGCGATGGTGAGCTTCATGCTTTGTTGGACGCCTTCGAGAAGAAAGTGTTGCATGACTTTGTCGAATGTAGTGGCCTTTTATCCTCCTCGATTGTTTGGTCCCGATAAATTTCATGCATATGAAATAGAATAAACGTCAATTTCTCGAATCCAATACACACAGAGTTACTTGCCTTGTCACGCTCGAGGTTTGTCAGCTGCCGCTTAACGTGAGGTCCAAAGGAACAGGACTATATGACATGCGTTGACCAATTCGGGTTAGCGTGAACGGGAAAGGGAACTTGACTGAGGCTTCGACGCTTCTCGTACACCCCGTCACACAGTGGAAGCTTACAGGCGCGGTGCGTCTGTATATCGAAAAGCTAGACCTGTTTCTGTCTTCTCTTCCCTTGACATAGAGGGTATCTCACCTTGAGGTACCCCTGACCCCTGACCGAATCGTCGAGTATGTTGATCATTTGGTCTTGTAGATGAATTGTTCTGCATCCGTTGTCAACCTCGCCCTGCTTCATCGAGTCCTTTCAAGTCATCGCGAACAAGCTCGGCGGGGAGACAAACCTTGAACAATGCAACCTGTCCTTAGTGGTCCGCAATGTTTGGCGCCGGTGTAGACTATACACTGTTATTTCACTCTTGCGAACCTCAATTGGGCGTTATAGCGGCTCCTCATAATCATGCTCTTTCTGATCCGTGGTGCCAAACTAGACAAAATAATTCAGGGTAGGAATTCACATCCGCTGCCACGGTGAAAACCTCACTCACTCTAACCATAATCGTACCCGTTCAGTAGGACTTCTGAAGAATCATCACGATCCCCAGTTCCGGGCCGTATGTCAGGAAAACACACAACTGTGAACACAATTGAAGTGACCCTGGGGCCTGACGTTCATATGAATGAGAACACCAGCGTGATAATCATGCCGTCGTAGGTTTACGTGGACCCTTGGCTAGGACATGCCAATTAGTGCCGGGGATAAACGTGAAGTTGCAGCGCCTATAGAACGGAAGTGACTACATACATATGAGCCCAAATGTTTTTCGGAAATGCACGTTGATGAACATACCTCAAAAAAATGAGATATACAGGTGTATGAAGCACACATGCCACAATTCCCCTCTCTGGGAAGCTTCTGGAGGCTTGTGTAAGTTCAGGTGACCCTGATCTTGAGAAAATTCTGTCAGAACTTTGACCTGAACCCGACAAAATGTATCAACGGCCACAGCAACTGATGAACCCACCCTCCGCCGCCGAAATGGGAGTGATGCCTTGTGTGGCAGTGGCAGACATCGAGGAAATGATCTTCCGAGTCAATACGATAGAGGCCGTTGTCACATACAACACGGAAACACAACAGATAACCAGAGACTGTGCGGATCTAACCTGCCCGCCGGCGTCAGTTGGTCACAATCAAGTTAACATTACGTTGGTTGGACAATCGTTTTAGAAGGCCTTGAACAACCCTGTTGAAGTTCTGCGCTCACAAGACTCTTTGCATCGCCCACCTGAAATTCAGTTCATCACGGCAGGATTGATTGACGTTCAACCCTGGATGATTTCCTATGGCGCCCATGCGCAAAGATTTCACCGCGGTCGCATGTCATGCTCCACGAGATGAAGGTAACGGAACAATTACCCATAAGTATTGTCCAGAATTCTCGGCGATGGAGAACCACCGTGGACAACCTGGTATATTGACATCCAGGGAGATGGGAATCAGAGCGACCTGCATTCAAACGGCATTGAGGAAATGAATCAGAAACTGTTGTTGTGTGGTAATAGGACCAATTGTTTCAATCTGACTTACCGTGCGGCGATATTTCACGTTGCAAACATGGATGAGCTCAATATCCGTAGACAAAAGTGTTTGTCGACTTTTGACTTGTTAATTGGTGCCGGTGGCCCGGGACGGAGACACGAGCCCTAGCCTTCGTTTCGTCCAAAGATGGGTAAATGGGTTCGAATAACAGCCCTAAAGATATTCCGAACCGCTCCAAAACCGAGAATTGCCAGGACAGGAGCAAGAGTAGCGTTCCTCTCACGTAACACCGCGCGATGGCCCGCACCATAGCCTTGAGTACCCATGATATGATCAAATAATGCTGTTCTATGGATCAAACTCTGAGAACGGATATTGAGAAAGTACTATGTCACGGTGCAGCCTACAGGCGTTTTACAATAGTGGTCAAATTGAAGGGCTGAATCCGAAAAAACCAGTACTGGCTGCGCCGTCAGGCCTCCCAGCGGATTTTAACCAAGCCGAGGCAAGCCAGGAGGTATTCTGTGAACTCTCCGTTACAAAAGGCAATACTCATCACTGGTCACTTATCTCGACATTAAGCTCCTCGGCCGGGTAATAGCGACATTGGCTGTGGAGGGGTGAGTCGTCGCTTCGGGGTGTCCAAGTGGTCTGGGGTTTCGTCGACCCGAAGGGCAAAAACCAGGCACTGAAACTCTTCCTACCACTCTGAATGTGCAGTTGCAGGCGCCGGTTTGAAACTTGTTGACGTTGCGTGTAAGTAGTGGTTGTATGTAATCCAGACAGAACGAAGTATGTTTGTCCCACGTACACACGTTCACTCACCCACAGTCCATATCGTGACTTGAAGCGACAGGCCCTGATTCAACGCAGCAATTCTAATCCACTCTCCTGGGTTGACCTACCTTGGTATGTGGTACGTCTCTTGGCCACTGAGTGTCTGACGGCAGTCAAGTCAGCATAGATGATATGGGTGGCTCGAAGTCAACTTCCAAGTCAACCGAAAATGAGCCAGACACTCTGCGTCGATTTATATTCGTAGCACTAGCACTACTCTTGGCTCCCTCATCAAGTCTCTCTGGCATCATCCATCAATACACCGACCCCCGTCACCGCTTGATACGTCTGACATGCATGCAACCTTCTTATCCATCCCATCCGGTGGCCCGATAGCAGTCCCTCTCTCCTCGTTCGGATTGTGCAACACTCCAAAGAACTTTCACGGTCTTTACTTACATCCTTGGATTGCATTCGGCGCCTGTTCAGTCGCTCCACCTCCGACCTGCATCTTGACATCTGATCGCCGTTCTCTTCATCTTGCACAAGTGGGGGTACGTGGGGGAAAGCGAGGTGAAGAGTCATAAATTTGATAAGGCTCATCTCATCATTCTCAAAGTTGAAGGGCCAGGATTACAAGGCTCTTCCATCGCTTCCCTGAAACCCGTTATAACGCCCCGTGGTTGATTCTTTGGAACATAACAGACACTGGCAGGTGGCTGAAGTACAACTTCCAGTTGACATCGGGCGTAGAATGATTCCGAATGCAGGGTCACCTCGAACTTACACAAGCATCAGCAATCCTGGATTTGCGCGGAAGATGATGAACTTGCTCCAAGGGACGGAAATGTCATCAAATCGGAACTCAGGGATAGCCCAAGGTGAGATCGAAGTTCGGAATTGAGTGTAGTTCATC
Source organism: Entoloma clypeatum (assembly GCA_963565915.1). Lineage (NCBI taxonomy): Eukaryota > Fungi > Basidiomycota > Agaricomycetes > Agaricales > Entolomataceae > Entoloma > Entoloma clypeatum. The sequence continues at coordinate 1,394,066 of OY751491.1, read as the reverse complement.
TCCTCCTCCTACATACATACGCTGCTGCACGATCCACTGATAATCACCTTTCAAGCTTGGGAAGAAGCGACGATCGGGTCCAATCCGAAGGTTCCGAGCCTGACAAGTCAGTAAGCTGCCGACGTGTTACTTGCCCAGTGTGCGAAAACATCAAACGCGTCATGACTCATCAACATTTCCCCTTTCACATTCACGCTAAACCGAGTTGGTCAACGCCCGTCATGCAGCTTTGTTTTTCTGTACCTCCCGCGTTAAGCGCCAGTTGATAACCTCGAGCGTGACAAGGCAAGTAACTCTGTGTGTATTGGATTCGAGAAATTGACGTTTATTCTATTTCATATGCATGAAATTTATCGGGACCAAACAATCGAGGAGGATAAAAGGCCACTACATTCGACAAAGTCATGCAACACTTTCTTCTCGAAGGCGTCCAACAAAGCATGAAGCTCACCATCGCTCTCATTGCCCTCTCCACTTTCGTCGCTTACCCAGTGGTAGCCATCCCCGCCAATGGCGTCGAGGTATGTTGTAATGAACATGGAATGCACCGAGCCACGCCCGACCATATCTCCCCAGACTCTGCCAGGCCCCCCTTGGTACTGCCCCACTCCGACCCCGATCCCCACGTGCATTTGCCCCACTCCCACTCCTCCCCCGCCGCCGCCTCCCACTTGCGCGGCCAGCAGTCTGGCTGTTCAGTTCCTCCGAGCCTATCAACCCAGCGCCATCGATCACTTCTACACCACCAACTCCGCCGAGTATCAGAACGCTGTAACCAAACTCGGGTACAGCGCCGAGGGCCATACCGGCAGCATCTTCCCTTCCCGGCAGACCTTCACCGTCCCACTCTATCGTCTCTATCAACCCACTGTCTCCGACCACTTCTATACCACTTCAGCCCCAGAAAGGGACAACGCGGCCCAGAACTTGGGATACAGCAACGAGGGCGTCGCGGGCTATGTTTACCCTAACCAAGACTGTGGGACGGTTCCACTGTACCGTTTGTATAGCGGTGGAGGGACGGACCATTTCTACACGTTGTCCGCTGCTGAAAGGGACAACGCCTCACAGAACCTTGGCTACACCTACGAAGGCATTGCTGCTTACATCTACAATATCTGATTGACGGCGTTTTTCATTGATCATGGCGAATCTGTCATGATACGTCGAAAAAGATTCTTGACATCTGTCCGTTTTTCTGTTGTTTTCCGAACCCCCGACTTTGAGCCTGTGTTCCTTGTCCCCCGGGCCTTGTTTCCGATGTTGTACCCTTATTTTGAAAACCCAACTGATATTTCTTGTGTTCGTCAAGTCGAGCCAGATATCAAATCGATTGTCTAGTAGTCATTTACTGGTCTCTTTCAATGTCGAAGACTAGTCAGCCGTGCATGATACAAGAAGTTCATCGACGCCCTTGGAACATACATGTCTTCCTTCCGAATAGCACCGACCGATACCGTCGCAAAATTCATTTGCCACCCGAGTCTGTCTCTGTGGAATTACGGACGCGAATATCACCCTCAGTGCCACCCAGTCGTCTTGGGTCCCATATTCTTCGAGGCAATCCCTTGGCCAATCCTATTGGAATATGGAGAGTTTGCGACTCCATGCGCGATGCAATGCTCGCCTGTACGGACTACTTACTAGGTTGATCTCAGCCAAATAAAGTCAATGCCATTCAGCTTGAACAGTGGTCATCTACCGTTCCACGGCGATTTTCAACCTACCTCTGAGTGGACTTCAACCTACGATACCACGTCGATTTTGTTGAAACTTTTCCCATCACATAGATTAGATTAGATTAGATTACATCACGTGACCTTTACATATCTTCATTACATACTTGTTTGGTTGGTACAAACAGTAGTACGGTATATAAGACCAGGAAACTGTCAATATCAACAAGTTGTCTCTTGACTCTTAACCAGCTCCATCGCTCTTACCAGCCTCAACCGCTCTCACCAGCCTTACCCCTCCAAACCATGTAAGTGACCATAGCGGTATCGTAGAGTACTTCCACTGTAGCTATGTTGCTCAGTACACCTGTGGCTAGCGCCCAGGTGGAACTTCAACAGGTTATGGGCCCCGGATAGCAGAGGGACTTGGGAAACGCTGGCAACAGCGAGTACCTGCCCACTCTACCCTGGTTGGCAAAGAACCGATCGAAAGATCTAGGTTCTGAGTCTTACTTCTTCACATATGAACCTGGGAACGTCATTACGACAAGTACCTGTCATGAGATGTCCCTAAGGGGATTGACCTAGTACACTCCATGTGGAAACGTTGATCGCACCTTATAACGTTTCTGACATATAAAGGGTTTTCCCATGACCGCTATTCCTAAAGGGAAAATGTCATAAGGAATCATTTAATTGTTTTCTTGAATCATATTCACAACACATCACTGATTGGGAACCCTTTCTTAGATTCATCTAAAATGTCTACCTCTCGCTCTGCCCTTGTCATCATCACCCCCTTCGACGGTATCGACTACCAGAGCTGGGCCGAAAAGATGAAGTCTTACCTCCTCCATCAAGGAGTCTGGCGCATCGTCTCTGGCGACATCACTCGTCCCGTGATCGCTGACTTCACCACCACGGTCTCCACCCCTGGAGCTACTGCTGCTGCTCCCCCTGTGCTGACTACCACGATCGACCAGCCCGGCTTCCGTAAGGAAGAGAAAGCTTGGATCAGGGACGACGACGTCGCCCTTGGGGCGATACGCCTGAAGGTCTCTGAGGCGATCAGACGCCACATCAAGGACAGCACCTCGGCACTTGACGTGTGGAAATCGCTAAAAGATAACTACTCCAAGGTATCCCCGGCTGTCATCTTCGGTGATTTCAAAACCGCCGCCACCTTCAAGCTGTCAGGACGCGACCCCGTACCTGAAATCGAACGCCTGGGGTCTCTTTTCGCTCGGCTCGCCGATTCGAACTTTGTCGTACCCGACCTGATGCAGGCAATGATCCTCGCCAATGCAATTCCCGACGCCTGGTCATCACTCTCCACCGCCCTTTTCCAGGTCTACGACGCCGACGACTTCACCTACAAAGCCGTCGCTGAGAGCATCATCTCGGAATACAGGCGCAAGTATTCGGTCGGGTCTACTCGTGCGTCCAATGAGCAGGCCCGGAAGATTTCCGGGACAAAACGCAAGGGGCAGGACCCCAAATGGGAAAGGCAGCAAAAGCCGAGTACCTCGCAGAACGATGCTGACGAGCAGCCTAACTCGACCGACCATAGTACCGCTTCTGAAAAGAAGAAGGGAAAAGGACGATGGCGCAATCAGAAGAAAAACGCCAACACTGCGAACAACACGTCCAAACATGTGGAGGAAACGGTTGAGTTTGTTGCTCCCGCCATCCACTTCCCTCCTCTTCCGGCACCGTCCTTCACCACCGTCACTGGTCGCGGGAAAACGACAAGTACCGCCCAGCCCGATTCCGCAAGAATGCAGTCGCTCCTGCAGCGTATGAACCCACCTCCGTCACAGTACACCGGACTTCCTTCTGGAAGACCATCCATGTGGAAAAAGAACGACCATGTCCGCAAACTCGCGCGCGGCATTGGTGCTCGCCCCTCAGGGTCGAACCTTCGTATCCTAGACACCATCATTCCTGACATCGACAAAAGGCCGGCTAAACAGCGTCGCGTAGCCCTGTCGATAGAAGAATCACTGAAGATGATGGACATAGACCATCAAAGCGAGCGGATGGGGCCGGAACAATTCGAAGATGGGCTGATTGAACTTGACGGTTCGTCACATCCCTCTCCTAAATCTGACCAATTAAGGAAAACTAATAACACCTCCTTTCAGACGTGTAAAATATTAGCTAGTACTAGTGCAGAATGTATGGATCATATTGACAGCGATCTATATAAAAAATATACAAAGCACTTTGCGTCATGCACACACTGTAAGGAGAAAGAACGCGCACAATGGATCTTAGACTCCGGTGCCTCGTTACACTTTACCCATGAGTTTAAAGACTTCGCGTACTACAGGCCTCTCAAGGCTAAGCGATTTGTCCAAACAGCTGCAAAGGGAAAGAAACTGGAAATTCTCGGAGTTGGGGCCGTTCCAGTACGGCATACCCTAAATGGGGAAGTAAAAACCCACCTTCTCCGACCTGTATTCTACATTCCGGACATGGACACACGCCTATTGTCCCTAGGCGTCTTCCTTAATCACGGTTACAAAGTAGACGGAATGCGCGGAGAAATTAACATCTTCAAAGGACAGAACAAAATACAGTTCTCGCCTCACATTCTTGGACAAACCATTTATTGGTTAGACAGTGAAATACGCTATGACCAAATCCACGCGATCTCTAGCGAAATCACTGTTGAAATCTGGCATAAACGCCTTGGTCACCCAAATGACCAGGCGCTCAATAAGATTCCCACCAGTACCAAAGGAGTACCCAAAACGCTAGTACGTGAGAAATCACAGGAAAGCTGCACGGGGTGTCTAAAAGGGAAAATGCCGAATCAATCTTACCCTAACTCGGTGACAAGGGCTGTCAAACCCTTTGATTTGATCCATTCGGACTTGAAACAGATATCCACGGCATCGTACCACAAGTACAAATATTTCCTTACCTTTTTGGATGACTTTTCCTCCCATGTCTGGGTCGTCTTGCTTAGGAAAAAGTCAGGCGCCATCACGGCGCTGAAACAATTCCTTGCGATGATCCAGAATCAATTCGCCGCCACCCCTAAAAAATGGCGGGTTGATGGAGGTGGAGAATTTGACGAATACAAGGATGTACTTGCCGATCATGGAATTCTGATCAACGTCACGCTCCCATATCAGCACCAGCAGAATGGTAGAGCAGAAAGGATCAATCGAACACTATGGGAAAAATCTCAGGCATTGCGCTTCGATGCATGCTTACCGCCTATGTGGTGGGAATTCTGTTTGGAACACGCAGCATTTCTCTACAACAGAACCCCCATGCAGCGTCTTGAATGGAAAACCCCTTACTTCAGGGTGACCAATGAGATCCCCGACATGTCCAGCGTCAGAGTATTTGGATGTCAGGCATATGTATATATTCCAAAGGAGAAACGTAGGAACTCCCTGGAGTCAAGATCCCGATTGATGATCTATCTCGGATCGAAACCAGGGGTCAAAGGATACCGCTTCATGGATCCTGAGACCAACACGATTTTCATGGGCGGGAAAGCTATCTTTGATGAAAGCAAGTACCCTAGATGCCACATTGACCCGTTGCCAGAAAACCACCCAGAAATGGAAAACCCAGAGCCGGCTGATGAGTTTGAGGATCTCATTCCCGGCAGCAATGACGACGATAGTCACAACGAAACACCTCATAACCCAGTTCCCATTGAACAGGATCAACCTGAATCAGACAACGAATTGCCTGCCAGTGAGCCTGATGACAAACCGCGAGTACCCACTCTGGAACCCGAGCAAGTACCAGATCAACCGATCAGGGAACGACGAGTTCGGAAGATGCCAGGAAGCATCTATGGGGAAGACACTCCAGCGTCTGATCTTGAAAAATTAGATCGAAGACGGAGATTGGGCGGTCAAACGGCATGGATGAATGACCTCCTGATGGAGGCAATATCAATCCAAGTTGGCATTGTTGAAATGTCCCATAAAGACATATACCCTCTTCCAAATAAAGAAGACTGGTATGCAGCTGAACGTAAAGAGCTAGACATGCTCAAACGCCGCGGGGTGATCACGGAGCTAGTACCCCTGCCTGCAGGGAGGAAAGCTCTAAGGAACAAATGGGTCTATAACAAAAAATCCGATGGGCGTCTGAAAGCACGCCTTGTCGCAAAAGGCTTTTCACAGGTAGAAGGGATCGACTTTGATCAGATCTTCTCACCAGTTGTAAGATATGAAACCGTCCGACTAATACTGGCATTGACAGCCCTTGAAGGGTGGTTCATGACACTTTTGGACGTCTCATCAGCCTTCCTCTATGGAACGCTCCGTGAAGTCATTTACATGCGACAGCCTGAGGGCTACATAGTAAAAGGGAAAGAACACCTCGTGTACCAACTATTCAAAGCTCTATATGGACTTAAGCAGGCCGCATTAGCCTGGTGGAGGGAACTTGATTCCTCCATGAAAAAGCTTGGCTTTGTCCGGCTTCACTCCGATGCGGGAGTGTTCATTCACAAAAGTACCAACGGGGAAATTGTAATCGCCGTCATCTATGTCGACGACTCTGCTTTTCTCGGCACAAACCGGGAATATACGCTAGAGAAAAAGAAGGCCTTCATGACCACATGGGAATGTAGGGACCTAGGGCACCTTGTGCCTGATGGGGAACCGAAAGAATTTCTCTCTATCCAAATAAGGCAA